>VMBQ01001256.1:93892-192222 GCA_007657795.1 Dreissena rostriformis
GTTTCTAGCATGAAAAATGATATATTGTGTCTTATCTGTTCTAATATATGGTGTATTTTTCCAGGTGCAGATAGCGAGTGACAGGAAGAGTCGGTATGTGATCCGCACACTAATATATGGTGTATTTTTCTAGGTGCAGATAGCGAGTGACAGGAAGAGTCGATATGTGATCCGCACTCAGCCCACGGACACGTCTCTCTCAACCCTTGAGTCCGTTGCCGTGGCTCTGGCAACCTTGGAAAGACGACCCGAACTAGTCCAGGTTAGTACACATTGTTTTGTTTGGGGATTTTTATGATATTACAAGAAAGACTTATACATGACATGTTGAATGCCCAATACCGTGTAGTGGAAGTCTGAACTTTACATGTTTTTGTCTCTACAGTTGCAACATTTCTATCAATACCACAAAGTAAGGGAGATCTATGTCATGCTTGGTGAGAATGTTGAGATCATGCTAGGGGAAATCACAGTTACAAGGGCCACTGATTCACTGAGATGTTTTAATTTTCAATACCTCCTTTTAAATTATGATCTGTACTAGATACTTTTTAGTATTGATATTTATTTTAACTGATAGTCAGTTGTGCATGTAAAAACATTTTGATCATTATATCCCACATTACAAAGTAAATTTTTAATATACTCTTTCAGCATATTTTTATGTCCCCCAGTCTATACTGGGGGACATATTGTTTTTGCCCTGTCTGTTTGTTTGTTGGTTTGTTGGTTTGTTTGCACAAACTTTAACATTGGCCATAACTTTTGCAATATTGAAGATAACAACTTGATATTTGGCATGCATGTGTATCTCATGGAGCTTCACATTTTGAGTGGTGACAGGTCAAGGTCATCCTTCAAGGTCAAAGGTCAAATATATGGGTCAATATCGCTCAAAAGGGGACATAGTGTTTCACAAACACATCACTTGTTTTCTCTTAAACCACATGGGGTTCAAAAAGTTTGCCTCTTGGGCAAAACCTGGCCATGCCCTGGGGACAAAAAAGTCACAATACACTTATAAAGCACAATTACTGGGAAAAAAAATCCTCTGAAACTTGGGTTCCAGAGGTTCAATATTTGGAATACAACATTGAATTGAGGTCCTTTTTCAAACCATGCCCATAGGATGAAAACTGGCCTCACCGTGGGGTCACATGTTCAATATCTATAGACTAATATATCAAAATAACTTTTGAAATCTTTTCCTTTGGTATATAACAGTGTATAATGATCCTCTTAGCTTACATTGGGGTTTGACGAAATATCTGACTTGATCCTTTTTGAAGTAAGCTATTTTCAACTTATTTATGGAGTAATTATATAACTGTAAACGTACAGTTGTCTATATTGTATGTGTCTATTCATGTTCTGTGACAATATGGGCAATTCGGTCAGTTGGTTTCGCCATCCCTTCATGTATTTTGTGTAATAAAGAACAGTGAACAGAGTACTAACATTACGCGTTAGTTGCATGTGGCCTTTCTCTTCCAGGTTCTGACAGCTCCACTGGAGGCCTTGTGTGACTTTCAGCTGAGTCATGGAGCGGTACCCCACCAGAGCAAGGAGTACAGGATAGCCCACGGGCAGTGGACAAAGATGCTGCCCAAGGGTCTTCAGAGGCGTTTGGACCGGGAAAGAAGACTCGAGAAACAGACGGCTACACTGAACTCTTTCTCATCTGGCAATTTGAATGATAGTGTTGGGGATGGTGTTCATTGTGTGGGAAAGAGTCTACCTGTTGATGATGAGAAATCAGATGTGGACAGGCATTTAGCCGATTGTTTTAGCACTGACTGTGATATTGATATTGATAATTCTCCTGTGATTTGTCACGTGGATATTAGGGGGTATGATGGTCCTCTTGGTGATGATAAGCTAGTATTCAGTGAAGAAGAATTAAACTCAGTTGGTAGAAAATGTGAACAAACGTGTGCACTGCCCTGTAGTTGATATACCTTGAATTATAAACCTGTTGTATTGCTAGTAATGTAATAAATGCTTACTTAGTATAAAGATTACTGATGACTGTTTTAAGCTCGACTATTTTTCGAGGAGTTCAGGTTTTACTACTCTCCCATTTTTTGTGTTGGTGTCTGTGTTAAGGTAAACAAACAACATCTCCATATCACTGTTTCTACTTCAGATATTCAACTGAAACTTCACACATGTGTTTGTTGTTATTGTTTGATGTCAAGGACTATAAATCTGACATGCAATTAGGCAGAATAATGCCCCTTTTTATGCCGTTCATTATGGGGGATTATTTGGGGGATGCATATATTTCCCTTGTCTGTCTGTGCTTTGGTTCATCCGTTTGTCTCACTTTTTAATGCATAACTTTAAATAGTATCAGTGCTAGAGGGATGGAACTTTTCAAATATATTTATTGGCATGTTGCGCAGCTCCATATTTTTGTTTGGATATTTTGGACATAACCAGAGTTATGTCACATGTTTTAGCAAATTATTACATTTTTTATGCCCCCTTTAAAGAAGGCAGCATATAGCAGTCACATTGTACGTCTGTACAAAGTTTTCTGTCTCAGCCATAACTTTGCAATACATTGATGGACTTTGAAATAACTAGGGACAAATGTCCACAATCATAAGACAACATGTTGCGTGTATCACCTGTCTCACTTGCTCAAAGGTCAATGTCACACTTAAAGCTAAAAGTTTAAATTTCCTGTCTCAGCCATAACTTTGCCATATATGGATGGATTTTGAAATAACTTTGGACACATATCCACCATCATAAGACAAAGTGTCACTTGTAATAACTGTCTCACTACCTCAAAGGTCAATGTACCACTTAGAGGTAAAAGGTCCAATTTGGCCATAACACAGCTTGAAAATTTCTGTCTCAGCAAATAAAACAGCTTGAAATTTTCTGTCTCAGCCATAACTTTGCTACATTTTGATGGATTTTAAAATAACTTGGCAAAAATGTTAACTATCCTACACAATGTGTCACATGTAAAATCGTATCCCTGCCTCAAAGGTCAAGGTCACACTTAGAGTTCAAAGGTCAAATTTGGCCATAAAACTGATTGCCTGGGCTGTAACTTTTTTATTCGTCATGCTGTTTTAAAATAATTTACCACTAAGGACCACATTGAGTGTTGAACCTGTCTTCCTACCTCCTAGGTCATGGTCATATTTAGAGGTCATGGTCACACTTAGATGTCAAAGAGAACATTTGGACATAAAACAGCTCATTTGGGCTGCACATTTTTCATTCATCATGCAATTTAAATATAAATTTCCACATTGACTACCATGAGAAGAGTGTCTAGTGTATCATCATACTCGTTACCTTAAAGTTCAAGGTCACACTTAAGAGTTCAAAAGTCAAATTTTGCCCAAAACAGCTTGTTTTTGCCATTAGGGGAGTTTTAAAATAGAAGGAGGCATCTGCCTTATCGACCCATGTTTTGTTTAACTCAAAAAGTATTGCTGCTGGAGGGCTAAAACTTTGCAAATATATAAACCAGCATGAGAACTTGCGCACCTATATTTTGGTTGGGATATTATTGACACAAACTGGAGTTATGATCCCTTTTTGGAAACAAATTACATTTTTTTTAAACTAGTTCCTGCATAACTAAGCATTGCTGCTAGAGGGCTGAAACTTCATATACATATTAACCAACATGTGACCTTGCGCACCATCATAAATTGGTTCTTAGGGTTATTACAAAACTGGAGTTATGGCCCCTTTTTATATAACAAATGACATTTTTTCACTTTTGTAGCGCTCAACTGAAAAAATACTGCTTGTAGAGGGTTGACATTTTACAAATATATTAACCAGCATTTGCATTTGTGCATCTCCATATTTTGGTTCAGATATTTTCGACAANTATTGCTGCTTGCAGGCTGAAACTTTAAAATCATATTTACCAGCATCTTAAATTGCGCACCGCTTATATAAAAGGTCCGAAAGTTTCTACCCAATCAGAGTTTTGCCCCTTTTTAGAAAATAAAAATCATTATTTTAATGGTGTCTGGAGTTATTATAAAAGTATTGCTGCTACAGGGCTCAAACATTACAAACACTTATTAACCAGGGTGCCAACTTGTGCATTTCCAGATTCTCGACATAAATGGGTTTTAAAACAAAAGTTGAATGTGAGGCATCCGTGCACTATGGACACATTCTAGTTGTACTTAGAAATATGGTTAAGGTAAACATGCAGGTATTAAAATTTAACTTCATTCATGTGTTGTTTGTTGTTGTTGAATGTTGCTTACCAAGTTGCATAAATCTGACTTGCAAATTAATAGACTTATGCCATTTCTGGTTTTTGTTTGCGTGCAAATACTCTGACTTGCAACTTAATAGACTTATGCCATTTCTGGTTTTTGTTTGCGTGCAAATACTCTGACTTGCATCTTAATAGACTTATGCCATTTCTGGTTTTTGTTTGCGTGCAAATACTCCATGTATCTATATTTACAAAAGATTTTGAAATCAAATGTTACATTTATATTCAGGGTCTTTATAAACATTCACTGACCAATACCTTTATCTGTGACCAGCTTTTTAGTAGGATAATACCCCCTTTTGTATTTATAAAAGTCTGGTTATGGTTAAAGTACAAATTGAAATTCAGGTTCAAGTTTGGATGCAACAAGAACATATCTTTCTAACTACTATAGATATTCAATTGAAACTTCATGCAAGCTCCTCAACCAAGGCCCATAACTCTGACCAGCAATGATTGCCCTTATTGTACTCTTTGTATTGAGGAAATTCAGGTAAACGTTTGCGTGTCACAACTCCTAACTCCTATCTCTAGCTGACATGCAGGTGAATGTTGCTAAAAATAGATGTTGCTAAAAATAGATAACAGGTTTTCGCTCAATATCTTTAGTAAGGATTGAGATATTTCTTAACATTTTGTGTGTAGTTCGAATACCGGCTGATCTAGTGAAATATTGCATTTGGGGCCAGTTGAGTCAAGGCCATTGTTACTTTAATTTAAAAAGAAAGCGTTGATCGATGACGTTGGTTTGCAGTCAAGTTACCATTAACGGATCATTAGCAAAAATAAGTTGTTCTGGTGAAAAGCGATAAATATTTTGCGACTTCTTTTACACCAGTTTAATTATTGGGAAATTGGTGTGTTTTAAATATTGTATTTAATAAGATTTTACCCATGGAGCTGCATAGAGAAATTAACTTAATACTGCATTTTATTTACACAGTGTTTTTTTCATCATTTTCGGAATGGGGCTGGGTCCCTTTGGATTGGTTATTTTTTTCCTATCAAATACTTTAAAATTGAGAATTAAAGTGTTTTCAATATTATATTTACTAAGGTTTAACTTATAGAGGTGGAGGGGAGATGAACTCAATGCTGAGATTTATTTTTAAGAAAACAGTGTTGTTGTTTTTTTAAACCTTTAATTTGGAATTTTTATGTCCCATTTGGGAAAAAAATCTGCTTCTCCTGTACGAGAAGAAAGACACTGACCTCCCAGCAGTAAGAAGAGTGCAGTCAGTGAAATTCAAATTATGCAACTTTTTACAGGACAGTGGTTCCTGTAAAATGGGAACAAATACAGGACCTATCGGCTTGATAATATAATATTAAAAAAAAAAAACAGTATTATTGCTGCGCTGGTACGGAAAAGTACTTATATAAACACGCTTTGGCTACTTTTGCAACACAGAAAAATAACAAAGGCCTAAACAAACCTAGACAAACCAACAAATTTGTTCTACATTTTTTACAGGAAAATTGTTTCTGTAAATTGGATTGACAGGCCGGACCTTACAATATTTTACAGGACATGTCGGTCCATGTTTGGCGGGGACTGAGCTGTATGTGGAACAGTTTTTGCCATGTAGGGATAGAAAAGCCATGCTAGCAAATACTCCTGCATTTGTAATGGGCAAAGTGTAATGACCTTGTATTAAAAGTACACATGTTCACCAATATAAGACAGTGTGTCAAGGACAAGAACTGTACGGATGTTTTGGGGGTCAAGGTCATTTTTATGTCCCCGAAGGTGGGCATATAGTGATCGCACTGTCTGTCTGTCCGTCTGAAATTCCTTCACACTTTGCGTTTAGGTTTTGAAAAATGTGGATTTTTTTTTTGAAATACTGATGAAAGAAACTTGATATTTGGCATGCATTTGAGTGGTGAAAGGTCAAGGTCATCCTTCAAGGTCAAAGGTATTTTTTTTAAATCAAAGTGGCGCAGTAGGGGGGGGGGCATTGTGTTTCTGACAAACACATATCTTGTTTATGTTATTTATAATCACCTTTTGTTAGTACTTAGTCATCCATCATGCTTTGTCAGTCATCTGTCATCACATTTACCTTGTGAACACTCTTTTTGCCCAATCATCACGAAAATGCGCAAAAATCTTGTTCTTATGATATGGTCCATTGAAAAACATGGCCGCCTGGGGGCAGGGCAGTTTTCCTTATATGGCTATACTAAACATTTGTGAATACTCTAGAAGTCATATTGCTTGCCCAATCATAATGAACTTGCTCAGAACATTTGTTCTAATAATAGTTCAGCCGAGTTTAAAAATGGTTGTGGTATGTTGAAAAACATGATTGTCAAGGGCAGGGCTGTTTTCCTTATGAGGCTATATAGTTAACCTTGTGAATACACTAGAAGTCACATTTGTTTGCCCAGTCCCCACACAAGCTTTATGGCCAGGCTGTGGATCGAAACTGGGGTCCTCGGATTTGTCGTTGAGTTCTATACCATCTGAGCTAGCTGGTCCCGATACAGCTAGGTCACCAGGTCAAATCTTAGAAAAACCTTGTTACCACTCTAGAAGCAACATTTATGACGCAATCTTTATCAAACTTGGTCAGAATGGTAATCGCGACAATAATTAGGCCAAGGTGGAATCTTGGTAACGTGTGTCCAAAATTTAAATCACCTGGTGGTATCTTAGAAAAGCTCTGTTATCTCTCAGGAAGCCACATTTATAACTCCATCTTGATAAAACTAAGTAGAAATAAAATTATCTTGAAAATACCTAGGTCAAGTTTGAATCTGGATCATGTTCGTCCAAAAACTAAGTCACCATGTCAAATTTAAGAAAATTACAAATTTAGAAACCACATTTGTACTCAATCTTTATGAAACTCTGTCAGAATGTTTATCTTGACAATTTGGCGGCCATTTTTGAATCTGGGTCAAGTGGAGTCAAAAACTAGGTCTTCAGGTCAAGTCTTCAACAATGGGTGGCTGTGAACTCATGTGAGTGCTTATCTTTAGGGACACAGTCGTCATGGTAATATATGTAAACCGCAAGCCTGAATCATTATGTTTTCGAAGAAACAGATAATACATCTAAAAGACCAACGAAAAATATATTACTAATTTTTAGTAGTCCAAAAACATTTCACCAGCCCGAGCTGTCAGGCTTATAGATAGTTTGAAGGCTGCGGACATCATGGTTGTATTTTATCATAGAAAAATCATGGAATCTACTTCAAAAAAAGGAATATAAGTGCATATAAATGATTAAATTGATAAAAATGTTATACGCAACAATTGAATAAAAACTTTTAATTGGACACGTATTGTTGCTGGCAAAGCGTGTCAAACTTAAAAAAAAATAGATCTTGCTGTGCCATTTTTAGTTTAGTATGTATGGAGTGTATGGCAAACTGACCTAAATTATTTAATAGACAAATTCATGTACATATTATGGAAAAGTCATGGAACCACACAACTGTATGCATCTACATTACTGATATTTTGGCTATAAAGTAGGGCCATACATCAACTACAGAGATTTGTGTCGGGTTCTGAGAAAACTGGGCAGAATGCATGTGCGTAAAGTGTCATCCCAGATTAGCCTGTGTAGTCCGCACAGGCTAATCCGGGACGACACTTTCCGCCTAAACTGGATTTTCGCTAAGAAGAGACATCATTTTAACGAAAAATTCCATAAAAGCGGAAATTGTCGTCCCTGATTAGCCTGTGCGGACTGCACAGGCTAATCTGGGATGACAATTTACGCACAAGTTTTATGCCCAGTTTTTTCAGAACACGACACATATTGTTGATCACGTTAAGTGTATTGGACTAAATATACTTATAGGTTTTATTATCAGCGCTTTTTAGATCACCTATGTGGTTAAATGTATTTGCATTTATGCAACCATTCCATCTATAAGATTGAACATACCGGTTTAAGGAAAAATGACAACTTATCTTTAGGTGATATACACAACAGAATTTATGGGCCATATCTTTCCTAATTTTTTAACAAAGTATAGGTTTTTGAGTAAACAAAATTACTGTGTCAATAAGTTATCTCATGGATTTTTATTTCACAGTTACCGAAATGTGTCAGATACCAAAATGATATTCAAGATGGGTACCTTTTATTAATGGACTACGGCTAATAGCTCTGATTTGACTACCGACTTTTGATGGTGTATGATAACATGCACATCACATTGTTTGATAATGCGTACCATCACATGAAGTCAACTACTGATAGCTCAAATGTTTATCTGTAAACAGTACAGTCCAAAGTATGATATTTATTTATCCATCAGCTGCAGGGGTGTACTTTAATGAATATTTATAATAAGGTGATCAAAATGGCTTCGTTTTTTAATAAGGTGATCAAAATGGCTACGTTTTCTCGGTCAACTGTGGCTAAAGGCTCTGATTCACTTAGAGACTTTCCTTGTTCGCCTTGTCTAGAGCACACAATTGACAAGTTGGCGGAGTTTTACTGTGATAACTGTCTCACATTTTATTGTGCAAAATGTATAAGACTGCATGGTCAGTTGTTTGGGCAACATTTGACATACGGAAGGGAAGAAACAAGTAAGTGGCCTGTGGCCAAAGAAGTAGAGGATTTCCTTCAGCAGTGTGAGCTTCATGAAGACAAACGTCTAGAAATGTTTTGTAATGACCACAGTCAGCTGTGCTGCACTACTTGTGCTTTTCTCAATCACAGGTAATTCGGACATATATTTGCTTTCAAATATGTTTGTTTTCATAAATAGACCATTCAATGCAGCGATGTTTTTTTCCAAATGGGAGAAATTCCGGTACCGCAACATTTGGGACAAATTACCGGTAGCGCAAAAAGAAAACAAACAAAAACACATGAAATTAGGAAAATTTGTATTGTGAAATCAGATTGGGAATAATTCCCATAATGGGTCTTTTTTATCGCTCTGTACTTAATTACACAAATCCATTAAAATATTATGCTACGTTCCTTATTGCTTGAAATCTTCAGTTTCAGTGCTTATTTAATTGGTCACTTGCAGACAGTGCGCTTTAAGGACGAAAATTAAAGTAGTTTTCCTTCCTGTTGGGAAATTTTCAGACGGCAATTCGGAATTATGTTATTATCCCATATTTGGGAAAGTGCATTTTATGGGTACTTTATAAAGAAGGTAAAATAATCGCTGCAATATAGTACTGTTCAATTCAGTCATTGACAAATTAAAATTGATTTTTTTATGAATGTGAATAGTTTGAATAAAATTTCGAAGGTAAATACTTTTTAAAAATATGTAAATAATGGTATAAGTATGAAAATGAATACATTCCATACCTAAGACTATTACCTGAAAAGAGCATTCTGAAAATGGGAATACATGATAAAACCAAATGTAAGACATATTTTTTTAATAATAGCCATTAACACCACAAACAAATATATAAGTATTGTTTTCCTTTCAGACAATGTGTTAAAGTAACCCCAATATCCGAGTCAGTCGAAGGACCTCCACCTGACTTTCAGCAACTATCAATGAAGATTCAAACTATTCTTGTAGAACTCGAGAAACTTCAGAATTATTGGGATACCAACATGCAGTCTTTGCAGGTTTCCTACAACAAACAATTACAAAAAATAAGTGACACGCGCCAGAAAATAAATACAATTTTAGACAAGATTGAAAAGACCACCATGAAAGAGCTAGATGATAAGATGAACAGTCTGAAAGCTTCCCTCGAGACTGATGTGGACAATTGCAGCAAGCTTAGAAATAAACTCAAACAACTCAGTGATGCAATACATGACAGTGTTGATAAGGGTAAAGCAGAACTCTTGTTTATTGCAAGTAAGAAATGTCTTGAAAACATTAAGCAGTCCGAAACTTATCTGAAAGGGAACACCATTCAGCTACAAAGAGTATTGACTTTCCAGGCAGACAGTAATATTCAACATTACTTGTCTAAACTGTCAGGTTTTGGGAGGATCGTGCTCAGTACCAAGGCATTATCAGTGCATGGTGACCCAGACCAGGTATTCACTGTGAAAGAAAAGTTTAAGTATAATGTCAGCATACCCAGTGATTCAGAAAAGGAGAGCTGTGGTATCAATGCCATCTGTGCTCTCTCTGATGATCAGATCCTTGTTGCAGATTTTGATAATCAACGAGTAAAGCTACTAAATCATCAATACAAGGTGGTGGGACATTGTGAGTTAACTACATATCCAACGGAAATGTGTCAAATAACACCAAGTGAAGTAGCCATTGCTGTGAATGACTATAAGACACATGAGGTCCAGTTTGTCTCTGTGAATGGTAGGCAGCTGGTTATCGACAGGAAGTTACAGTTTCAACATAGATGTAATGGTATTGCTCATAATCTGCAAGACCTGTATCTCACTTCTGGCACTGCACTTTACAAGTATTCAATGAGTGGAGACTTGTATAAGCTGTACGAGGATACATCAGACGATTTCACAGGTAATATTATGGTGGACAGGTATATCCTGGTATCATTTGAAATTATTATAAGGAATATTAACATTGTATTATGCTCTATACAGATTCATTCAAAAGTAAATTGTTTATTAATATTTGCATGTTGCAGATTAAGTTTTCAAATTATAGACATAATACTTTCACCATAAGTAAATGAAAACTACCCAAAAACTACCCAACAATACTTTGCCAAGTTTTTTCTTGACTAATTTCCTTCCTGTATAGGAGTTTTTATAAGTATACGAGACTAATTTAAATAATGCCAAAATTATATTCATTTCAGCAAGCTCTGACTATTTCAGATTACATGTAATTACTGAGGGAATGTTATTTATGTATGTCGTGGGGCTTCAGCATAAAACATTCATACATTCATACATATTTCAATTTAATTTAATTCAAAACAAATAGCTGGTGTGAATAAGACATAACCGTGTCTTTATTACAATACTTACTCTGCAAAAACAAATGTAAATACATAAACGTTGATTCGTGCATAGGTGTTTCTTTGTTAAAAAATCATACTAAATTAATAAAAACAAATAGCTAATGAGAACAAGATGTAACCGTGTCTTTATTAAAATAAAGATTCTGTTGAGAATTTAATAAATTGATTCTACTTTCTTTTACAGTAAACAAGTGTGCAGTGAGTCCTTCAGGTGACAAGATATTTATCACCAACAATAAGCATCACAAGGTCCTCACCCTGGCCAGAGATGGCTCACTTCTCCATACCTTCTCAGACCAAGACCTTAAATGCCCACATGGAATCCATGTGACTGCTCTGGGACAGGTGCTGGTCTGTGGATATACATCAGATACTATCCTACAGCTGGATGGTGAAGGCAAAAAGAAGCTGGCAACTCTTACTGCCAAGAGGGATGGACTTGATGGCCCATTGTCAGTCAGCTACAACAGGATCACAACATCCATCATTGTGGGACAATTGAATGGCAGCAAAATTCTGGTGTTTGAAGTACAATAGTTTTGTTTCATAAGTTTCAGTAGAAACTTGCTGGAACGCTAACTTTCAGCATGAAAACTTGGCAACACCAAACTTGTATGAAGTTTTATCTTTCATCACATGATTCTCTGGGATGATTTTGTTGTTGTCAGATCATGTATATATTTGGAAAAGTACATTAATTATACAATTATTGTAAGCATGGATCTCTTATTTAATGTTTTGTTTAATTTTATAATTTATCGCAGGAAAATTGGTTGTGTAACCAAACAATTAAAAAACATGCTTTCATCTGTTGCAAGGAATCAACTATATTGCTATGGATTATTTAAAATCTGCATTGTATATAATCAGTGTATGGTTATAATCTTTGAACTATATCTTCAAAATGACCAACATGTACTAACATAATTTACTTGTGGTGATTTGTGATGCCCCAAAATATTTTGGTGTAATTGTTAGTACAGTAAAATGAACTGCAGGGTGCAGTTTAAGAAAGAAGGTTTTACATTTTCATTTTATTCCTAAACTGTCACTCTGTGTTCTACTCTCATGTTATCACGGGGGTTTAATGCATGTGCGTAAAGTGTCGTCCCAGATTAGCCTGTGCTGTCCGCACATGCTTATCAGAGACGACACTTTCCGCCTTAACAGGATTTTCGTCAGGAAGATTCTTCCTTTAAACGAAAAATACAATAAAAGCGAAAGTGTCGTTCCTGATAAGCATGTGCTCTCTTCACTATCTGTGATGTAGCAGCTTAATTTTTTCGGTCGCGCTCTGTGAAAGGGGGTTTAATGCATGTGTTTAAAGTGTCGTCCTTGATTAGCCTGTGCAGTCTTATCAGCACAGGCTTATCAGGGACGACACTTTCCGCCTTTAGTGTATGTTTCGTTTAAATGAAGACTAATCTTGACGAAAATCCAGTTTAGGCGGAAAGTGTCGTCCCTGATTAGCCTGTGCGGACTGCACAGGCTAATCTGGGACGACACTTTACGCACATGCATTAAACCCCCTTTCGCAGAGCGAGGCTCATTTGAATTAGCTACGCCAGATTTCTCTGCCATTGACACTGCGATTGATAATTTGTCGGCGACACTTTTAACACTTGTTGTATTCGCGGCTCTGTTAAGATATCCAAAGTCGGAACCTCGCTTATCTTGTATACGTGAATGTCTTTCAAACAGAACACATGAGGAACATGAGGGCCGCTGTTTTATTGGCTTGTCTTCAGGGGTTCGCCACAGTAAGTTGTTTTGCAATAAATTATTATACATAACAGTAACCCATTTATGCCTTGTGGACTCTCCCATCCTTTTAAATTGGAACAATTTATTTCCAAATTAGGGATATCTAGTACTGTATATTTATTTCTATATTAAGAATATTTCTTACAGAAATTCCTTTAAGCAAACAGCGCAGATTCTGATGAGACGCCGCATCATGCGGCGTCTCATCTGTGTCTACGCTGTTTGCCAAGACCATTTTTCTAGACGCTAGGCATACATGGGTTAAAAAAAACACACGAAACGTATATACCTTTTTTAACATTTTTACAACAGGTTTAACCACCAGCGTCCATGTTACATTCAATTATGTACTTGTGCACATGTCAAGATAATCTGAAGTGAGTACGAGTTCACATAATACAACATTAAACAACAGCAGCAAAACTTACCAACTAAAAAACCCGGAAAATTCTCAATTAAACAAATTCAAATAACTCTAAGAAACTATATATATTCAAAAAGAAATGAAAAATTGCATACGGCGTTTAAAAACAAACAAACTGTAATGAACAGTTCACCTTTATTAAACAAACATTCCATATTCGCTGCCCATGTTCGACCCATTATCTGCTCCTTACGTCGAGAGTAATGGAATGATTGGTCGAGGGTTTTCGACGGTGTTGTCACAGACGTGTACTAAAAAACCAAGCTGTGCCTTCACCACCAAGGTCATTGAATTACGCACAAACACTACCAGGACTCTCGCTAACATGATACAATTCCCTGATCCAGGCGATCCCCGCCCCCTGCTCCACCAGCGCGCAATGTGGGGCTGACGAGTGCTGCGTAAGTTTCTACCAGCCGGATGGTCGCCGCCGTGACGTCGTCGAACACTTGGATCCAAGACGCATGCGCTTTGTTGACGGCAGCTGTCACAAAAACGGAACCAGTGGCTCTAGTATGTCGTATTTATTGACTTTATTTATTTCCGCTTAATCGAGGTGTTTATTGCATGAGATAAAGAGGAACTTGAAATTCCTTTATTGTAAAGTAATAAAACGTAGTTATGGAGTTGCTTGAAATTAACCCATTTATGCCGAGTGGACTCTCCCATCCTGCTAAATTGGATCAATTTATTTCCAAAATTAGAGATGTCTGGTATATCTATTTTTAGAATATATCTCACGGAAATTCCGTTAAGCAAACAGCGTAGACCCTGATGAGACGCCGCATCATGCGGCGTCTCATCTGGGTCTACGCTGTTTGCCTAGGCCTTTTTTGTAGACGCTAGGCATAAATGGGTTAAAATCCGGATGAAATTTACCTTTTCAGAATGCTTTGTGCGCGAGCTATCGACGGGCACGTCTGGTCTGTTCTACGATTGCCCGTGCTCTAGCGGCTACACATGCCAGGGGTCGGGAATGGTGGAAGTCCCACTTGGGGAAACTGGTTAGTGTATATGGGTTCAGTTCGTATTGGGGACTTTGTAGATGAATGTGTGTTTTTTTTGCGTGTATGTTTTTTTTTCCACCTTCACAGGTATTTAAAAGTATTTAACAAACTAATTTATAAGTCAACACACATTTTTGTTTCCCCAACCCAATATGTTGCGTTTAAAATCATTCTTCCGGGAATTTAGTTTGGGATATTCAACTAAACAAACCATAAACGCGTTAGTTTAAGAAATCACAATCCATTTTCAATGGACTTCTATACTTCTTGCAATCCTATATACATAATGTTTATACGTTAGAAGACAATTTTTTGAAATCACATTTGTATGTTTAGGATTTTCTATCATGAAATTTTATTGTTAATATGTTGTTTTGAATTCCTGCACTCAATTCAAAAGAATGTTTTTATTACTATTTCCATCTGTAAAATACTAGCAATAAAACCGGTAATACACACACACGACAACTTGCGCAAATAATTTAATTACAAATGCCCCATTTAAATCTCGTCTACAGGGACCTGTCAGATGACGGCGGCCAAGGTGTTCCATTAAACACCACCTACATGAAAGTGTACAGTGTCGTCCCAGATTAGCCTGTGCAGTCCGCACAGGCAAATTAAGGACGACACATTTCGCCTGTATGGTAATTTTGGTTTAAATGAAGTATCTTCTTTGAGAAAATCTAGTTCAGGCGGAAAGTGTCGTCCCTGATTAGCCTGTGCGGACTGCACAGGCTAATCAGGGACGACACTGTATGCACATGCATTTAAACCATATCTCCAGGAACATGTCAGATGGTGGCGGCAAAGTCGTCGTCGACGCTTCATCAGCCTTGCGCTTCCGGTGCGGACTGCGGCGACAACGAGTGTTGCGTCGATGACATTCGACCTGTTGGGAAACGGTCTCTAGCTCTGGGATATGCCCATTGTCAGTCTATGGGGGTGGACGGGTCTGGTAATTATACGTGTTAATACTGTATTTAGTGGTAAAATTATTTGAAGCGTTTACTGTGGATGCGCGTGACCATTGCATTCAGTCGGACAACCTCTGATCATGTTATGCCTTGGAGTGCATCACGACGAATGTACCCGTGCAGGAATATTAACAGTTTCAAAATAGTTATATAATCTTATGAAATCATTTGTAAAGTTATCAGATAGTAATCCTCGTATTATATTCTTATTATGCCCATCATGTTATGTGTTTGACTTTTGTTTTAATATGTTCAGTAAGCAGAAGATCAGATTTACAGAGGTTGTTTTTATTTGTAAACATACACATCTGTTACCAAACTATTAAAAAAGAAGGTAAAACCTGCTTGCGCATACATGTATATGCAGCAGCAACAAAATTCCAGCATCTGCTCGATATTTTAAGGCTGTTTGGTGCGCTACGGGTCCGGCAAGCCTAACGGCACGGTGTTCCGGTGCCCGTGTTCCTCTGGCCTCATGTGCCATGGCAACCACATGTTTGACATGCCGCTGGGCGAGACCGGCACGTGAGTGAGGCTCCGTATAGGCTGATAAATCAGACGGGCAACCGTTTTATTGCTACTTTTTTTTTAGTTGAACAATCATTTAATTAGTTTGTGAGACAAATGTTCCCATATAAAAAGTAGCACCTTATATCGCCCTTATTTAAATCGCATATCATCGTCATCGTCGTCGTCATCGTCATCATCATTAACAAATGTGCCAATTTTAGGTGCCATATTAGTAAGATGCTCCCATCATTTTCGGCAGAATATATCATACAAGTGACATTTGCGGTTGGAGTTTTCCCTCCTGTTAAATACTCGATCCGTAACATATTTTTCCGGTTCAACAGTTCCCAAGCCCCTACTTTAGGATCCAGGGCTTAGTATTTCAATAACAGTTTCTTCTCTCCCATACATCATGATTCATTAATTGCACTGTTGAAATTACATATTTTAATAGTCAGAAATATGTGTCTGCATGAACAATACAATTTGCAAGCACTATTATTAGTATGGACGATGTATACGTATCTATAATTGAAGCTGAATACTGTTGTTTTATCTATTCAACGCAGAAATTGTAAATTATGAATTAGTTAGCGGAGACGAGAAAATTATGTTGTTTATACCACTTTTTTTATTATTGTGAGATCACAATATGTAAGAATGTTACTTTTCTGTTTTTCTATTATAGATGCGGTGTGTGAAACGGTTCTGATTGGTTGTAATAAGATGACGCCTCATGTACTCTACATTTTTGTCGTTTTACGATGCTCGAAAATGTAAAATTAAAACAAAACACCAATAAGTTCATGCTTGCTTTATCCTCGACGCAAAATTGAGTTTTGTTTCTTTTTTACGGTTGCATACTTGAAGTGCAAAAGTCGTTAACTAATGTATTTTAATTGCAAAAGAATAGTATTTATAAGTTACCCTTTAAAATACTTAGAGTCCTGAGTGGAGCTAACCTTAAGCTAGTCTTATAAAAAGAAGTTTATCGCAAATTTAGTGATAATGTTTTACATATTATACTATTTCCATTTATAAAAAGAATAAAGAGCCATACTAATCGTGCTTTAAGCTAACCTACGCAATAGTCATTTACTTTCGTAAATGAATTATTAATATTGATAGTGTTCATTGCAAAGGAATATCTTTACTTGGGAGATAATTCTGTGTATCTACTTGATGCCATTGCCGGTTGAAAGGTTGAGTCACTACTATACATGTATATGTATTCAGCGGCAAACTTTCTCAAAGAAATGCTTAAGCAACGCACACAGTGGTCCTAAATTCTAATTATTTTTTTTTAATTAGAAAAACAAAACTTATCAGCTTTAAAATATTTATCGCTATTTATTTGTAAAATGAGCCTCGATCTGTGAAAACGGGGTTTAATGAACGTGCGCAAAGTGTCGTCCCATATTAGCCTGTGCAATCCGCACAGGCTAATTAGAGACGACACTTTCCGCCTAACTGGATTTTTTCTAAGAAGAGACTTTCTTTAAACGAAAAATATCATAAAAATTGAAAGTGTCGTCCACGATTAGCCTGTGCGAACTGCACAGTCTAATCTGGGCAACACTTTACGCACATGCATTAAGCCCCGTTTTCTCAGAGCGATTATCAAATAAAGATGAATTGTGGCTCGAACTATTATTTACAAACGCCGTTTTCCAGTGGCGATCATAGCATGACTGTTTCCAAGAACCACAGGACTTCATGAATATGCGATGTGAATTACATACAAATAAGAACTGATCAATCTTATGAAAATCTCTTGTGGAGACAAGCCAATTATTTGCTTTATAATGACCAATCTGGCTTTATGTATCGATTGCATTTTGTTCCACTGATACTGACTCATATTTGCGGTTGAACCATAGGATATCATTTTCTCGATAATAATACACAACGTATTGTTCACGTCTTGTTACTGTTAGTATTTCGTTGCGGTGATTGGTACTTACGCGATTGTTTAAGAAAATAATGCCATTTATGGTTTCCATAGAGATTTTTGAGCGACATTTCTAGCAAGAGATATACCCGGTACGACATTCTTATAAAAAGATAATTGAATCGCGCTCTGTGAAAAGGGGTTAAATGCATGTGCGTAAAGTGTCGTCCAAGATAAGCCTGTGTAGTCCGCACAGGCTAATCAGGGACGACACTTTCGGCGGTTATGATATTTTTCATTAAAAAAGTCTCATATTAGCAAAAATTCAGTTTAAGCGGAAAGTGTCATCCCTGACGAGCCTGCACAGAATGCACAGGCTAATCTGGGACGACACTTTACCCACATGCATTAAACCCTCTTTTCTCAGAGCGCGACCCATATACTATAGGCTGGAAATGTGTTTATTGAATGGCATTTATTAGCTGTTATGAAGCGATTTGGAAGTTGAGATAATTGGTTCTCTACTGCTTTCAGTCATTTCTGATTAATTAAGGAAATAGTTGGCAATGAAGATATAAAAGTACATAAATTCATAAATGAAGAAGTGTTATAGTGGTTTTAATGAAATGACATTTATATTCAAATACATGTTCAAACCTGTTTTTATCATACGTGATTCCTTCAGATGAAACAGAAGACAGTGTAATCCATAGATTCATACAGGCAGGCTTAAAGTGTGGATATTGCAGAATGTTTGTATGTGTGTACCTCATCGTTGCTATGGTGATTACGAGCCTTGACAACCAATCCGTAGTGAGGGCTGAGCAGGCACACGTGCATAGCTGTGCGAGCAGTCGGTTCCGGCCAGGTAGGAACTTAGCACTATAATATAATATATTAACACTATAGTGTTTTTTAAATTAAAAAAATAGCAAATAGTTATAACATTATGAATGCTTTAAGCACTTGTAACGCGTTTGGATGCCTTTTGTTTCAAACAGTTTATCGATTAAACAGAGTGAAAGTATAAATGTCACTAAAAATCTTCAAAGTCTAATTAGCCAAATAATATGGATGCTTCGTGTAATCTCTATTTCAATTTTCATATGGACGATGTATTTCTCTATTTTAATTTTCATATGGACTATGTATTTCTCTATTTCAATTTTCATATGGACGATGTATTTCTCTATTTCAATTTTCATATGGACTATGTATTTCTCTATTTCAATTTTCATATGGGCTATGTATTTCTTGTTTGGTTTCAGTACATCCAGAGGGAGACTCATTTACCTTATTGACGGAAGTGAAAAGCAATGCAATATTAAATCAGGGCGATAGCAAATGTTCCTTAGACATCAACATTCGAAAAGACAACCGACACAGATTTGTTCCATTCAGAAAATTGAAGGGTTCGAAGTCACAGAAAAGAAAGACGAAGAAAAAGAAAAAGAATAACAAAGCATTAACAAACAAGAATTCAAAATATAGATAGCAACAAGCACTGGCAGATATCGTAATTATGGAATGTCCAACAGCCGATGACTATTTCGATGTATGTGATCGCCTTTTATCGATTCAATAGCGCAGTGTTTTTCAAATTACAAAAACCCAGTGCATATCTATTCACGTATATATCTTTTCAATAAAGAAAACAACTCTTTCTGATGATACCGTATATTCATCGTATTTGCAATATCGATATATTTCCCGGTATACGGCTCCTACTTCATACTTGGACACTTAATTTAATGGCGAGAATTTGCAACCACCCAACATTCTAAGTGTGTGCGGACTTGTTCGCAAAGGAAGTGCTGGGTGCCCGTGTGTGGTTTTGGCTTATAAGATCCCTCCGTGCCGAAGGTACGTCTAGTGCGTGTCCGCTCATCCCGTATATAACGGCAACACCCAACGTGATGTGGCTCGTTTTCATATGAACAGCAGTTTCCAGCTATGTTGCGGTACGGATATTTTTCAATGACGGGGAATACTGTCAAGAAAACCCCCCACTTTTCCCACGCGGTTGATGTGATTTTTTTATTGAGTACATGTGAAATTAATATATACTTTATAGATCAACTGTTAAAGTGGAGATACGCGCTCCAGTGCCCTGTGTGAAGCCCCTGTTATGCACATACACTGGTTTAACATCTTCATGCGATTTCGTATGTTGGAACGTGTGTAGCGATAGAAGTGTGTAGCTCAGAGTCAAACCTGCAACCTGGCTTGTGAAATCATTGCGTTACCTTTAGATCACAGACATTAGCAAAACCCAAGCTAATACATGGCGAAATAAAAATAATAACGTCTAAATATTCATAAATCAGAGGATTCCAATAAATGGTTTATTTATATTTAAAAACTTGCTTTGAAAGTAACTTTAAAGACGAAGGTTTGTTGCGTTTTATTATGACTTATTTATACTTGCACGTTTAATAATCTTCTTTATCACAAGTTATGCAATCTATAATAATATTTGACATATTTTTATTTTAAAGTACAATGGGATGACATATTTAGAAATGTAGTTGTTTTTATCAATGTTTATTTCAGCGGAATAACAATCATGAGCAATTCAGTAACGCAAAATATAGGTATTTAAGTTGTCATTTGTCACAGCTGAACACTTATTTTCGCGGTATCGGTATATATACTCCAAATACATGCCTTTATTTATATGAGCCTCGCTCTGTGAAAATGGGTTTTAATGCATGTGCGTAAAGTGTTGTCCCGGATTAGCCTGTTCAGTCCACACAGGCTAATCAGGGTCGACACTTTCCGCCTTAACTAGTTTTTTGCTAAGAAGAAACTTTGTTTTAACGAAAAATATCGTCAAAGCGGAANTTTGATTGGTTATATTTCAATTCCAAATGATTTCTGTACACTTTCATTTTTGATAATATAGATATATAGAATGTTAGCTGCTGTGAATGAACTGGTTGAATCTCGTGAATACTTGTTAATACTCTGCATTATTGATATGTACAATTGAAAGGTTTTATTATTCTTATTTTTGTAAGTTTTACAGTATAAAGTTAATTTTGTATTAAGTTCAACTTCATTAAAAATAAAGTTATTCAGTATAAAATAATTGTGCTTTGTTTAATTGGTTGATTATAAAAAAGTAACTTTACCGAAAATAATTAACAGGATTTTGTTCGAAGATGCTTTGCGCGATGGAATATACACTATCAATTCTGGGTACGAAAAAAAGTTTACTTACTCGATAAAAGATATCACCTTGCAGCTATCTATATAGTTAGAAATTACAAGATCCTTATTACGATTTTAACCCATTTATACCGAGTGGACTCTCCCATCCTTCTAATTGGATCAATTTATTTCCAAGAGATGTCTGGTATATTTATTTCTATTTTTAGAATATTTCTCACAGAAATTCCTTTAAGCAAACAGCGTAGACCCTGATGAGACGCCGCAAAAGACGCCGCAATTTGCGGCGTCTCATCTGGGTCTACGCTGTTTGCCAAGGCCTTTTTTCTAGACGCATAAGGCATAAATGGGTTAATGTTATTGTTTGTTTGTTGTTGTTTTTGGTCGGTTAAATGCCTTTAAGAAACAGATCTCAGCGATTTTGTTTCAATATGTTGGAAGCGACGCTTTAATAAATTCCGATATATCAACACTAGCTCGAAGAAGCAGGAAACAGAGTCTTCTTTTTGTGTGGAAAAGGTGACATTTTCTTAATAAACATGTTCACATAACGTACAACAAAGCAACAGTTAAAAGTTCACTTTTGTAATTGAAATCAATAACTCAAAATCAATGTAACACACCTGATAGGGGTAAAACAATACATTCACGCTTCTTTTTGTTTACAATCGCAACGGCCTCGAGTGTATAGTATTTACATGTAGCTTTCGTATTTTCTTTTTAACCTCGAGCGATTTTTCATTGGATATTGTTTTGAGAGGTATTCGATTTTGTGTTTATTATGAATAATGTAGCATTAATATACAAATGAGCCTCGCTCTGTGAAAAAGGGGGTTTCATGCAGTGCCCACAGGCTAATCAGGGACGACACTTTCCGCTTTTATTGTATTTTTCGTTTAAAGGAAGACTCTACTTGACAAAAATCAGGTTAAGGCGGAAAGTGACGTCCCTGATTAGCCTGTGCGGACTGCACAGGCTTATCTAGGACGACACTTTACGCACATGCATTAAACAACTTTTTCACAGGGCGCAGCCCAAATACTTTCATAAACATTAAATCAACATAACGATCAGGTCGGTTGTCTACAGTAATATAAAGTCTGGCAACGTTTATTCATGGCTTTTGATGTTATATATTATTGCGTACATGTACTAAGTTAGATAAATTATATATTGCAACTGGAGATCCTTTTAAATATTTTTTTTTTAATTGCCACATTATGAACCTCTTAAAGTATACATATTATAGTACACTCATTGTAGGCTTCCGTATGGAAGCGCTCGCCTGTTTGGATCATGGAGTACATTTGTCCGAATATACCATTTATTCATGTTGAACCATGCGATGTCATAGAATGTACATACGACTTTCAATCTTAGCTTCGATACCAGAGGGAATGATTATTCCGGAGCTGCACTCCGACTGAAATGGGGAGCGTTAGCACCAAATATATAGACCCGGTAAACAGTATTTTTTTCTTATATTTGATATCAAGGGTATCCATATACTAAAGGAGTTGAGGTTTTGTTTTGGGGGAAATTACAACTAAAGTATTAAAACCTATATATTGATACAAATATGTATTGCATTACCATATGTTATCACCATATTTAATAATACACATGCATAATATCAACACTTGGACTATATGTCCTTGTCCGTATATTTCGTGTCTATATCGTTACAAATAATTTGTATTGGATAAATATTATGGTTTCCCACTTTTATGGTTTAGATATTTTAGCAAACCACCATATTTACAACTGATAACCAAAGAGACTTGAACTTCGGTAGGTCAAAGTCCCGCGCACTAAAGGGAAGTACCCGCCACCAGCGCCCCCTAAATGGCTGCTCCCGGACCTGCGGCCCCTCGTAGCAATACCGGAAGCGGTCGACCCCAGGAGCCAAAATGTCGACTGGGAGGTCCTGGAACACATTCTAGACGCGGAACTAGAAGATGGCGTCGACGCTCCCGACAACGCAGTTTACAAAAAAGGCACCAATGACGTCATGAAGAAGAGCGACTACGAGGAGATTGAGCCGCCGCCGTCGCGCGCCGCTTCGAGGTCAAGAACAGATTCTGGGTACAAAAAGGCGATGCGAGCGAGGAAGCTTGGCCAGAAGATCGTCCTGTCCTTCGGGTTGATAGACAAACACGCGCGAACGGTAGGTGAAACGACGGTTTTTATTCATAATGTTGTTCACCGTCCCATCGATGAATTTTCGGAAAATTACGCGTGTTTAATTAACGCCGACGTTGTTATAACTGTATAACATAGTATCATAAGGTTTTATAGAAAGCTCGTGTTTGTATTTATATAATCATGCTAACATTTACAACAGGTTACCGCAAAGCAATCCTCGACCTTTGCGGACCTGATCGCGTTCCTGTCGCAGCCGATCGACCAGTCGCACTTCCCGCACACGTGTATTGTTCGAGCCCTCACAATCTGGTTCGCCGAACAGCCCACACAGAAGACCGGATACCTGCCGGCTCCCCTTGACACGCCGGGTGGCATCCTTCAGAATCTGCGAAGTCAGACGCTCACTTTCACGGAGGCTTATGCTCTGATATGCCGGTAAGAGGATATATATATATATATATATTAACAATGTTTCACATGACCGACCGACCTACGACTGCGGTAGTCATTTTACTGACTGACAGACGGATAGACCGACCGACAAACCGGCCGACTGACTTACTGAACGACCGACAGGCCGACCACTCGTCTAACCACCCGACTGGTCGACGAACCGTTCGACATACCGTCCTTGACCGACTAGCCGACTGACCGACCTACCGACCACGACCGACTAACTGACAATTAAATTGCGAATGACGACCAAATGCGACGACAACCGAACATATTCACTATAAAAGTTCATAGAATGATAACCATTCTAATCGGAGTTTACAATCATAACTTACATTTAATTAAATATTTGATTTATGCCTGCTTATAGTGATGTTATTTTGTGCTAATACTAAAGGACAACTTATTAAGTATCAGATTGCCTGTTCAATATGGTTGGAAAACACGGGTTTTCATGTTAAATGCAGTTTCGTATTTCTCCACTGACTCGTAGAGTTAACTGCCTGGAATTTCTATATTACACATACAAAGGCGCAGTGTATAACTGATCGTTATGTATACTAATAGTTATATATGACTGACATTTCACAGCGCCGCAAACATCCCCACAGTGATCATTTCCGGTTACGTGAAGGCGGGAAAGTATGAGCCCGGGGACATCGTAGACCGAGGAGCGGTTGACACGTGGTGCGCCGTGCACGTGGACGGAAGCTGGCAGCTGATACACCCACTCTGGGTTTGCAAGGGCACGTACGGGGCCGAGAAAGGGAATCTCGTGCAGATTGAAGATGACCCGTACCTGGCGGCTAAGGCGGCGGCTAGGATCAAGGCGGATAAGAAGCATTTGGAGATAAATGAGGAGTTTTTTATGCCGAGACCGGAAGTGTTCATTCACAGGTGTTACGCCAGAAATATTGAATGGCACTTGATTTCAACGGAAAGGACCCTTAAATCTCTAGAGGAATTTTCGAATTTAGCGTACATTTCCCCGGCATTTTTCACGTATGGATTGAAACTGGTGACAGAGCCTTACTGTGTTCATACAGCGATAAATGGCGTAGTACTTATTATCATCATGGCGCCGAAGGCGCATGCGCATCGAATGAATATCGGATACGTGCTTGAAGCTGATGAGGGTGACCCAGCGATGAAATCTCAAGGTCGACTTCTTCACACGAAGGTTTTGAACAAACTTGTTTTAAACTACAGAAGCAACGACTCATTCATATTTGAAATTCGTCTTCCGGTACCAGGAACCTACAAGCTTACACTCAGCGGCGGCTTTGGTACTGAACTTTCAAATATATGCAGATTTAAACTAGTGTCGAACGATAAGCAGCATGAATGGTTTTTCATCCCGGTTGAACCAGGGCCTTCATGTTGGGGTCCCGGTCCAATGGCGGAAAGAGTGGGTCTACTGCTGGCATCTAAGCCAAGCGGGGTCCTACTGATACAACCCAAGGCGCACTCTGGCGTTTCTAGGGACGTTAATGTGTACTACCATCTCACTACCTTGAATTTTCATATCAACAAAGCGCTTTATCGAAAATACGATTACACAGCGGAAGTCGTTCCGTCGCTCTTTGTGCAAGAGGGACAAGTTGATGAGAAGATTTCCTCATTCGGGGAATTGACATGTGTATCGCCTACATCAACCGCTAAAGGGAAAGACCAAGACGAAAATGAAAACAATATTTTCCCAGTAAGAATCCAGATGACCAGAGACGCATCAACACGACAGTTGTCCATCCAGGTTATTGGACGCTTGGACGGCGGTGAGTGCGCCATTGTTATTAAGGCGACGGAAATGGAGGTGAGGAACAATCTGCGCATGCCGAGGAAGGACTCCACCGTACCGGTGTGCTACTATCTGCTCAGTGGAAACACCGTTACTCTCAGAGAAGTGAGTATGTCGCCCTCCTGGGAAACATTCCATCATTTGATTTTTTTTTCCAAAATTTCGCGTACCGAATTAAATGATGTATTAATGACACCAGATAATAATTATTTGATACATCATACCTCAGTGCAAAACATAGTATTACACGTATATGATTTGAGAAGGGAATGTTATACACCGTTTGCTACTAGGGCGTGCCCCCCCCCCCCCCCCNAAGAAAATTTGAGGGAAATATTTTTTGTTTGAAAGCCGCATTTTTTCCGAGTATTTTTACGGCTGCCTGCACACAATGTTATTTTGTCAGTCCATCGTCTGTAGGACGTCTACAACTGGGTATGTGTATGGGCTATAGTAATTATAGCCTTGGTTTGGATACCAACAATACAATGTATGTTCCATCTCTTTAGCAGAAACACTTAGATGTGTACGATGTATAATAGTAAGACTTATTTTTTTCTTCTGATTTTCACCGTACAATGCAAAGTATGACTTAATTTTTTTTTTTATTTTTCAAAGTACAAGTTAAAATAGTAAGACTTTATGTTTGTTATATATTTCACTATACAATGTAAAATAGTAAGACTTAATTGGTTTCCCATTTTTCAATTTACAAGGGAAAAGAGTAAGACTTAATTTGTTTCCTATTTTCACCGTACAATGCAAAATAGTATGGCTTAATTTGTGTCCGATTTTCACCGTATCAGGTAACAGATTCAGACATCATGTTTGTCCTATTTAACAAGTTAGGTAAATTAGTCAATCGTTTCGCGTTTTCAAACTATATTAGTTATGAATTTCTGATGAATAATGATTGCTCATAAACGAATATGTAATATGGGTCTACGTCATTAGTGTTATTTCGCTCCCTGATGTACAGGGTTATTTTATTTCTTAAATCTTTAAGAAACAATTGCCATTTCCACAATCTGTGAACACGTCCTTATAAATCGATTATGTACGATTTCAATGTCAACATTTAAGTGTCTTGCTATCTTGAACAGACATATGAATACGAACGAGGAATTTCATATAAAATGAATTCACAAAAGCAACACGTCCATCGACACGTTTCCTTGCATTTGTAGCAGAACCAAAATTCTTTCTATGTGTCATATATACAAATCTGAATAGACTAATGGGGATTTCCCAACAGTGTGTACACAGATCTTGTGTGCACGAATTAGTTTTCTGCTGTACAAAAGAAAATTATTTGCTATTTTATAAAGCACTACTTTCGTTTTATGTTTTGGTCTAACTTCTTCAGAACTGTTATTCAAGTTTATTTTTTATTTATCAACGCTTTTTATGTTTCGAAAAAAGTAGTAAGATATTACATGCTCGTTTTAATATACAATGTACATGCAATCCAACCAACCTGTTGACTTATGCATGTCTAACAGCCTACGGAGATCAAGCTGGCTAAACAGTCCCTCCACGAGGCCATGTCGAAGGAAGACATCAACCGGATCCAGGCGGCGGTGGTCCGGTGCCTCCGCATGAAGCTGCCGCCCACCGACGACGAGATCGCGGCGGCCGAGGCCAAACTGGAGTACCTGAGACTGAAGAAAGGTAACATATTTTTTAAGTGAAAAGGGGGTTTGATGCATGTGCGTAAAGTGTCGTCCCAGATTAACCTGTGCAGTCCACAGGCTTATCAGGGACGACACTTTCCGCCTAAACTGGATTTTTGCTAAGAAGAGACATATCACAGGCTTATCTGGGACGACACTTAACGCACATGCATTTAACGCCCTTTTCACCTTTGTCATAGATATCATAGACTGCGTGAAGCGACGTAACGCCCCTATCGTGACGGACACGTTACGGAAGGTGGTCAACTATCGCTACCGGGAGGCGCTCGTCATCGAGGTCGAGAAGCTGCTCAACTTCCGGTCTGAACTTCTCGGACTGCAGGGTAACTGCTTCTTCTTTCGGGAAAGATTGGCAGATATACCAGATACACTTTTTACCGTATTAGCAGTTTGTGTCGTACGTCAAAATGTAGCTACTGGACAAAAAATAAATAAAATTCATTTCTCCTATGCACTTGGGATACTTGTATCTTTAAACACGTTTCGGAGATATACAACATTTATATTGGAAGCAAATTAAGACAAGGAATTTTTATTGACAATTAATGCTTAAGTTAAGTATCACTGTCAATTTATAATTCTACGTCACGACTGGTTATAACATTGCGTTGTAAAGCACGCAATTATCCGGTGACGTAATTTATGTTTCAGGCTACACAAAGGAACTTCCGGGAATCCGGGAGGCTAATGAGGAGCTGTACCAGCTGACTCATCCCAGCCCTCCCGTCCACAACACAATGAAGGCGCTTCTCCTGCTCCTGGGATACAAAGGCGACACAAAGGTCAGTAACGTTCAATTTTGCAGTTACTTTACGCGCCTCTCACCTTGGCGAACCATGTCCAAGTCCCACTCGCTTTGCACGTGATTCAGCATATCGGTCAGGTGTGGTTGTCTTAGGTTATCCGATCCCCTTTTCCCGCCACAGCATAAGACCGCGCTAGCATTGAACATATTTAAGGGAACACTAAATAGCTGGAAAGTGCAGCTTTAATTCGAAATTCGCTCGCTCCAATTGCGTGGGTCTTTTAAAGTAATAAGATAGGAGTTCTAGGACATCCTTAGGGTCCTCACATAATGCAGCATCAGGTGCGAAATGAACCTCGTCATACACACAGTAACATTCGATCCTCAGCCGCCGTTAACGACATACATTATATAGCTTTTTTATACTGACATCTTTATGTATCTATGCCAATTAAAGTTTCTATATGAGCATCGCTCAGTGAAAAGAGGGTTAAAGTCATATGCGTAAAGTGTCGTCCCAGATTAGCCTGTGCAGTCCACACAGTCTTATCAGGGACGACACCTTCCGCCTAAACTGGATTTTCGTCAGGAAGAGTCTTCCTTTCAACTAAAAATAAAATAAAAGCGGAAAGTGTCTTCTCTGATTAGCCTGTGCGGGCTGCACAGGCTAATCTGAGATGACAATTTACGCACATGCATTAAACCCACTTTTCTCAGAGCGCATCTCATATATATTACATAAGATCGTGCATTGAATGTCATCATACTGGAGCTACATCCGTGTCGAGTGAACAATACTGATTTCAATTTGAATACAATGTATCAAAATCTTCATAATTGGTTTTCTACGCAAGCGCCCTAACAACGACTGTGTCTTAATACAATACCAAATCAACTTACCTGTTGATTTCACGTCCCATTGTCCTGCTCCTAATTTGTTTAATGCCCATGCGCCCTCAAAATGAATTTTGTCCTCAATTTGCATGTACATGTAATGTACAATGAATGTGTGTATTTCGAAGTTTATGAGGTCCTTCCCTGTCTAAGGTTGCATTATGTGTGGACCCAAAGTGTGTCCCAGCACGAAAGTTTGGATATTTTTTTAAATAATTGCTGCAATTACCATCAGGAGTACCTGAATGAAACCCACCTGTTCGGTATAGTGATCATCAGCCAAACTCACATGCTTCTGGGAACGGGGATTGAACCCTGGTGGCCTAGGTGGCGTGTACCAATCGCTGTGCTTACCGGACAGCTCAATTTGCATTTCATTACATGCACATACATTTACCTTTACTTCTTCGCATGCATTATGTCAAGGACTGGCCATCACATCACGTTATTGAGTTTTCTTTGTATTTGCGCATGCGCCGTGTACAGGACTGGGGCTACATCCACTCGCAACTGACCCTTGCCAAGGACAAGCTCAATCAACTGACGCTGATCAAGCGGATGGAGTATATGTCCGAGCGGAACTTCCCCTGGGGCAACATGAACCTGGACACACTCGACCAGGTCAACATCGTCGTTCACAAGTACACTTATCAGCACGTGAGCCACGGCAGTCAGGCCGCCGCGACCATGTACAAATGGGTACGTACATTCTCGTTATATATGAGCCTCGCTCTGTGAAAAAGGGGGTTTAATGCATGTGCGTAAAGTGTCGTCCCAGATTAGCCTGTGCAGTCCGCACATGCTAATCAGGGACGACACTTTTTTTTTTTTTTTTGGTTTGAAGGAAGACTCTTCTAGACGAAAATCCAGTTTAGGCGGTAAGTGTCGTCCCTGATCAGCCTGTGCCAATTGCACAGGCTTATCTGGGACGAAACTCCACACACGAGCATTACATCAGATGTTCAAAGAGCGAGGCTCATATGCTTTAAGGCAGCATACATATTTGAACAAATGAAACTGAACTCCCACATCCTTCATTGTTCAAAGTTTTTCTTTCTTTATTTAAAGATTCTTTCTTTTTGTCCATTCGTTTCTTAACATGAACACCAATAATTATAGATACTTCTTTGTGTGTTATTTCAGATAGACGCAATGCTTATACGGGCCAGAGATTACTTCAGAAACGCTTCATCATAAACATGGAATCACTGAATTGATTTGAAAGGAAACCATTTATATAAAATATGAGTCGCGTTCTGAGAAAACTGGACAAAATGCATGTGCGTAAAGTGTCATCCCAGATTAGCCTGTGCAGTCCGCACAGGCTAATCAGGGATGACACTTTCCACCTAAACTGGATTTTCGCTAAGAAGAGACATCATTTAAACGAACAAATCCATAAAAGCGGAAATTGTCGTCCCTGATTAGCCTGTGCGGACTGCACAGGCTAATCTGGGATGACAATTTACACACAAGCATTATGCCCAGTTTTCTCAGAACACGACACAAATGTACATGTTCATTTGAATAATTGACTATTAATGATACGTTTGATGTGGTTCAAAAATTAAAATATGATTTCCAACAAGCTTACAGAACATATACATGTACGTTCATTTAAATTATTTATTTTCATCGAATATTGACATGCTTAAGATTATTTGCATATGCACTGTTTCTTAATTTCCTATTTACTAGTTAGTTGTATTTGCAATAAATGTAATTAGCGGGCGGTTAGAAGGGGTCCTCATTACGTGGTCATCCTAGCATCGTTTAATAAAAATGCCGTGTTTTTTAAATAAACGAGCCTCGTTGTGGGAAAAGAGGGTTTAATGCATGTGCGTAAAGTGTCGTCCCAGATTAGCCTGTGCAGTCCGCACAGGCTAATCAGGGACGACACTTTCCGCCTTAACTTGATTTTTGCTGAGAAGAGACTTTCTTTAAACGAAAAATATCACATCAGTTTAGACGAAAAGTGTCGTCCCTGATTACCCTGTGCGCATTACACCGGCTAATCCGGGACAACACTTTACGCACACGCATTAAAACCCCTTTTCACAGAGCTAGGCTGAAATTTGTGTGTGTGTGTGTGATTGAAGTAAGCCTAGGCTGTTTTCTATGTACATTTTTATGTCTGTGAGTTTAAGTTGAACATGACAACAACTATAAGAATGTCATTAAACATTATCGATTATTTACTTATATTTATTGCCGAACCATGCGTTCACTTGAAAAAAAAATCATTTTTTAAAGAAAGCCTCTCCGATTTCAGATAAGTGAGCAACTTATATTCAATCTTTTTTGTAAATGACTATTATGCTAACTTTCTATAGTTTGGATAATACACAATGTTTATCCCAAACAACAGTTAATAAGGGGTATCTTTTTACCCAAATACTCAGATGAAAATACATTTGATCTTTAACGTTGAATCGATTTACTTATCTCATTCCAAAATCTTAACTTTTGCGCCTGCTATGATTTTAAATTGCAATTTTACGCTTGTTAGTTTCGGATAATCAAGCAAAGGATTGCCTTCAACAGGAGTGGACGAGAGTTCATACTTTAATTTCGTTGTTTATAGCATTTCGTAGTTAATACGATTTCTACACGTATTTGGCGTTGTTTCATCGATAGGATAACATGTACGCAAATCTTATTCCGTACTATATACATGAATGCTCACGTTGCTTTGAATCTACGGAAATAAAGATCAATGAATGTGGATGTCCTTTCAGGCGGACACATGGACATTTGTTTACCCCCCTTTACGTCTACATAGACCTGGATTAATTAATTATACAAACGCGACTAAGCAAACAAATAAAATAATTCAAAATTAACTTCGATACTAAGCGCTTTAAACTGAATCGAAGTTTTATTGTTAACCCTTTCAGTGCTGGAACCGGATTTTGAAGGCCTTTGCAAACAGTTTGGATCCAGATGAGACGCCACAGAACGTGGCGTCTCATCAGGATCCAAACTGTTTGCTATTCTGATAGTGGTCTTTGAAAAAAAGTGAAGAAAATGATGATTTTATAAATTCAGCAGACGACATTTTAGCAGACGACAAATTTTCCAGCATGCAAAGGGTTAACTGAAATGTTGTTATGCTACCATTCGAATAACATTTCTTTATTTCGAAAAGCGATGGTTCTTTTAACATTCAAATAACTGTAAATAAATCAGTAAGTCTTAAAACTATGCACACACGTGATATATGCGACGAATTTGTACTTCTCGTGCTTGCAAACATTCATATAGGATTCTTTTGGCAATATGTTCATGACCGGATTAGAGATTTGTTAAATTACGTCGATACTTAAAATAAGTCTAATAACTTTCTTTACAGTCACTAAAATCACATGTGAAAGGCAAACGAAAACAATGCGTATTGAAAGGGTAGTTATTAATACGACTTTTAAACGAGTGGCATTTCATTTGTTCGTTAGTGTATTCTGTTCACAATGAAATCGAATGGAAATTTATTTTGCGTGTAAGCAGTGACAATGAAATCGAGTTAAATACCGCAACATGGCTCCGGTTACTATATTGTGTTTTAAAAGTATCAAATGAATATTGAACTAATTCAAAGTTATACAATCATTGTATCTATGGATTGTTGGTTGTACATGGATATGACAACATACCGGTATGTATTAAATGTTTCAAACTGGCTTATTATTTCATATACAATCAAAATACTTCGTTGGATTATTTTAAAAACATGCATGTAAGTTGTAACAACAAACATAATGACACAGTTGTAATATAAACTAGGTGTCAAAGGATCGATAAAACAATAAAGGTTGAAGTAGTGATTATGCGTAATTTAAGGCTTTCTTTAAAATAAGCTTTCCACTTTTCCAATTGTCTACTGTGGAGGTAAAGTTCATACACATTGTGAAATGTGAGGTATTTATTTTGCAACAAAACAATATATATTGGTAATCGCATTATTTTGACATTCAATTGAAAGCCTTTCTATTTTTGGACAAAGTGTTGTTGTTACTCATTGGTTGCTCATTATGAACGGCGGAATTTTACCAGATGTATTCAACATACATATGCATATTTTTCTTGACAGCGAAACATTTTTCCATATACAGTTTAACACCCCCCAAAATATACACTTCATGTCAATTGAAAACTGAAAATCTGTCAAAAGGGCGGTTTAAATTGTTTTAACATCCTGATTTGCGTTGATAGAACGTATATACGTACTGCTATAACATGTAACTAAAATAAATAATAGGGCTCTATTTGCGGCAAGGAGCCTGTTTTATTCATTCAGCCGTGTTCTAGAAAAACTGGACTTAATGCATGTGCGTTAAGTGCCGTCCCAGATTAGCCTGTGCAATCTTTCGTTTAAAGGATGTCTATTCTTAGCAAAAATTTAAGTTTAAGCGGAAAGTTTCGTCCTTGATTATCCTGTGCCGATTGCACAGGCTAATCTGGGACTTCTTAACACTAATGCATTAAGCCCAGTTTTCCCAGAACGAGACTCTATTAATGAACGATGGGTAAACCATATCACCACAGCAGGTTGAAGAGTGACGTATAGGTGGTGCAAACCATGCTGCAAGGATGGGCAACAAGCAAGCGAAAGCGTTACGTCGCAAAGTGAGTATGATCAGTGTAAAAAGAGGGTTTTATGCATGTGCGTAAATTTTCGTCCCAGATTAGCCTCTTCAGTCCGCACAGGCTAATCAGAGACGATCATTTCCGCGTATACTGGGTTTTCGCTAAGAAAAATCTTTCTTAAAACGAAAAATACAATGGAAGCGAAAAGTGTCGTTCCTTATTTGCATGTGCGGACTACACTTTACGCTCATGCATTGAACCTTCTTTAACACTGCTGATTTACGTCGCACGCTGAGTATCATCAGTGTTAATGCTATGCTCTGCACTGCCTAAGTAAGATAGTATTCGTTATTTTAGGAAAATGGATGTTCTTGCTACAATTGCAATTCTTATATTTAAAACTCAGAGTTGACAGATGTACATGTTTGCCCGTAAAAAAGTGACGCTTATATTTTACTGTCTCATCATCGTATCGAACGGTTTTGTTTAAAAACACAGACTTGTAAAAATGTAAGAATTATTAACAATTTGAAGGACGAATCAAGCGTGATTTTCGAATTAAAACACGACCATTGACGTTTACCAACAATTGTTTGATTAAGATTTTACCTTAGTATCATTGTGTGAATTCACAAACACGACAACATATAGTTGCACTTTACTCTCATGCAACTCTCATGTCAGTCTTTTATTGTTCTTCAATTAAAATATATATCATGACCCATTTTCTCGAAACCTACTTGAAGGTATGTTTAAACCAGTTACACTTTGAATGGAATCATCATAAATATATGAGCTTTAAAACATCATTAACTTTATGCTCTAATACAATCTAAATTGGTGGTGATGTTTTCATAATTGAAGTAACTGAACTTTAAGCCTTGCAAAACGATACAAGTTTGAGTAAATGGGTCAAGTATGTCACTTTAAATGTTTGCAATTTCCGACTATACACAAGGTGGTAGTGACACCAATGTCTGAGGGCACTGTAAACACAGTCCAGCACACAACGGAGAAACCGGAAGTGATAACCGAGGAAGAGGTGGATAGTAATGGGATGGTGAAAGCTGTATCAATGCATAACAATACTAAAGTGGACACGCTTAGTGCAGATGATACTAATAGAGCTGCTCTTATAATAGTAGATGTAGATATCAAAGAGAATGGTGACGCGAATAACGGATACGATGCAGAGGTTAACATTTATTTTATAACCCGTTTCTACGCGCCATAACTCCCGTAACATGCAGTAACCTTCCGTTGTCGAACGTAAAACAACTATAAAACTACTAACAACTCTCCAGTATCATAGAAGACTCCTGTAGATTTCTCTCACCATAATATTTACAGTGGAATGCATAACAAGCATTTATTTAAATTATCATGAAGTGTTAAATATATTCGAATCGATACTTTTAATGGAAAGGTTGAAATGTTGAAAAATGTACGCATATGAAATCTGGTTGTTGCTTTGAAGGGACCATTTCACAGATTTTGGCATTAATTGTAGGTTGTCATTAAATGCTTTAAATTGATTAATGTTAACATTGCAACTAAAAAGCTCCAGTAAAAACAAGAATAACATTAAAGAAAGAAAAACAGTAATCCGCAACAGGGCTCGAACCACTGACCCCTGGAGTAAAAGTATACCGCTAGATGTGTATTTTATACTTTATATAAGCAATCCTCGTGGTGTCACAAAATATAACGATGACAACAGAACTTCAGTCGTATCGCGTTGCAACGCTTTATAATTTTCCGGTTTTTAAATCATCAAACTATGCATATAATGGATATTTTAGAGCATGGTAAATGTCAAAATTTCGCTTGTGTCACAAATATCATAACCATAACGAAAATTTGCGAATCTGAAACAATTTTGTGCAATTTTGTCTATTTACCAAAACGTGAAAAGGTCCCTTTAAACTTGATGGACTGAGTGGATGGTATTTTTCCATGCGGTGGCATACGTGACTCAAATGTGCTATGTGACTTGCGGTGCAAATAGGTGTCGTGTTCTGAGAAAACTGGGCAAAATACATGTGCATAAAGTGTCATCCCAGATTAGCCTGTGCAGTCCGCACAGGATAATCATGAACGACACTTTCCGCCTATACTGGATTTTCGCTAAGAAGAGACATCATTTAAACGAAAAATTCCATAAAAGCGGAAATTGTCGTCCCTGATAAGCCTGTGCGGACTGCACAGGCTAATCTGGGATGGTAATTTACGCACAAGCATTATGCCCAGTTTTCTCAGAACACGACACATAGTAGAGGTAAATTAAGTTAAGTCGGTATTCAAAGATTGACAATTCTTGTTTTTGTTCACACAGGACGACATCATCACGTTCAGATGCTAAGTAGCTTTTTTCTCCCATCGATAAAAACATGTCAGCAATTATGGTGATGAAATAGAATCTTTATTAACATATATGGGCCTCGCTCTGTGAAAAGAGTGTTTAATGCATGTGCGTAAAGTATCGTCCCATATTAGCTTGTGCAGTCCGCACAGGCTTATCTGGGACGACACTTTACGCACATGCATTAAACCCCCTTTTAACAAAGCAATCCTCATATTCAATTTTACTACAATGTCGTAACAACATGAGTGGATATTCTTTTATGGTTTCCATAACAGCACATCATAGCTTCTTTACTCTTGTTTATTTCTTACTCTAAGATTTTAACACACTCTTTAACAAAAATATAATAATGTAGTACTGTGTGTTTGGTCAAGCAGGAAACTAAATATTTACTTCTATACACCTATAACAATATATATCGTATTTTAAAGCATTGTTTTAAATTTATATAGTTTGTTTCGATTTTAATAACCACTGACCGAGTATTTTATTAATGCGTAGTTTAAAATGTACATACCTATAAGCTGACACGCTATTAGTTGATATGGCATTAGATATTTTGTTCGTGAAAATATTTCTTATCCTGAACGTACATATGTACAACTCACTTTTATATACAATAAACAATGATTAATACAAAACAATGGTGCCTAGTTGATTTACTGTGTTTCAGTATTTGAATACATGTTTGTTAACGTTCTGGACTTAAACACTCTTAAATGTAAGGTATTCTGCTTTTATGAAATGGATTTAAAATCGGGCCCCTGATTGCCTCTGGTTGCGCACATCAACATATGACGGGCTTTTACGTAAGTTCTATGTACGAAAGCTTGAAAACTTGTCCACGTGTTTTGTTGTCCCTATACGTAGGCCAACGAGGTGCCCGCGGCGTTGCCAGGATACCGGCCGCCCGAGCCCCAGCTGCTGACTATAGACGACATCCGGTCTCCCATCCCGTGGTACCAGGATGACGAGGTGGAGAAGGACGAGTTTAACTGGGCGCAAGTGGAGGAGGATGTCATGGAGTTCGAGGACGGCAAGACGATCGTGTCATATCGTACGTACATAGTCGGTCAATTTGAGTTTTACTGACTTATTGCAGTGCATATGGTGGCAATAGAGGAGCCTGTCTGTATAACCCAAGGGCAAACGATGGGTGCATTAAAAATTGTGTCAGTCAGCTGTAAATATATTTATAGAAGAACAAAACACAGCAACATCAGAGTCATTAATAAGACGCGTAACTGACAAACACCTTTCGTTTTACTTTTTTAATGCAATTTAGAAATCTAGCAAACATTTGTATTCATGAATCCGACATATGAATATAATATAAACATTCAAATATTTTAGCATCCAGTTACGCAACAGCCAAAACGGCAATTACGCCTCGTTCCGTGCTCATCAACTCCCCACTGGTATCGGGGCCCCTAATATCACGACCCCAGATGACCCCTTCCGGCCGCCGGATCTCATTCATGCACCAGGAGAAGACGCGGCGGTCCCTGGGGAGAACTTCCGTCCTGTCTGTGGACGCCGTGTCTATCCACGGTATGCCGAGGAGGAACCCTCCGAGGAAAGGCTCCCTAAACTTTGCCCTCATCGACGAACACGCTAGAACGGTAAGAGATATTGACGGTGATCCGGACTGTTCTACGTTCGTACGTGAATCATGACAATGAACTTTTGAAACGTGCTTATAAATTAATTTTTATCAATATGGCGTACTCGTACATACGGGAAACATCTTCTGAGTTTAGAGTTCCACTAAAAACACGTTGACCTGCTTAAGACCAAAAAGAAGTACAACAGCTATGTGTGCTTTGCCTCCACGAAACAGGGACGAAATTTACGACGATATTTACGACCTTGCATAATTTAAATTGCCAACATTGTATCTAAGTCCTCTTCACTGTTTCTTTCAAATCCAGGCGCGACCGGAGCACGTGGTGACGTTCACGGCCCTGACTGAGTACCTTAGAAAGCCCATTCGCTACCATCCCCTGACCGATCTGATGATGGCACGGGGTCTAATAGTGTGGCTGGCGTACCAGAAGACCCAGAGCTCCGTCATGGTGCCCTCCACCATCACCACCCCAAAGGGGCTGCTGAAACTCGTGGCAAACGGCAAGAAGACATACTCGGAAGCTTACTGCGTTTTGTGCAGGTAAATTTCACATTTCACAGTATAATATAATATATACAGGAAATGCATATGTTTTTGTAGTAAAGTTCAATTTAACAAAAATGTACCAAAACATTATGCATTAGGTTTAAATTCTGTGTATTATGTTTAAGTCTGTCTTTTCTTGGTAAAGGTAGGGACTTACCCACTTTACTATGCTCATTGCCTTGTATGTCTTTGTCTATAATAACACAGATAACGTACGGCTTTAGATGTGTTGCATATGTATTTGTATATGTATGTGTTTGCAGTCTTGTCATAAAATGTGTTGGAAAAAAAGAAAAAAAGAGAGAAATACGTATAAAAACAATAATAATACAAAATTTACATTTGGTAAATGATGACGTGAAAATCTCATTTCTAGAAAATGGCATGTCTAGTTTTGAAAGGAAGCTACCTGACGAAAGTGACAGAACTGTTCATGTCTGCTCACGAGTTTTATTTTTAGTAGTATATTAACCCATTTATGCCTAGTGGACTCTCCCATCCATCTTAATTGGATCAATTTATTTCCAAAATTAGGGATGTATAGTATATTTATTTTTATATTTAGAATATTTCTTACAGAAATGCCGTTAAACAAACAGTTTGCCAATGCCTGTTTTTCTAGACGCTAGGCATAAATGGGTTAATTGTAAGCCGTATGCTTTGTTTATCACTCGAGGCTAAATTTTACGGAATCCGGATAGTGCCATCTATAATCTCGCCCTTTCCTCAATCAAGGGCGACACAAGACAAACGAAGCGATACACGATATTTTGCGCGACACGCGAAGCGACGCACGATATTTTGCGCGATACACGAAGCGACGCGCGAGAATGTACCATGAAATATCGCCCTTGTGTAGGTAGCCTCAAAGGCGATATATCGTGGTAAATATCGCGTATCGCGCAAAATATCGTGCGTCGCTTCGCGTGTCGCGCAAAATATCGTGTGTCGCTTCGTGTGTCGTGTGTCGCCCTTGATGAAAGAAGGGCGAGATTATAGATGGCACTATCCGGATTCCGTAGATAAGTAANAAAGGGCGGCGCAAGAAACACGAAGCGACGCACGATATTTTGCGCGACACACGTACCGATACACGATATTTTATAAATATCGCCCATATTATCCGAATCTCGTGTATCGCGGTCTAATTTCAGACCGCGACACACGACACACGAAGCGATACTCGATATTTTGCGCGATACACGATATTTGTACTGTTCAAATATCGCTGTAATAATATCGCCCGTCGACTCTCGCGATTTTCAAAGGTGTTACGGTAATTTTTAACCATTTATTATCAATATAGCTGCCCTCGACACACTTATAAAAGATTATTCTAGCATTGGTAAACAGAGTACAAATTCAATAATTTTCATAATAATTTTGATATATATTGACAAGGAAATATGTTTACAACTATTCATAAATTTGAAGAATGGAGTAAAATTTCTATCAATTTTAAGATAATATGTCATTATAATCTGTATCACATCCAATATGATTGCAGATTTGTAGAAAACGTTTAACTTTAAGTAAGACATCACTATGAAACCAGAAGATTTCTTTTCAGTACATGTGTTATCATCATTTATAGGTTATCCAGATAATTGACGAGAAACATTAATGTCCAGTCTATTGATACATTAATAAGACGGTATGTTTGTTGCTGGTATTGTTTTACCTTTTAAATAACTTTTATTTTATAATGCGTTATCAAATAAATTATCGGCATAAATAAAACTGCATACAGTGCAAACAACAATTTTTTCATATTTATATTGGCTAACAAAAACGCGTTTGAAGGGCGCAAAACATTTGTTTCATATTGCTTAACAGGGTTCCAGATATAATATAAATGACTATTATATAATTATATTCAGAAAAAGTTCACACTGTTACTTTTGTGCATGTCTAATATGATTTAAACAAAAAAGCACGTGATGCACGTTGAACCGTAGAATCGAACAACTAATAATGCCCTAGGGAACTCAGTGTTTTATTCAAAATCGTTATTCCAAGCGATTTATTTTTATCATCAAATAAACGTTTATATAAAATATTTATGTAATATTAAATATTTATTTATGGCCAGATTGAAATTTAAGAAGCGAATCACTTGCTATATCAATAATACATATTTTAATTGCTGATCAGACATAAATATTATTATATGCTTGTTGACGTAAAAATATCTCCTTTTTGTCTCCCCTGATTTTTGAAAACGCGAAAGTCTACAGGCGATATTATTACAGCGATATTTGAACAGTACAGATATCGCGTGTCGCTCGTGTATCGCGCAAAATATCGAGAATCGCTTCGTGTGTCGTGTGTCGCGGTCTGAAATTAGACCGCGATACACGAGATCCGAAATATATGGGCGATATTTAAATAATTTTATATATCGTGTATCGCTTCGTGTGTCGCACAAAATTTCGTGCGTCGCTTCGTGTTTCGCGCGTCGCCCTTTGAACGATACACGAAGCGACACATGATATTTTGCGCGATACACGAAGCGACACGCGATATTTACCAGATATATCGCCTTTTAGGCTACCTACACAAGGGCGATATTTCGTGGTACATTCTCGCGCGTCGCTTTGTGTATCGCGTAAAATATCGTGCGTCGCTTTGCGTGTCGCGCAAAATATCGTGTTTCGCTTCGTGTGTCGTGTGTCGCCCTTGATGAAAGAAGGGCGCGAATATAGATGGCACTATCCGGATTCCGTAAAATTAAGCTCTCCTATGTAGTTTTATAATGTTGCTCCACAAATATTTTGGCATGTTACACATACCTTGTTTCACCTTTTCATAATATAAAGAGCATCGCTCTGTGAAAAGGGGATTAAATGCATGTGCGAACAGTGTCCGCACAGGCTAATCAGGGACATCACTTTCCGCTTGTATAGTATTGTATTTTTAGTTTGAAGGGAGACTCTTCTTGACGAAAATCCTGTTTAGGCGGAAGTGTCGTCCCTGATTAGCCTGTGAGGACTGCACAGGCTAATCGGGGACGACACTTTTAGCGAATGCATTTAACCCCGTTTTCTTAGAGCGCGACTGTTGTTTGGTTAGACAGCTACCCCGTCTTGTTTTCAACAGGGAGGCGGGTCTGCCGTGCGTTCTTATTAACGGTATTGCTAAGCGCACTGAGATGGACATGTCCGACCCGGTTGGTCAAGTGGTCACCGACACGTGGACGGCAGTATACGTGGAGGCGGACTGGCAGCTAGTGCATCCGTACTGGATTTGCAGGGTAGGGCGCACTTTTAAAATGGGGCTTTTGTTGGTAAACGTAGTTGCTTATTGTGTCGGAGCATTGTTTCACAAGTGCAATATACACTGAACGGGCGTTTTATTTATATTATAAGATAGCTTTAGAATTGTAAAACGTCTTCATTTGACACTTAAAATTTTATAACGTGAATTAAAAACGTGCCGACATCATCCAATGAGATATTTTTTGTTTAAATGAGCCTCGTTCTGTGAAAAGAGGGTTTAATGCACGTTCGTAAAGTGTCGTCCCAGATTAGCCTGTGCAGTCCGCCCAGGCTAATCAGGGACGACACTTTTCGCCTTAACTTGATTTTTGCTAAGAAGAGACTTTATTTAAACGTAAAACATCATACAGGCGAAAAGCGTCGTCCGTGATTAACCTGTGCGGACTGCACAGGCTAATCTGGGACGACACTTTACGCAAATGCATTTAACGCCCTTTTCACAGAGCAAGGCTCAAATAAAATAACACTACACTAGGTTCATACATATATTTTATCAGTATAGAACTAACTTATGCAATCCTAAAATAATACGTCAAACCGCATGGGATGTTTCTGTTTAGTTTGCCATGATCAAATGGTCGACCATGCTTTCTAGGGATTGGACGGTCTAGGCGGCTCGCTGGATGACTGGATTCGACGAGAGGTGGAAACAGGCGGTCGCAAACGAGCAGAGGTTGTCAAACAACTGAAAGAGATCGTCAAAGTCTTCATAAACGAAGACTATTTCATGCCTACACCGGAAGTGTTCGTGCACTCCAATTGGACAGATGATAACAGATGGCAACTTTTGCGCCCTGAGTATACCATAGTTACAAAAAACGAGTTTTTATTTTTGCCAATGTTGTTCCCGGCATTTTTTAGATTCGGACTCAGATTGGTGAGTGAAAGGTGTTGTGCGCTAGAATCTAACGAAGGAAAGGTGAAAGTATGGATCTCGGCTGATTTCAACAATGCTCACAGATTGACGTTGTCAACTGAACTGCATTTACTCAGTACCGAGGGTGCCAATCATAAACTCATTATACCACATTTACACAAACTTGTGATTCACAGTCGTCACAATGACTACTTTTATATTGAGGTCCGTTTTCCAATTGAAGGAACATTTAGACTAGAGATCAACGGTGGTTACCATGGTTCCCATGGGCTCAGGCTGTGTCAGTTCAAGCTTATCTGCAACAAGCGTATAACAGACTTCAAATACATTCCGTATGACCCATTTCCCTTAATGTGGGGGCCAGGTCCCGAGTGTATTCCATTTGGACTTACTTTACCATCGAAGCCAACGGGTATTGTTGGGGTCTACCAACAATTTGTACAAGCTGATCCACAGTTTTTAAACTCCATACAACGACCCCCGGTCTATAAACCACGGCAATTCCATTTTCATCTTCATGTTGAGAAGTCAAAGCTATTCGATTATGTGACTGAACTGCGCGGCTTCCAGCCTGACGATACTAGCGCGGAGGCTACACCCTTGGATTACAATGGACAGCTCGTCGACAAATCAAGGATGAAGACTCCAAAGAAAGGCAAGATAGCGCCCGAGGATGGCGACTATTCGCCCTATCACGAGTGTTACAAGGAACTGAAGAAACGGCAGCTTGTCATAAATGTTCAGGTACCCCACGAGGGCGAGTTCTCTTTGATCATAAGCGCTGTGCCTTACACTTTTGGCGATGATGGTAAAACGAAGATCTATTCGGAACCCACAGTAGTGTGTGTGTACCTGCTGAGAACGATGGGTGGATTAAACAGAGAAGTAAGTGCGCCGCACTCTCGGAAAACCGGACTTAATGCAAGTGCGTAAAGTGTCGTCCCAGATAAGCCTGTGCAGGCCACACAGGTTAATGAGGGATGACACTTTCCGACTGGACTGAATTTTTGTTTAGGACGGACGACAAATGCCATACAAGGAAAAAAGTGTCGTCCCTGATTAGCTTGTGCGGACTGCACAGGCTAATCTGGGACAACACTTTGCGCATGTACATTAAGCCCGCTTTTCCCGAGCGCGGCTTAAGTATTTGTTTATACGATGCCACTGTAAGGTACCTAATGGATTGATTGAAATAAGCTTACGAGATACAAACACACTTGTGTCTAAAATGATATCATATTATGAATATAAATAATTGGAATTTGACAATGTATCACAATGGAATGAGACACACTTTGTTGAATCGATATACATGTATGTCTTACGATTCCGCGATGTAATTCATGTATGTACATTATACGTAAAACCTGCACACTTAGTATGCTTCTCTGTAAAATTAAAACGAAACATCAAATGGAAATGACACTCCAGATTTTACCTCTAGCTATTTATATTTGTATCATCTTTGGTTAGAGATGTGGCAAACGTATATCACAATTGTATATATGATAAACTTAATCTTTTCCAACAAGAACGAATCCTCTATTGACATAAACTTGGTCGTGTATTTAGTACAGTACTAATTAAACCCCAGAACATGATGAGGACAGAAATACCTGTTAACATACGCCATTGTTTCATGAAAGGCGAAATAACAATTGCCAGACAATACATTACATTACATTAACCCATTTATGCCAAGCGTCTAGAAACAAGGCCTTGCCAAACAGCGTAGACCCAGATGAGACGCCGCATGATGCGGGGTCTCATCAGGGTCTGCGCTGTTTGCTTAAAGGAATTCGTGTAAGAAATATTCTAAATATAGAAATAAATATACTATACATCTCTAATTTTGGAAATAAATTGATCCAATTTAGAAGGATGGGAGAGTCCACTAGGCATAAATGGGTTAAGAAAGAGCGTTCTGTCAATTAACACAAAGCGCCAAGCTCTGTTTAGTTTCTAACATGGTTTATCAGTTACCGCGTCAGTACAACATGAAAATTGTTGAAACGTCTATTTCAGAACGGTCACCAAAAACTGGCCAGGGCCGAGCTACTAGCCACCATGCTGGGAACGAACCCGACCGCAGTGTACAACGCGCTAGACAAGTGCCATAGGACCAAGATTAGCAAGCACGATGACGAACTGGCGGCGGGGAAAAGCAGGGCGGAATATCTAGCAATGAGAAAAGGTACGGCATATGTGGGAATAAATCTTAAATTTCAAGTATATTCAAATAGCATTTTGCTGTCCGCAATATTGTTCGGTTTTCAATCAATTTATTTTATGATGATAACATGGCAATATGTATAAATAAATTAAAACTATGTTTTAAGTTCATGCACTAACGCGATCAATGCTCCACTAGTATGCATACCTAACTCCTTTTTAAAATGCTTTTTCGGTTTTGGAATACAGGTGTATTTGGTAAAAAAGAAAACATGTAAACAAGATATATCTTTGATATGAATGTGACATATTTCAGAAATATTCGACGCAATCCATCGCCGGAACTATCGAGTATGTAACGAAACGCTGGTGAAACTCAGCAAGTACAAGAACAAAGGCGCTCTGGTCCTAGAAACACGGCGCCTTTTTGCGCTCCGTAATCAGCTGAAGAAGTTGCTCGAGTTTCCAAAATACATACCGGAACTTCGCCACGCTGGTGACGACCTTCTGTTCATCGCCGACCCGTCACCGGAAGTGCACATAACAATGGGCGCCTTGCTTCTCTTGCTGGAGGAACCTGATAAGGCGATAGAGGTATTACTCCGACACCATATGGGCCGCACTCTGTGAAAAAGGGGTGTAATACATGCGCGTAAAGTGTCGTCCCAGATTAACCTATGCAGTCCGCACAGGCTTATCAGGGACGATACTTTCCGCTTTTATGATATTTTTCGTTCAAAGAAAGTCTCCTTTTAGAAAAAAAATCAAGAAAAGGCGGAAAGTGTCGTCCCTGATTAGCCAATGCGGACTGCACAGGCTAATCTGGGACGACACTTTACGCACAAGCATTTGACCCCCTTTTCACAGAGCGAGGCTCTTTTGCTAGAGGAGCCTGATAAAGCGATAGAGGTATTACACCAACACAAAACAGAATGTTGCGCATGAATGTGAATGCATTTGCGAATAAATGTTGTTGTTTTTTTTACAATGCATGTCATACAAATGATAGAATATATGTTGTATTGTAAACATTTTACATGTTGATAGTAAGAATCGATGTGGTATGAAAGGAATAATGTATATGATACCAAACATATAATACAATAAGTATGTATTGAGCTATAAATATATGTTTAAATAATGCTAATATATATTATTGAAATCAATCAAACTCGTATGGAAAAACTCATGGACGTTTAATATATCGTTAGTTTTTTTGATAAACTGACGAATACTTCTATACAAACAACAACAGATTAAGCCTTACTGACTAAATGGCTCCATTTATTTAGTCCGCTATAAAGTCACGCAAGGTTTCGCGGTTTCATATGCGGACAGCGTAGCTCCTGATCAGTCTTTGTCAATGCGCAGGCTGGTCTGGAGCTACGCTGATCGAATATGACATAAGACTCATTTTCGCATGACGTTGTTCAGTTGATTAATTTACATTAGAAACGTAAAGTGTTTATCTTCCAAATCATGCTGGCAAACTTTACATTGGTTGTTTAATGGATGACTATATTTAAATAATATTTCAATATGTATTAAGTGTATTCGTGTAAAAAACTAGAACACTACAGACAATAATATCACACTGCAATACGGCTACGGTATCTCGTTAGCACGTGAACAGGCTCAATTTAAAGAGATCACACATCAAAACAGTCAAAATGTATGAGTCGCGTTCTGAGAAAACGGGGTTTAATGCACGTGTGTAAAGTGTCCTCCCAGATTAGCATGTGCAGTTCGCACAGGCTGATCAGGGACGACACTTTCCGCCTCAACTGGATTTTCATCAAGAAAATTCTTCCTTTAATAAAAAAAATACAATAAAAGCGGAATGTGTCGTCCCTGATTAGCATGTGCCGACTGCACATGCTAATCTGACACGACTCTTTACGCACATGCTTTTTTCTCGATAGAGCTGGGACCACATAAAGAAACAGATCAGTAATGAGCACGTGTATAAGCAGATGTACCTCGTGGCAGAGCTGTTCCCGTCCTACAACACCCGAAACAAGATCCTCACCTTGCTCGCTGAGTATAACTTCGACCGAGTGAAAAGAGTCAGCGAGTCTGCCGCCAAGTTTTATGTTTGGGTGAGTATAACTTTGACCGAGTGAACATGCTCCAAGAGTCGGCTGCACAATTTTATGTTTGGGTGAGTATTACTTTGACCGATTGAACAGGGTCCAAGATTCGGCCGCCAAGTTTTATGTTTGGGTGACTATAACTTTGACCGAGTGAACAGGGTCCAAGATTCTGTCGCCAAAATGTATGTAAGGCTGAGTTTGGAGCATTGCTTTTAATGTTCAGGTTACATTTTTTTTTGTATAAACGCTATGATTTTTCGTCATTGTGTTCTGTTTTCCCCAATAAGTACGATTTTTGTGTGTGTCTATTCAGACACAAAAGGTTATGGGCGTTTTAGAAGACATAGATTTCACAGTGGATCCGGAGAGTGACGCGGAAAAGCTCGTAAAGGAGGCTCAGCGTCGGGAAATAGAGGAAAGCAACGTGCATCTCACGGTCGCTAAGACACAGCTGAAGCCGAAGAAGGTCACGATACTAGATGAGGAGGCCTCTGAATATGGCGCTCCGGTGAAGTCTGTTGATATCGCCTCAGACATGGCTGCTGCGATGGCCCAAAGGCAGGATGTCGTGACAGAACAATTGTAGCTCTTCTCTGTTGTTTTTTTTTTGGAAATATTACTGAGCTTGAGTGTGCATTTCTGTGAAAATGTGCTAGAGAAATGCTACAATTCTCAAAAGGAATTTCATGAAAAATATAACTTTTCAATGGGCCATAAAACTTTTTCTACCAGCATCTTCAAAAATATAGAGTAAATACACGCTCCGAAATTACAATTACCAAAAAAATCAACTTAAGAAACGCTTTCCCGAAAGAGCATGTTATTTCGGAAATTATTTGGTTTTCTTTTTAAACTGTTATATGATGTTTCATTGACTGAATATGATAGTTATTGTATTGTTTAAACTACCATCAGTTTTAGGCGTCATTCGTATGCGTCTTATCACTTGTAACGTAGCAACTTACACGTGTTTTCAATGAAAAATTGACCACGTGTTTTTTTTTTTTAATTAAATACTTTGCCCTTCATGCGTATGTTATTTGACATTATTATCATGACAGTATTGTTATCGTTTTAATAAAAAATATTTATACTTCTTCAATGTATGTATGTGTTGCAGCAATACGTATTATGTTAAATATATATATATGTGTATGTAAACCATGACTAAGATTTGCTAATAATGAAATATATTCGAACAATGTGCTTTATTTCAATAAATAGTGCTGTATTTGATGTAGATGTTGTAAAAATTGTATATACAAAGTCTTTCAAATATTAGGGCTAGAGTTTGTAAACGATGTAGTGTCTTGAGATTTACACACGGTACGTTTTAGGATTGATTAAAAATGACATTCTTACTTCAGGTCACTGAAGAGATAAAATGTAAACAAATGCAACAATTAGAAACCTTCTCAACTGGTCGGAAAAAATCTGAAGAACTGGCGTTGTGGAAGTGACCATGGGGTGGTTCATACAATATCACTATATGCGTTGTCTAATTATATGAGCCTCGCTCTGTGAAAAGGGGTTTTAATGCTTGTGCGAAAAGTGTCGTCTCAGTTTAGCCTGTACAGTCCGCACAGGCTAATTAGGGATACACTTTCCGCTTTTATTGTATTTTACTTGTAAAGGAGGACTCTTATTACGATTAGACTGAGTGATGTCCTTTGAGAGATTGCAATTCAATTATACAAGACAATTCATGTACTCTCAATATCGAAATACGGACAAAGTCGAATAAATATTCTTTTTTTTATTTGTTAATTGAAATTTGCTGCATAACAACTAAAACAACTCAAAAAACAATAACAACGCAACAAGCCAAACACGATACACAACACATACACAGTGAATAACAAATACAGTGAAGTCTAACTGATATAAATAAGAGCGGGACCAAGCCGTGCTTTTGGTGTATGTGTAAACAGCTATCTTGATGTGTTCATGTGTACATTAAATGTGATTTGTTCAATTTTTAAAGGCATTTAAAATCATCGGTTCGGTTTAACGTGGATAAGGCGTTAACCGGATTTGGTTAGAACAGGCTTCGTTGTATGAGTCGTCCATTAGTGTGATGGGATCCGACCATTAGAATCATGGGATCCGACCCTTATTGTTATGGGATCCGACCGTGAGAGTGACGAGAGTAACCGACCCTTAGTATGATTGGGTCCGACCTTTATTGTGATAGGATCCGACCCTTATTGTGATGGGATCCGATCCTTCGGTTGATGGGGTCCGACCCTTATTGTGATGGGGTCCGACCCTTATTGTAATGGGATCCGACCCTTAGTGTGATGGGGTCAGGCCATAGGTGCGATGGGATCCGACACGACATTCGAAAAGTTTTTAATATTCTTTTGGTCTATACAAGTTGTGTTCATATTTTAAGATTTGAAATTCACATGAATGGATGAAAATTATATCTTTTAACGAATATGTTAAGTTTTCGAGTAAGGTTTGTTATCTTGTAGAAAAAAGTATTCTTCTTAACAGACATGTGATACTCTCCCTTTAAAACTGAATACAAACAACTTACAGCAAACACTTGGCTTCGCATAAGTTTAACGTCGTTACAGACAAATAGGACAGCGATATGAGAATATAATGTAAATAAGCCTCGGTCTGGGAAAATGGGGTTTAATGCATGTGCGTAAAGTGTCGCTCAGATTAGCCTGTGCAGTCCACACAGGCTAATCAGAGACGACACTTTCCGCCTTAACTATATTTTTTCTGAGAAGAGAATTACTTGGAACGAAAAATATCATAAGGGCGGAAAGTGTCCGCACAGGCTGATCATGGACAATACTTTACGCACATGTATTAAACACCCTTTCACAGAGCGCGACTCATATGGAAATACAGTTCATATGTCATGGAGTTCTCCTTTCAACAAGTGACGTTTGTTAATAAACTTGGACTACAACTTTTAATGAACATGCATGCAGTCTAACACAGGCTTGCAATTTGTCAGGAAGACTCAAATCTATATAGTAATTATTATTTAGTTTACAGCGTTATAACATACTGAATCATTCAAATAAATGTATATTTATCAAGTCATATACATGTTCATTTTTCTGTATTAATAGCGATTTTATTAAAATCGAGCAAGTCAAGCGAAAGAGATCCGAAGCTCTAAGTATGACTTTTATAAAATAGTAGTGCGTAATATGTACTTTGTAATGTAAATGAAATGCCCGCATGTGCTTTGTCAAAATGTGTGCAGTTATTTAATTGATGTAAATCATTTTTCCAAAACTAAACTATTTGAAGATTGTGTGTCGTTTCCTCTGACGATTGTTTACTTTGAAGCCTATTAATGCCTGATATCGCCGAATCTTGCAAAAGCACGTCCCGTCTAATGCAGATCTCGGTTGTAGCCTTGCCATGCATATGAGCTGACGACGCCCATTGGTCGGTAAGGTGATGACGTCATACGACGATCAGCGTCGGGGATCTTTTCCTTTTTAAATGTTGTTAGACGCTGGATCTGTAAGATAGAAACTGATTGGAAGACAGAAATACACATGAAGTCCATAATATATTCGAACATATAAATACCCGCTGATTTTATGTAGCCGAAAAACAATGATTTTTTTTTTAAACTCCCCAATACACAACGCAGAATGAAATCTCGGTTGTCAGGAATAAGTAGTAAAACCTTTTTCATCTTATTGATTTAAAAAATATATATATTATGAGATCTTGTTGCAAATTGTCGCGTTTCTGTTGTTTATCGGTCAATAAAACACATTTTTTATCGTATAATTTCTTTACATGAACATCCATACTGACCCATAAACAATGATACATAGGTATTTCGTTTTTATTTCTTAAGAGCAGGAAAATAATCATCGAGTAAACTGAAATGTGCTGATATTGCTTTCGCCTAGTAATGATAGCGTGCAGTTACTGCTCTTGTGAGATTCGTGTTCAGCAAGTAGAACGCTGCACTGCAAATGCGGGAATCGAATATCTTAGGTAGGGATTAGGCTTTTAATCATTTCAATTTTAACTCTTCTTACTACGGATTCAGGTAGGGCAGTTATCGTTTAGTGTAACTATATATTGAGAATACACACAGGTTTGGGAGTTCGGTTGGCGACGATCAGGTAGTGTAAGTAACTACTGTGATGAAAAATATAGTTAAAAAAAACAACAACAAAACTGAGATGTTTATAAAGAAACAACGTTGGCGATATGATTCAGTCACAATAGTATACACATACAATCCAAGGAGCTGACAAAAATACAACCATGTATATATCAAAATGAATGATCGATTTTTTTTTTTAATCGCGTTACAGTCATCAACCTGTTATCTTGCTTCGTGGTTCTAATCAATATGTTCTTTAACGTATTTGTTTTTGAGCTCATGTTACCGATATATCAATGAAATAACATTTCTAGCAGAATAAGGCTGCTTATAAAATACAAATGAGCATCGCTCTGCGAAAAGGGGGTTTAATGCATGTGTGTAAAGCGTCGTCCCAGATTAGATGTGCAGTCAGCACAGGCTAATCAGGGACGTCACTTTCCGCCTAAACTGGCTTTTGCTAAAAGGAGACTTTCTTTTAACGAAAAATATCATACAAGCGGAAAGTTTCGTCCCTGAGTAGCCTGAGGAGACTGCAAATGCTAATCCGGGACGACACTTTACGCACATGCATTAAACCCTCTTTTCTCGGAGCGCGTCTCAAATGTGCTTCGAGAAAAATACATGTACTTGGCTTTAAAGTAATTAATGTTCATAAGCAACACACTTTCGAGTTTCCGTAGAAACATTGAATGTAATACTGATAAAGAATTACATTTGCATTTTCATGATTTAAATATAACTTACATTCAACAATGCTTGTTGTCTAGTATTAATGTGCAATTTTGTTTAAAATGTGCAACTATTTGTTTTGTTTTTCTAATTACCACACTCGATTAACATCGGACGGATTGAAGTGTTCAACGTTTTTTTTTTTTATTACCAAAAATGCATTATATATAAGTGCATGCTGCACGCACGTTAGCAAAAATATGTACTTAAACATAGCACGAGTACATCGTTATTCGACAATTAACCAATAAATGGCGCTATTAATTTCCATACGATATTGAATAGTACGATGTGTTTGGTGATGTATTAATCTTACATATCTTACATTTACGATCTAACAAAATATATATATCATGCATGTACCGTTTATATTACTTGTGAAAACGTCAACTGTCAACTGTGGTGTTATAATTTCTTACGATTTATTAACTACATAATGCCTTCATAGAGGTGTTTAAAGGGACAATATCGCCATTTTAAATGTTAGATATTATGTGGTACAACTGATTGTTACCATGTTTTTCTTTTCACAAGACAAAAATATAAAATACAATTGCAAAATATTAGTATAGACTAAGACAAACAGTTGTTTTTAGAAAAAAAAGTTCCCACAACCAAAAACCGTTGAAAAACCGTACCATCTCCTCTATTTCTTCTTTCTCCATCTTCTTTCCGACGCGCACCACGGGGCGCTCCTTGGGCGCCGGAAGCTTATTTAGCCTCTGCACCGTCTGCTCGATCTCGTATTCTGTCATATTCTGGTACCCGAGCCCAAACACGGGCTTGAGGATGGTTCCCCATGGGAGCTTACTCTTAGGTGGTCTAACTGACGAGTGCACTGCGGTCATGGCTGGATAGGACCTTAAAGGTATGAGCATATATCTATGAGAGTAATGTTTCCTGATAGAGTTACTTAAAGATATTACCTTCAGAAATATCAAATTGAACAGTTAATAAAGAAAAATCCGTTTTGTTATGAAACAACAAATACGAATCTTAACATGCTACTTATACTACGAATTTAAATCATGGTGCTGCTACTACTTGTTCCGCTGCTGCTTCTCATAACCATGCTGCTACCATACATGCTGCTGATACTGCTACTACTATTACTTCTTCTACAACAACTAATGCTAAAACTGATGCTTCTTAGACAACAACAACAACAATAACACGACCACCAACTACCACTAATACTACTACTTCTTTTACTACTACTACTACTACAACATATACTACTACGACGACGACCACGACGCAAAATTCTGCCTTATAGAAGTTAAAGCTCCTGATAGTTCTATTTAAAAAGTGTGTCCGTTATCCAATTCACGGTTTTAATTCCTATATAATCCAACATATTGGTAAGCAATTTGGTATAACAGCAATCCGTGTCAAAAGTATACAATCAATACAAGTAAATTACAGAATTGAAATTGAGATCGATCGGATATTAAATTCCCAGGTCCATTGGAAATATTGAAATCCTACCTCTGGTAAATGAGTTACGTTCAATATTAAATATAAAATTAGTGACACTTCAGCTGCACCACCAGAAGAAAATCTTGTTATAGCACAATACCCTTGATTTAAGACAAGTAACCCATTACCCAATAGTTCGACAAAAGCGCTTAACAAAGCACAGAAGCAAGCGACACATACATGAATTTAATTAATATCTTTATTCAACTGAGCATGATCATATATCCTCAACACAATGTAGATTTGTACAATGAATATATCAGCGATATAAATATTTAAAGATTCAGAAACGTTTTGAGACCCGTTTTTTTGTTCTATATACAATACACCAAGAAGGGAAAAACGTTCACTGACCTGTCTCCAATTTCACTGGAATGTAATGTGATTGACGAAATAAATTCCAGTACAATCCATCAATTAAAGGGCAAACTCCTCGCGTATTATTTTGTTCCAGAAATATCTGCGGACGATTCGATAGCGTGTTTTCCGCCCCACAACGTCTTATGTTTACAAACGCGCAGCACTTTCTTAAATCCGTTGCCGTGGTCCTTATTGACGTTTGATTGATCTGGGAGTTAATTAACGCACATACTATTAAACTCTCTTTTCGCGCATGAATTACCCTATTGCCACCTGACCGTTATATAGATCGATTAAAAAATGATTAATCTTTGCTTCGAGTGTTTAGTCTGTGATTTGATTTTCTCGTAATCTTATGCAAACTTGGGAGAAGAACAAGGGTGTCGACGCGTTATTCAGTTAGCAAAATACGTAATCTTTGTCTAAGATTTATAAAGCCTGTTAATAAGGTAGCGGATTAGAGCGAACAGTTCGTTGACATGTTGAACAATTGGTAAATGTTCGACATGTTTACCCCCAGTAGCGTGGGACTTGAACGTTTTCCAATATCCTTAAGTTAAAATCAGCCACATCGAAGAGACAATTTATCAATTACTCTAATTTATGTTGAGATTATATTTGTTTAAACGCATTTATTCTTATCTACGAATCAACAGAAAACGCAACAATCGTTTTTACCTTCTTAGTGGAATCCGTGCGTTTTCAAACAGTCAATTCATCATCATCATCATCATCATCATCATCATCATCATCATCATCATCATCATCATCATCATCATCATTATTATACGTTTTATCGTCATCATTAGAGATGCTGGGCGACGATGACCATGCTGATATGTTGATGATATAATGCTCATTTGATGATGATGATTTTGCTGTTGCTGCTGCTGCTGCTTCTTATAGAAATAATGATGATGAGAAGGAGGATTAGGATTGGGAGAAGTTAAATGCGGATAAGGTAAATACATGAAAGCTTTGTAATTGTTGTTTGTGTTATGGATACATTAATAAATTTGGATACATCTCTGTGTAGACAAATGCATACATTTATTATAATCGCAGAATGAATCTTTTAAACAAAGTCGCGCTTCATTAGCCCAACCCATTCTACCACACTTCAGATAAAAGCCCAATGAGCTAACACCATCTTATTTACGATCTTCAAATCACGTTTCGCCGTTTAAAGGGACTCACAGATGGGCTTATGGTTTAATGTACATTATTTGTATTTGCCATCACTTTACCCTCTGATCTTTTTAAACCGAAATATTCATTCAGAAATAAACAAAGACAAGTAAAGACACCGAACCACCTTAAATAACCAGTTCAGCTGGAATTTTATTATTACCGACCACCTTGGCAATATGTTTAAAGAATTCGTACACGATACTTGTTCTGATTCGACCGATTTCCAATCAAGCAGATAGTTAAATCCCACAAATCGAAAGCATTTTTACCAAGTGCCTGACCAACAGGACAGGAATCCGTCGTAAAGATGCTCGTAAGTAAATGCGTCACATATGTCAAGACTGGCTTTATCACTTAATTGCAAGAATTGACATTTTAAAAATATACACTTTATTTTTTTTAATTTGCCAAGTATGCATATGTTCCTTTAAGACTCCTTTAAGGCTACTGTGCATTTTTACGGCGTGGTTTAATTGATGGCTTATGGCGTACAACATACTTACATACACTATCTGTTGTTATGATGTGTTGCCTACGGATGAGTAGTCATGGTCGCAACGCAACGCTGGGACTCGCTATTGTTCATTGCAGACGTTCGTTGAACACAAACGCTGATGTCGTTGTGTCACATGAAACATTATGTTGTTAAATTCAACAGCTCATTTAATTTGGTTGTTGTAATCTGGAACCTGGTGAAATGATAGAAAACGGGTTATTTATACAAATGCATGTTTATTCTTTATTTCGTGAGTGACTGTTGTGTTAATGTTTACTTTAGAGGAACATTGCTAAAGTGCTCAACGTTAATTGACATATTCACACAATTAAGTACTTTAAGGTACATTTATACGCTGATAATTATTATTTAAAACGCGTGAAAGATTGGAGCCGGCATGTATAATATAATATGGAAGATGTTTTTATAGTACTGTGTTAGGCTCGTACAAACGAAAATTGTCAAACACTTGCGCGCTAATGGGTCGGAAGAACTAGTTTATTTCAATTAATACTTTTACCAGTGTGTACAACGCAGAACGCTATTACAAGAAATACTTACACCGTTGTGTCGGAGAACTTTGTTATAACAATAAAGACGTATGTTATTGAGTCAGAAGTTAATTACATGAAAACGAACACCGTTGAGTCACGAGTTACAGCCGGGTTGTTAGAAGATGGGGTTCTGTCCCAAAGGGGACACCCTTGTGAGCCCAGTGGTGAAGTACATCCTGCTGATAGGGACGCTTCTACACTGGGTAAGTCCTTGCTAGGGGTGGCACTAGGGTCGCATGTTAAATGCACGAATGATCACATTGGCATTCTTCTAAAATGTTTGACAGCGCACATACTCACCCATTTTTTAAATGTATATTTACTGTTCGATTGTTGATTGTTGAATTAACTCTATGAAGTCGTTCATCCATTGGTTTGTTGCAAAGGTGTTCATAGTATGCATAATACTTATATACGAAGCAACAGAAAAAACAACTAACAAACGAACATATTGAGTAAGCCATTCGTCAAGCACTTCGACTTATTTTTACCGCCTTACACATATGTGTCGCGTTCTGAGAAAACTTGACAAAATGCATGTGCGTAAAGTGTCATCCCATATTAGCCTGTGCAGTCCACACAGGCTAATTCAGGACGACACTTTCCGCCTAAACTGGATTTTCGCTAAGATGAGACATCATTTAAACGAAAAAATCCATAAAAGCGGAAATTGTCGTCCCTGAGTAGCCTGTGCGGACTGCACAGGCTAATATGGGATGACAATTTACGCACAGGCATTATGCCCAGTTTTCTCAGAACGCGACACATATAGCTTTCGATGTCGCTACAACGATTATCACTCAACATCCCTCAGGTGACGTGAAATCTTTAAATGGAATGCCGTGTAATACACATTCCTTTCTACTTAAGGCTCCTTTCAATATAATCAGTTAGATATTAAGACGCAGCTCAGTTGAATAGTGTCATGGGAACATGATATTGGTTAACGATGCGCGCTAATCAATGTAAAGAAGACTGAGCATTTTTTTTTCTGTCAACGCCTTGTTTAATAACGAGGTCCGGCTTGTTGGTTTTCAACGTCTTGTTTAATAACGAGATCCGGCTTGTTGGTTTTCAACGCCTTGTTTAATAACGAGGTCCGGCTTGTTGGTTTTCAACGCCTTGTTTAATAACGAGGTCCGGCTTGTTGGTTTTCAATTATTATGATTATTATTTTGATTGAATTGATATTGTTTTGTTGTTTATTTGGCTGCTGTTGAAATGTATTGTATTATTACATATTTGCAATTGAAATGATTAAACGCTACTCGCGTATCATCACATTATCTGTAATATATCGTCATCATCATGAAATGTATTGTTATAACATATTATTTTCATATCCTGTGTCTGCACGGAGAATTAACACACCGAAACGCAACACGTTGTCGATTGTTAATACCACACACATCGTCTGGTTAGATCGGCGACAAGTCCATATTAAATACACAACACTCTGAGAAAATGAGGTTCAATGCATGTGCGATAAGTGTCGTCCCAGATAAGCATGTGCAATCCACACAGGCTGATCAGGGACGACACTTTACACTTTTATGATATTTTTCTCTTGAAGAAAGTCTGTTCTTAGCAAAAATCCAGTTTAGGTGGAAAGTTTCGTTCCTTATTAACCTGTGCAGACTGCACAGGCTAATCTGGGACGACACTTTACGCACATGCAGCTAAACATTTTTCTTCGCCTAGATATGCGGAGCGGGGATGCTTTCCCTTGGAATATGGGCCTACGTGGAGAAGAATAAGGTGCTTTACCACGCCGTCCAGAATGTCTATGACGTCATCTTCGACCTTTCCATCGTCTTGATGACGGTCGGAGCGGTGATGTTTGTGATCACGATGTGCGGCTTCGTGGGGGCGCTCAGGGAAAACACGATCTTGCTCAGAATTGTAAGGATACAATGTGGCGTGTTCTGAGAAAACTGGGCAAAATGCTTGTGCGTAAATTGTCATCCCAGATTAGCCTGTGCAGTCCGCACAGGCTAATCAGGGACGACAATTTCCGCTTTTATGGAATTTTTCGTTTAAATGATGTCTCTTCTTAGCGAAAATCTAGTTTAGGCGGAAAGTGTCGTCCCGGATTAGCCTGTGCGGACTGCACAGGCTAATCTGGGATGACAATTTACGCACAAGCATTTTGCCCAGTTTTCTCAGAACACGCCACATATGCTCTAGTTTAGTTGTTTTTCTATAAATGTCTACTTTCATACAATACCATGAAAATATATTGTGTAATTCGATAAAACATGCTGATGCCGACATATGTTGTACGATTTTTTGTTGCGAACGTAGAATTCTTACTAGTTGATGACAGGCATAATTTACTTACGCGTTCAGTTTCATGTTTACGTATACGATATGAAACGGCGGCTAATGATGCGTACATTTATTGATAAGAGATGTTCACCATCGCGGTCTCGTTGCAAACGTTAAATATTATCTTGTATGTATAATAAACTTGTTTAAACAGACACACCATCAACAATTGTAAAATGTAAAAAGGTAAACATGGGCCAGGTTGCTCAAAATAACTAGAATTATGTTTCTACCCCCTCCGGTATTGTTCTACTGGAGTCTCGCTGTGATATTAGGTCCGGTATCGAAACCTTAGATAATCTACTACTTATTATATTTGAACCTCGCTCTATGAAAAGGGGGTTTAATGCACAAACGTAAAGTGTCGTCACAGATAAGCCTGTGCAGTCCGAACAGGCTAATCAGGGACGACACTTTTCGGCTTAACTGGATTTTTGCTAAGAAGAGACTTACTTTAAACGAAAAATATCATCAAAGCGGGAAGTGTCGTCCGTGATTAGCCTGTGCGGACTGCACAGGCTAATCTGGGACGACACTTTACGCACATTCATTAAACCCCCATTTCACAGAGCGAGGCTCAATTTATTTCTCTCTCCGCACCCACTACAGTTCTACTGGAGCCTGGCGGTGATATTCGTGGTCGAGGTTGTGGGCGGCTGCCTGGTTCTCATCTTCAAGGACAAGGCGGTGGGGCACCTCAGCGGCGTCCTCAAGGAGGTCTACGTACGAGACTACCAAGACGACGAGGAGGGAATCATGGACTACTTTCAGGAGAAGGTAATATTGTACCAAAAAACAATTTACTGCGCGAGGAAAAGTTTCTGAGTAAACATATAATGAAGGAGTTACTTCTTTCAGTAGAAGGTGTTATTTTCAAACAAATTCACTTCTTAAAGAAGACACTTCGTTAAGGTGAATGTTTTCATTTTAGGGAAAAAAACTACTTTCAGAAAAAGGTATAACTTTGAGGAGAAAGTATTACTTTCAAGAGAAGGTACAACATTTAGGAGAAACTATATATGTAAAGTGAAGGAACATACATGATATAAAGTATTTCTTTCAGAAGAATGAAAGTTTGTAAAGCGATTGTAAAGTTTTATACCATCCTAGTCATATTGTGTCGACGCTTCCTGTAGCTACATTGCGCGAAGAAGATACCTATAATTTACGTCCAAACGCGCTTCAACGTAATACCTATCTGGATATTGAAGTGAAGGCCATATGTATTTTGCATTACCTTATTAATTGATGATAACGGTCACAGTGAAGCACATATGTGTCGTATTCTGAGAAAACTGGGCATAATGCAGGTGCGTAAATTGTCATCCCAGATTAACCTGTGCAGTCCGCACAGGCTAATCAGGGAGGACAATTTCCGCTTTTATGGAATTTTTTGTTAAAATAATGTCTCTTCTTAGCGAAAATCCAGTTAAGGCGGAAAGTGTCGTCCCGGATTAGCCTGTGCGGACTGCACAGGCTAATATGGGATGACACTTTACGCACAAGCATTTTGCCCAGTTTTCTCAGAACACGCCACATATCGTCCATATTTAACATTTCAGAAGTGTTCTGTAAGACTCTTCGAGTTTCTGCGCGGACATTTGTTTTAGAAATCAACTCTGTGAGTCTTATGGAAAGTTGTAAAGTCGTGTATGATCATTTATCAAAACATCAGGGTTCTTTTCACCTCAAAAGATGAACACAAACTTAACTACGATTATGACCACACGTTTACAGTTCGCATGTTGTGGCGTGGACGGTTACAGGGATTGGAACAAGAACGCCTACTTCAACTGCTCGGGCAGGAACCCCAGTAGAATCAAGTGCGCCGTCCCGTACTCGTGCTGTAAAAAGCCCGATGAAATGGTGGCAAGTAAAGTCCTATTAGTTTGACCTCATTCGATGTGTTCACAGTTTGCACATTGGTATTTTTACGCAAATTTTACTGTCCTTTATGTTTTTTCTTAGAGTGCTTGTTGAAAATGAAGAGAAAATCTAGTTACTTACAATGCAGAGAAATGGTGGTATCGGAATATCGGAATATCCTTGTACATATTTCGTAAACCGTAAATAATTCAATTTCGATAAATTTTCGTTGCATTTGCACATGTAAACTTTGTTAAGCTGCTAATATGTTTGGTCGATTCACTGCGTATACAAGATAAAACACACTCACATTCCGCGCAGTATAAAATACTTATGACTTATGTTGTTGAGTTGTTTGCTTGATAAATTTGAGTTCTCTGTTGTATTCCAGCCCGGGTTGCATAATATTCTGTGCGGCGCCAGCGTTCTCTCAGCGGTAAGACGTCTAACGTCCTTTGCATATCAGCCTCGCTCTGTTAAAATTGAGTTTAATGCATGTGCGAAAAGTGTCGTCCCAGATTAGCCTGTGCAGTCCGCACAGGCTAATCAGGGACAACACTTTCCGCCTAAACTGGATTTTCGCCAAAGTGCAGCTTCCTTTAAACGAAAAATACAATAAAAGCGTGATGTGACATTCCTGATAAGCCTGTGCGAACTGCACAGGCTAATCTGGGACGACACTTTACGCACATGCATTACAACCCTTTTCACAGAGTGAGGCTCATATGTTAATGTCTCTGAAAAGTATGCAGCGATCGACTATTGTGCACATATTATAACCGATAGCGGATACTAAGACTGATAATGACTTAATTATTATTTTTTATAAATGACATTGTATGGTATATGGAATTACTTTTCTTTTGGTAACGATGTAATTTAATGCAAAAACACTTACCCTGCATGTAATTAGCTAAGTAATAGATCAATTTATTAATAAATTATTACTGTAACATTTATTTCTTTATCAGTGTGTGGGTGAATATAATACATGAGCCGCGTTATTGGCAAACCGGGCTTAAAGCATGTGCGTAAAGGGTCGTCCCAGTTAAGCCTGTGCAGGGGCGACACATTCCGCCTAGACTGGATTTTCGTATTGAAGAGATTTCATGTAAACGAAAATTTCCATAAAAGCGGAAAATGTCGTTCCTGATTATCATGTGCAGACTGCACACGTTTATATTGGACAACACTTTACGGAGATGCATTACGCCCGGATTTCCCAGAACGCGGCTCAAATACACTCTGTGCTTCCAGAACGCGTCGTCTGTAAAGGTGCACACTGGCGGATGCGTGCCGTCTGTGGTGAAGTGGCTGCACAGCAACATGCTCATCATAGGTGAGACTCACATGACAAACCACTCGGCAATTGAGGAGCCTTTTATAAACAGTCACGCATATTTATTGTTCAACATATTTGTAACCATTAACTTATGATGACTGCAGGTATTCCAATGTCTCATGTTTATCTTCGCAATAAATTATATTCTCTCGCTCAAAATTACAAAAATGGAATTATGTTTCAAATTCCATTCACCAAGCTTACCCATGGAGGTATGCTTTCATTTTGACCTAAAGAACTATCTATAAATTTGCCTCTTATTGAACAACATTTCGTCGATTTTTTATAATGCCTCTTTCCGTTTGTTCCATATTTACGCAATACTTTAAAATTATTTTTGCTAGAAGGATTAAACTTATCAAATATATTAACCAGTAGACTATGTGAACTTGCGAACCTCCATATTTTGGTTCCGATGTATAACTATAAACCCATTTGTTTGTTTTCATAAACGACACGTTTTATAAATATAAATAATGATGCTTTTGATCACAATGGCCCAAGTTGGTCACAGCATATTTTACTGTGCCGTCAAGTCGGCATGTCAATTCTGAAAACAATTCATTACACGCTGTAACCGAGCTCTTCTGCTGTGAATTAATTCAAAATTTTGAATGTAACACTCTCGCAAGACACTAAGTAATCACTGCTGTAAAGAAATGTATGTCATATTAATTGTTGATGCTTTATGTTTTTTTATTGTGAACGTAAAAACCCCAAAACGTACGAAACGTAACAGATTACCGTGGTCCTTTTGAACTATATTTTGGGCACACTATTAAACATCAGTTGTTGTCTTTGTTTCAATATATTAAATTATGCCAAAGCTGCGACTGCATCTAAGAACTGTACATCTTAATATTAATTTCAACGCCGATTATCTTTTTAAATACGTTTTCTTGTTTTCTATCAGGTGCAATAGCCATAGCCATAGCAGTTCCCCAGTTAGTAGGGATCTGCCTCGGAAAGCTGCTTGTTAACCAGATCGAGGACCAGCGTTCCCGCTACTTCATGCACAGAAACGTCAGGGGCCGGGCTAGGAGTAGGGTCGAAGGCGACATCGAACTGCCCAACAAATTCCGACTGTACACAGATGCGGCCAGGGGCCATGTTAATAAAGCATTCCAAAATGTGCGCGACTGGACGGGGCAGTATGCAAGACGATGGTAGAATTGAGCTATGATTTAGTGAAAACAAATGTAAGAGCCGTGTTATGCGAAAATGGGTCTTATGTCATTTGCGGCTAGCGTACTTTTAGACTGGCCTGCGCATACTGCACAGTTTGATCAGAAGATACCCTGTCCGATATAATGTCACGTATCGTTCTGTGGTCCCAATGGCGAATAGGGTAGTTCCTGACCAGATTGCGCGAACGCGAATGTGTATATTATATACATGTATATTCATCACTGTGCGACAAAAGCATACTAATTGATCGATTCTTCGACGTAAGAATGATACAAGATGATATAATGTTGCGCTTTTCAACAAATATATATTTATTTTATTTAATATCCAATGAGAGGATATTTTACATCCGAGCTCGCAGCACAGTTTCTCTTTTGTTACTTCTTAGTTGCGAGTAGTGTCTTTAGAGTTGTTGCCACACTTTCTGTTTTTGCATATATTTCTTATGGAATGTTAGGAAGGTAATGCATTATAAGTTAGATTAATATTACAATTGTATAGGCATGATCTCGTAACAATGAAATCAGTATCTAGCAACAGAAAAGGTGTTCATGTTCGTGTTGTTTCTGAACTATAAGTTGTTACAGGTGTTCCCATAATAACAACACTGATTAAAATGATTTATATAGTTTTTAGAGTTTATATTTAAATGCTTCAAATAAAGCCCATAAACATTCGAATAGTCAAGTATTAGTTTATATTACTTATTTATATTTTTCCTATATGTCTAGTTTTAATCATAACACATAAAACGGGTTTGTCCAGTATTGCTTTCAACAAGGAACTAAAAAAGAAGACAAAACTCTGGAATACGTTTATAATATACTTACTTAACGTTTTATTAACAAACTAACGATGTAATTTAGACATTTAACTGTAAAAATTCACATTCGATAGAATCGGTAAGATTGTGTGATAGTCAACGTCATGCCTTGAAATATTCACATTTAGCGTTTTCAAACAGTTAAATTAAAAACACACTAATATAATCCTTATAAACAACGATTGCTAACTGTATTCCAATAAAGCGCCTAATTCAATCTGATTGTGTACTGGACGTAAATTGAGATCTTTTAATGCTGTCGTAACACACGTAAATGGGATACTATGGCAAGTCAGACTTATGCACAGTTAGTATGTGAAACGGGTTGTGTGTTCAATCACCAGATGCTGTCTTGAATAGGTCTGCGAAATTCTGGCTGTCCGTTTCATTTTCCTGCTGATCCGTAGAGGGAGAATGCTCTGATTTTACTATAAACATGGACATATCGTGAGTTCTCTCCCCTATTTCTTGTTGTCCAACTTTCGATTTTGCTGCAACACAGAACATGAATCATAAAGAAAGGTTATACAGATTTTTTTCAACGTTGCAGTTGAAGATCTCAAAATTGTAAATGAATTACGTGTGAAAAGTGCTTCGTTGTAACTAAATGTGACATAAACTACTTCCGACTGAATGAATCACGTGATTTGATGAACGACTATCTTTATGGTAGTCTGCACTTAATGTAAGGAAAAACGTGCGACACGCATTTCCACCTCGTTTGCATTTTCGTCTTACATTTATACATTCCGTGCTTGATATGGTACCGCCGGAACTTGTAAATGCCGATTGGGAGAGACACTGCCAGTGACACGAATACAAGGACCGAGAACAGAACGACCCCAAACACAATCCAGTCAAATCTAAAAACACAGAAAATGCACATTGATCAGTGTACCCAGTTATGAAAATGTATTGCACCAACAGATCACAAGTAGTATTTAGCAATTGTGAAATCTGAAAAAAACACCAAATAAGATCGTAAAATAATTGTGTTATGTTAAGTAGACATAAATGTCAAAATCAGGAAACAAATCTCATGCAGTGTCCAAAAGAAGGCGTTTTGATGACCCACTGGGTGGTGTTATATATATCCAGATCTACCATCAACAACGCAGAGCTGATAAGAAGGATAAAAGCAACATGGTTAAATGAATATAAAACTATCGTTAGCTTTCAGGAAGCTTTCTGATATAACAAAATCGATGTACATCTAAATATACACGTAAACAAAATTCATATTTTTTTTTTAAAAATCTCAATCAATATGTATATACCAATAAAACGTGCTCCCTATTTATTCTTCTTACAATTCAAATCTTCGGGAGCGATATTTGTGTAACGTTACAGCGTATGCATATTGTTTATTCATATAACGTAAATATTATGTTATACATATAACAATACGATATAAATTTAATTACAGATAATATTAATAATATGATAGGAATGCTTAGATGTTTAAACAGTGTGATATTTATAAATAAAATAACTATTGTAATTAATGATAAATCTTATATCATAGTAATTATATAAAGAAAATATTTGAATATTAGATAGGATTTTCTTGCATGTAGAAACATGACATACTTAGCATTCATTGTAAAATAGACTAAATCAACAATTTGAAAGGTCAAAGATAGTATATTTAGATATGTGCATCTGCCACTTAGAGACGTTTATTAAACAAGGAATCAAAATGATAAAATGGTCAGAAATATTGACACGGAAATTCTAATCATACTAAGTTATTTCATATCTCNCAAGCCTGACTGGATGGAGCCACAGGTAAGCCTTGCTGGAACACAAGCCTGACTGGATGGAGCCACAGGTAAGCCTTGCTGGAACACAAGCCTGACTGGATGGAGCCACAGGTAAGCCTTGCTGGAACACAAGCCTGACTGGATGGAGCCACAGGTAAGCCTTGCTGGAACACAAGCCTGACTGGATGGAGCCACAGGTACGCATAATGTCTTTCCAGGGATGGAAATAAGTGGTTGCCTGTTAGCCAGGGGCGAGTACATTTGGGCCCGGGCAGCTCCATTTCAAATGTTGGTAGTCCAACCGGACAACTTGCTTTTTTAAGCTTGAATCAATTAAGTGCAATTGAACATTTAATACAAATTGGCAACTGTGGATCAATAATAAGTTAAATAATTTTCAGTTATTTAGGCCAAGGTATGATATAATTCCGAGTCATAATAAGACACAATGCACAGAAAGAGTTTCAAGTTAGCAATGTTGTTGTTTAAATATCTATTATTTTATGTAAAGGAAGTATTAGATACACATGACACAACATTAACATGGTACTGGGCTCTTTAGTCTTTAGTTGGGCAACCAAAATAATAAAGATGGTTGCCCATGCGGGCAACCAATTGAGAAAAGTTAGTATCCATCCCTGTCTTCCTCATGTGTGATGTGATAAAGCGCAGTATGTATGATATGATTACACTTTGTCAATAGAAATTGTCGCAGGCGGATAAACATGTATTAAAACACTGAAAACAAAAATATGCAAGTCTGCTATAGCTCCATTTTACACAAAAATGTGTTGATGAATATAAATGTTCATTTTGTGTTATTATACTCCATGTACCTCCCTCAACTTTATAATTCTCATTTGTCCACTGTATATTATCCCCTTATCTGTGATTTTTTTGCTTTATTGTCCCCTAACGGTTTCACCGGAGGATTTGCGCTCTGTCTGTCAGTCAGTCTGTCACACTTTTCTGGATCCTGCGATAACTTTAAAAGTTCTTCATATTTTTTCATGAAACTTGAAACATGGACAGATGGCAATATGGAGATTATGCACGTCATTTCATTTTGTTCCTACGTCAAGAATTCTGGTTGCTATTGCAACAAATAGACTATAAATATTGCTTAAAATGGTGGAGTTTCACCGGTAGGGGACCATATTGCTTTGCAATAGTCTTGTATTTTACAGCTTGTGCCTTTTGGATTGGGAAAAATAGTGCGATAAACCATGAAATTGGGGAAAATGAAACATTATTAATATGATTATAAATAACAGTATTCCAATTGTTTATAATTGCACATTAAATTGCATATTTAAATTTATATTATAAAGTGCTTCTGAATTATATTGCCGTATAATAAACTCAATAAACCAATTATTGAGTTTATTGGAAAAGTTTGGCATCTTTTTTGGAAAATATTGGACAGATTTTTTTTGGGAAAATATTACTTTTTGCCATTGGGAATCAGCCTGTAAGAGGCTGTAATTTTGGACAAAAAAAATCACGGCCTATGGTGGTGTTCTAGGCCTGGGTGGACTGTCTGGTGTTGGAGCAGGTCCATCACGCCTTCCACGGACTACGGAGGTCCCTCATAGCCAACCAGGAGCAGTGGAGAGAGTATTTCCAGGTACAAGTCTTGTTTACCGAAGAAAAACGTGTATTACACACAGATGTTTACCTCCAAGTTTCAATTTAAATAGTTGGTACACATTATACATTAATAAAACGCTTTCCTGGCTGCAAACTTGCGAAAAATTCATTATGATAGTGAATAATAATAATTGACACCTTTTTTCATCTTTGTTTTAATCGTTTTTTCTCCAATGGCCACTACAATGCATTTAGAACCACTTTTGTCATGTTAGCAAATGTGCTTACTCATTCCTAATAAAAACAGTGACTTTGAATAAACTTTTGGCATACAAATGTGAAATATTGGCCTTTGACTGCTTTCAGACATCCAAACAGTGAATAGTTTGAAAAAAAAATAAGTTAAATAAATAACATAAAACATCAGGCCTCACTCACAAAAACTTGAAATAATACTGAATTCCAAGAAAGAGAATTGAAAATAACCATATTGAACTTTGTGCCATTTTCAGCACCCTGTGGCCCTGATGAACCCTGTGCCAGGCACCACTATGCAGGACATCCGGATCTTCCAGAGGTGCATGCTCTGGAGGTTTGCTTGCCCCAGAAGGGTATGTTGACAAGTGTTGATATCAAAACATCATTTATAATAAAAATAAACAGACATCAAATTGTATTTATCTGTTGTCTAGTCATTAATTTTTATGCCAGTTTGAAGTGTGAAATTGTGTTATTTTAAAGATATTATGGCTGATCTATACTGGCACTGTTCCAATTGTCTGGTACTCAGCCTGCTAAGAGGTGGTATTGTTTACCATAATCTGGTTGCCAGCTGGCTATTTTCATCTATGAGTATCTTTTGATTATCTTGTTCCCACCTTGCTATGAGTATTTTCCCATTGTCTGGTTTCCACTTTGCTATGAGTATTTTGCGATTGTCTGGTTCCCACTTTGCTATGAGTATTTTGCCATTGTCTGGTTCCCACTTTGCTATGAGTATTTAACCATTATCTGGTTCCCACTTTGCTATGAGTATTTTTCCATTGTCTATTTCCCAGCTTGCTTTGAGTATTTTCCAATCGTCTGGTTCCCACTTTGCAATGAGTATTTTCCCATCGTCTGGTGCCCACTTTGCTATGAGTATTTTTCCAATTTTCTGGTTCCCACTTTGCTATGAATATTTTCCCATCGTCTGGTTCCCAGCTTGCTGAGGTGAGCCAGGCCCTAATCCTGTATGAGCTGGGCAGCATCCGTATGGTACCGGACCACTACAACATCCGGGAGGTGTATAGCTACACGACCAGCTGCAGTCCTGTAGTGTTCGTACTGCCAAACCACAAGCAGGACATGGAGGTCTCAGAGGCTACCAAAGGTTTTAGTTTAAACCTATTTATTTGAGCTTGTTTATATAGAAAGCCTAAGGCTTATTTGAAACGCTCTTGAGTCCGTTTACTGGGACTAGAACCAGTACTTGGTGTCTATGGGGGAGAAACTAAAAAAAGCTACAAAGTGGGGATCAAACCCATGACCTCCCAGTCGCTATAGGCGGACACCATATCCACTACGCCACGGGTACAAAAGGTAAACACTCGACCATTGATTTTTACTCGTGTTCATTAAGATCCTTTGCATAATATAAGTATTCAATCTTTTTAGCTCACCTGAGCTATAGAGGTTAGTCATCGTCTGTGGTTAGTCAACCTGTGTCAACATTTACTTTCAGAATACTTCTGCTCTTAAACCTCCTGGTGAATTATTTAGACTAAACTAAGCAATCATTTTTGTTGGGTAATATTTTAATAACTCTTTCAATTCAAATGCGTATCTTTAAAGAATATGGTTGCCATGGCATCCAAAGGCTGAACAAACTAGCAGTATCTTCTTGTCACAAACTGATTTCAAAGTAGTTTCCTCATAAATGATTTAAGGATGACACTGTACCAAATATTTAATTATTTTTGCTTCCTTTAAAAACATGGCTTCAAGAGGCATAACAATTTTCCTAAGAATTTGATTTCAATTTAATTTCTCTGAAATGTTGCTTGGTTGACCCTCTTCCAAATTCCAATAACCAAATATTTGAATCGTTAAAAAACATGACCATCATGAAGCATGGCAGTTTTTATACGCCCGTATAAAATACGGGACGTATTATGTGAAACCCCTTGGCGGGCGGGCGGGCGGCGGGCAAANTCAGAAGTTGAGTCTAAATGATATCTAGGTCAAGAACAAATATGGGTCTTGCTGGGTCAAAAACTAGGTCACTTAATGCATTTCAAGCATTTAGCATGGTGTCCGCTCTCTAATTGAAGTAGTTTTCATCCTGTCTTTACCAAATTTGGTCAGAAGTTGTGTCTAATTGATATCTAGGTCAAGTTCAAATATGTGCTGCTTAATTTTCAAAAATATATCATTTTGCCACTCAAATGGTAAAGCTATCAAGTTGTCCAAAACCTTCAAACGGGCGTATCTTGTGACAGTTTGGCACTCTTGTTGACTATGATTATAGTTTTTAAAGCTTTTTTGTAACAATTGCTATGCATTGTTTTTTAGCTTTCTAATCCGTGTCCTGCTCATAAGCAAATTGAAAATGGCTTTATGCAAACAGCATAAAACCAGAACAGCCTGCGAGTACATGTAACTCGCAGTCTGTTCAGGTTTTAATGCTGTTTGGTGAGCATCAGTATCTTAGGGTTTGAAATGAATGCTTTTTAACTTGAATCTATTTCAAAAAGGTCTTAAATTTAATAAGATTTTCTAAGAAACTACAAACTCGCCAAAGTGAGTGGTTAAAAGTTAAGAAACAATTGCTATACATTGTATTTAAGCAATATTTAATTGTCATATTCCTTCTTCCCCACAGGCCTGCCATACGTGAGCCCGTCCCACGAGGTGAAGCGGCTCGCCAAGGAGGTCGGCATGGAGGGCAAGGTGAAGGTCATGAACTTTGGGGTCAAAGGTCAGGTGTGCGAGGTCAAGCAGGCAGTAGAGGACTGCATCCAGACCGGCTACTGGCTGCTCATACAGAATTACCACCTGGCGGAGGAACCTGAGCAGGACTTCTTTCAGCTGCTCAAGGTAGACATGCTGGGAATTACATTATTTTAGCCTTGCTCTGGCAAAATGGGGCTAAATTCATGTGCGTAAAGTGTTGTCCCAGATTAGGACATCTTTCAGGTGCTCAAGGTAGACAGGCTAGGGATAAAGTTATTTTAGCCTGGCTCTGGCAAATCGGGGCTAAATACATGTGCATGAAGTGTTATCCCAGACTAGGCTATGAAGTCTGCTCAGGCTTATAAGGGCTGACACTTTCCGCTTTTATGGTATTTTTCGTCTAAAGGGAGTCTCTTCTTAGCGAAATTCCTGTTTGGGCAGATTGCTGACTGCACAGGCTAATCTAGGATGACACTTAACGCACATTCCTTAAATCAATTTTTCAGAGAGCACTGCCCATTTTGAGCCCATTAGTTATACCACCAACAATGAAGTTTGAGTTATATTGGTGTCATTTTGTTAGTGGCTTCAAAGTTCAGTCTGACACTCAGCATAAATTGTTATAAGTTTGTGAAGTGAAATACTGCCACATTTCTCCAGCTATTAAACTGTCTTAATATGTCATCTACAGGAACTGTTTATTTTCAAGAAACTGTTTTCTTCCATAGTGATTCAAACATTTCTGAGTTATGTGCCCTTGAATTAAGGCATGGACATAGCTACCATGCCTCTGACAAAGGGGTTTGGGGTTATGTCATGTAAATGACAAACTTGTTTAGCTTAAAACCACAGATTTTAGCTTAATTTCATCCATTTATACAGACAGTTACTCTGATATTGGGATGACCCTGGAACCTTGTTGAGAATTCATGTTGAGAGTTTCTGACATCATATTTGTTATCTGGTGTCAAGGCCTATTATACTTAAATAAGTTTTAATATTTTTTAACAGAGTATGCATTCAGTTGCTGTTGTTTTTGTTCACAAACATTTTGTGTAGTTTTTTTATTGTTCCATACATCACATAGTATTCAATTGTCATTCATATATTCCGATTGTCTATTTCCAGGACATAGTATACACCAAGTGGCTCCAGACTAAGGAGACAGATGGCTCCTCAGTGCAGGAAGACCCCGGCCCCCTCGTGGCATACTCCCGCCAGGACAACAAGGGTGCAGAGTTCAAGGTCGCGGACACCTTCAGGCTCTGGATCACGACCCAGTCTGACATTGGCAGACTAATACCAGGTATGAGCAGGTTATAAACGAATATTTTGACCACTGTTTCTCAAATATTTTATTTTATTTTTTCTCAAAATATTCCAGCTATAGCTATAGCGGTTAAAGAATTTTGGGCCCCTGCTAATTTATATCTAAGAAGAAGTCTAAGGTTGTGTTGTTGTTTTTTTTGTAATGAAGTACTATTTTCAGGATTTTTATTACTGACATAGTTATTGTGAGGTGGGTTAAATGTCGGTTAAACAGAGTGATTTTGTGATGTAATACTTCTTGTTTTTGTGTTTCAAGTCTCGTGTTTTTACCTAGAATGAATGTTGAGGCTTTGCCTTCTGGTTATATGCTTTGTGTTTAGATATTTATGTGCTTTCTTTTATACCTAATGATAAAATATTACATTTCTGCAGTGAAATAACAGCAGTGAAAAGAACAAAATTGTTCTTTTCACCGGTGAAAAGAACACATTTTCGGAATTCCTTTTTCTATTTTTAGATTATCATATCAAGATGTACTTCCCTTGTTTATATCCTTGTTTATATTTTTTCTATGATCATGAGTGAAATAAAATCGATATTCCACCGAATCCAACACATTTACTTTAAATTTTATGGGGTTTTTTTACCGTTTATTTACACCGTAAAAAAGTTTAACTGAAGAATTTCCCTGGAATAATGACGTCATTTCGTCAACAAAATGACGTCATTTCAATGTATTGAGGCACGCCACGGGAGAGAGGGTCACTTTTCAGCGAAAGGGAAATTATTATTAATTATTTTCTTGAAAAAGGGGCATAAAAGAAACAGAAAATTTGTTCATGTCAGTGTAAGATCATTTAAAATAAATAATAATTTTACTCGTGGCTTCTTATGGAAGTAGGGGATTTTTGTAGGCGTGAGTTCAAATACCACTGGAGGCGCAATAGAAAAAGCGGTCTATATTAAGGGGGAAATAACGGCGATATTCCCCATTTAATTTAATACCATACCCCTCGGATGAACTAAGATGTGTGGTTATACACCTTTCTTTTATACCTAATGATAAAATATGACATTTCTGCAGTGAAATAACAGCAGTGAAAAGAACAAAATTGTTCTTTTCACCGGTGAAAAGAACACATTTTCGGAATTCCTTTTTCTATTTTTAGATTATCATATCAAGATGTACTTCCCTTGTTTATATCCTTGTTTATATTTTTTCTATGATCATGAGTGAAATAAAATCGATATTCCACCGAATCCAACACATTTACTTTAAATTTTATGGGGTTTTTTTACCGTTTATTTACACCGTAAAAAAGTTTAACTGAAGAATTTCCCTGGAATAATGACGTCATTTCGTCAACAAAATGACGTCATTTCAATGCATTGAGGCACGCCACGGGAGAGAGGGTCACTTTTTAGCGAAAGGGAAATTATTATTAATTATTTTCTTTAAAGAGGGGCATAAAAGAAACAGAAAATTTGTTCATGTCAGTGTAAGATCGTTTGTTATTTCACTCGTGATAATAGAAAAATAATATTTTCACTCGTGGCTGCGCCACTCGTGAAAATATATTTTCTATGATCACTCGTGAAATAACAAATGATCTTACACTGAAATGAACAAACATCCCCTATTTATTCACTCGAAACATTTAATACTCTAAAATACATAATTTTGTTATTGACATTTAAATGTGTCCATCTTAATCAGGTTTTTAAATGTTTAATTTTTATTCTGATTTTCATATTTCAGAAGCAGATTCTTATAATACTTTTACTTAACCAAATTTTATTTTGCTAAATATTATGTTTTAATTTATAACTTAATAAGTCATCATTAATCATAGCTTTTGCAGTGTACCATAATGACTCAAAGTTTTTGGACACTTAAAAATAAATAAAAAAAATTGTGTCAGAAAATTTAGATACAAAAAATATTTAAAAAAAATAGAGACAAAAATACAGGTGTTTATGAACTTTATCCAGTTGTAAAGGCATATGATCAAAGTGTCAACAGATAAGTGCAACAGGTCAGACTTCTTGTAAAATAGAATTGTTAAATAAACTGTCAGAAAATTTGGAGTCATTAATTATGGTCGAAAACCCGTATATCCGAAAAAACTTAGAGTCACAAAAAATAATTATTTTGGCTAAAAACAGGGGTGTCCAAAAATTTAGAGTGTCCGAAAACTAAGAGTAATTACGGTAGTTCATGTCATTTGTGCCCTTGCCCAGGTGTGCTCGTACAATTATGATCTCAATAAATTATGATATGCTTTTAAACTTTAAAATACTCAAACACACATAGCCTGGGACGGCCGGGCTTTCAGTGGCACATCATTTTTAGTAAGACTTGAGAAAATCATGAGATTACTTTGACTTTCGCAGACATGTTTGAAATCCTGTGTGCAAGAAACGAAAACGCTGTGACGGTTGTGGGCAAGCGAAAAGCCAATTTAGTGTACTTTGCATGTTTAAAAAAAAATACCAATGCTTTTCATAGGTGTGCTGGTACAACACGGTATAAAGGTGACAGCAGAGAGTACGGGCAACTTCAAGTCCACGCTGCAGAAGTCCTACAGATCTGTCGCATTCCTCCTCAACAACTTCCAGCTCTCACCTGATGAAGTACGTTGATTTACATTTTAGTCAAATAATAAATATGAGTCTCGCTCTGGGAAAAGGGGGTTTCATGCATTTGCGTTAAGTGTTGTCCCAGATTAGCCTGTGCAGTCCGCACAGGCTAATCAGGGACGACTCTTCCCGCCTAAACTGGATTTTTGCTATTAAGAAACTTTCTTTGAACAAAAAACTACAATAAAAGCGGAAAGTGTTGTCCCTAATTAGCCTGTGCAGACTGCACAGGCTTATCTGGGACAACACTTTACACATATGCTTTAAACCCCCTTTTCACAGAGCACAATTCATATTCAATAATTCACCGGATTGCCATGATTATTTTCATAAAATCACATTTCAGTTTTTTAGCATCTTTCATTCTTTGTTAAAATGTTTGAATGTTGGAGCTAAAGGCTCAAATATAAAAGGGTATTCTTTCTGTTTGAGAGAGCATGAAATCATGTATACACTCTCAATTTTGTCCGACAACTTTGACCTTCAAAGGGGTAGAAATAAATTTGATAGCGTCAATTTTTTTTTAATTTCTTCAACACCTGTATATGGATTACTGGAAATGTTACAGAAGACCCAAATAATTTAATATGAATAAGTGTAGTAGACAATCAAAGCAAACACACTAACACATTCTTGACATACATACAAACAGCAAAAAGGGTGACAAAAAACATGAACATGTCTAACAGAGTGCAGGATCAACAGGGTTTTCAGGGGTTTACACACGTGCTGGACAGAATGTAAACGCACCGTTAAAATCTTTATTTTTGCAAATATTTCAAGTTATTGAAATACATTGTCACAAATCTGTATTGCATATAAGACAGTTTTTCTTGCAGTTTGTGCTGATATCTTAAGATTAAAGAATAAATCCTTGAATACGTCTGAAATCGGTTCCAAATTTTTACGTTTCTTGAAGCATAACCGTGTACATGAATGCTGTACACATCAAATTTTTGGTCAAGAACACAGGCTTATTAAATAAAGTAATTCTGATATATTTCACATTGCCATAAGCAGCTTAAAAAACTGTCTTTTATGCACTAGTTAAAATTCTTAAGAAAAATTGTTTTTAAAAAGTTATTTGAAAAAAAAGCACCACTTACTGGTGTGCTTACATCCATAAACGTTAAATTGTGAACCCCACAAAGTCACGTGATCATGCACCCTGCTAAATGAATTATTGATCCCCAACAAATATCGTCCATTGTTGATTTCAGTCGCCCAACGAGAAGATGGGCAGAATTATGCCCCTTGCGTTGCTGCATTCCCTTCTGCTGCAGCAGTGTTACTATGGCAACAGTGTGTTCCACACCCACCACTACTGGTCTCTGACAGACCTCGCAATGGCAGTGGACATCTTCAAAAAGGTATAAGACAAGAAATGTTTCTGCATTTATCAGGAAATGTATTCTTTCAAACCAAACAGTTTCACATTTTCAGTATGTAATCCCCAACTGTATTATATTGTTCCACTTCAATGCTAAATGTATGTCCTTAATTGTACGTGAAAATCTGAATGTTGGAGAAATAAGAGTAAATATTATTTTATTTTAGGTTAAAAAGTGTTCCTGATAATTTAGAACATCTAAACAACTTGGAGTATATGCGCTCTCAGACATATCCGGGTCCCAATAGTTGTGATGAACAATACTTTTGCAACCTATTATGCATACTACAATGTGATGTTTCTACCTTTCAGGTGATGCTGAAATGCCCGTCGCGTGGTAACATGCCTGGTCTGGTTGCCCAGGTGTACACTGACCACTGTGTGGACAACACGGACAAGGCAGCGGTACAGGCCCTTGTGGAGACCTTGGCCAAGTACGCCACACTGCCCATAGAACAGGTGAGTAATAGACTTTGGCCAAGTACGCTACACTGCCCATAGATCAGGTGAGTAATAGACCTTGGCCAAGTACGCTACACTGCCAATAGATCAGGTGAGTAATAGACCTTGGCCAAGTACGCTACACTGCCCATAGATCAGGTGAGTAATAGACCTTGGCCAAGTACGCTACACTGCCCATAGATCAGGTGAGTAATAGACCTTGGCCAAGTACGCTACACTGCCCATAGATCAGGTGAGTAATAGACCTTGGCCAAGTACGCTACACTGCCCATAGATCAGGTGAGTAATAGACCTTGGCCAAGTACGCTACACTGCCCATAGATCAGGTGAGTAATAGACCTTGGCCAAGTACGCTACACTGCCCATAGATCAGGTGAGTAATAGACCTTGGCCAAGTACGCTACACTGCCCATAGATCAGGTGAGTAATAGACCTTGGCCAAGTACGCTACACTGCCCATAGATCAGGTGAGTAATAGACCTTGGCCAAGTACGCTACACTGCCCATAGATCAGGTGAGTAATAGACCTTGGCCAAGTACGCTACACTGCCCATAGATCAGGTGAGTAATAGACCTTGGCCAAGTACGCTACACTGCCCATAGATCAGGTGAGTAATAGACCTTGGCCAAGTACGCTACACTGCCCATAGATCAGGTGAGTAATAGACCTTGGCCAAGTACGCTACACTGCCCATAGATCAGGTGAGTAATAGACCTTGGCCAAGTACGCTACACTGCCCATAGATCAGGTGAGTAATAGACCTTGGCCAAGTACGCTACACTGCCCATAGATCAGGTGAGTAATAGACCTTGGCCAAGTACGCTACACTGCCCATAGATCAGGTGAGTAATAGACCTTGGCCAAGTACGCTACACTGCCCATAGATCAGGTGAGTAATAGACCTTGGCCAAGTACGCTACACTGCCAATAGATCAGGTGAGTAATAGACCTAGGCCAAGTACGCTGCACTGCCCATAGATCAGGTGAGCAGTCAAACAAAAACAAACAAAAAATCCATAAAAGCGAAAAGTGTTGTCCCTAATTAGCCTGTGCAGACTGCACAGGCTAATCAGGGATGACACTTTCCGCCTAGGCTGGAATTTTGTTTAAAAGCGATTTCCTTACAACATCCAGTTTAAGCAGAAAGTTTCGTCCCTGATTAGCTTGTGCAGACTGCACAGGCTTATCTGGGACGACACTTAATGCACATTGAATCCATTACAGCTGCCTGAGAAGAGTGATTAACGCTTGGTGGTGCTATCTCTTCATGGACGAGGGCTGGTTTAATGCATGTGTGTAAGTCGTCCCAGATAAGCCTGTGCAGTCCACACAGGCTTATCAGCGATGACACTTTCCGCCTGGACCGGCATTTTGTTTACAGGAGACTTCTTTCAAACAATCTATAAAAAACAACAACATAAAAGCGGAAAGTGTTTCCCTGATTAGCCTGCGCAGACTGCACAGGCTAATCTGGGACAATACTTTACACCCATGGACTCCATTACAGTTGCCAGAGAAGAGTGATGAGCGGCTGGTGGTGCTATTGAAGAAGCTTCTACACATGGACGAGGGCTCTTTCAACCTAAAGAGGGCTGTCGACTCCCTGGACGAGCTGGCCGCCAGGACGTTTGGTCTCCCTGACGACGCAGACCTCGAGGTCACCGCCGAAGTCAGCAGGTGAGAACAGACTTACAGGCAATAAGTTCAGGAACTGTTACAGTATTTTTTACTTCTGGGCCTCTATTCACAAATGTTTTAAGTCTAAATTATAGACTCAGGCATATATTTCCCAAATTTAAAAATCAAATTTCTACAGATATCAAATCATGTTAAATGAATGAAAAGTGATGTTTGTGGATGGGGAATGAGTCAAAATACCGGCCCCAAATTTGAATGAAAAAAACCCACTGAGGTGCATCCTTACCTTTTACTGTGTGCCTTTTCAGTATCCTGTCGCGGGACATGGTCCAGGTGATTGGAGCCCCAGAGCTGTTCAGTCGTGTGACAGCCAACTATGGCAGCATGATGATAGCCCGGGAGGCCCTCATCCCCCAGTACATAGCCCTGGTGCAGGCCCTGCCCATGCTTCCCGAGACTGACCGGAACCAGTTCATGCCCCTGGATGTGTTCCTACATTACGAGGCAGAGGGCTACAGGAGACTCATCGATACAATCATGCTGGACTTGAACCTCCTGCTGCATAAAGCCCGGGGTGAGATCCTGCCCTCGCCGGAACTGAACCACGTCATCTACGCTATAAATAGAAACACGGTCCCTGTGTCATGGTCCAGCGAGGGCTTTGATACTGGGATGAGCCTGAGTGGCTGGTTCCGAGAGCTGGCCGTCAGGCTGAGGTTCTTGAGGTCCTACCTGCTTGATGAGAGGCCGGCCACGTACTGCCTCTCGGTGTTCCTCAGACCAGACCGCTTCCTGGAGGCAGTGAAGCAGACATATGCAAGGAAACAGTTCAAGGACATCGACTGCATAGAGTTCAAAGTGGAGGTCAGTACATGTAGCACATGTCTTGTTGCTCTTTAACAGGATGCAGGATCAGGTGACTTTGTGGGGTTTCAAAATTTAATATTAAGGGATGTAAACACACCGGTAAGTGGTACTTTGTTTAAATAATTTTTTACACAATTTTCTTAAGAATTTCAACTAGTGCATTTTTTTTTTAATGCTGCTTATGGCAATGAACAAAATAATTAGAATTACTATATATAATAAGCCTGTGTTCTTGTTAAAAAATTCGATGTGTTAAGCATTCATGTCCACTTTTATGCTGCAGGCAATGTGAAATTTTGTCACCGATTTGAGACCTATTCAAGGATTAATTCTTAAATCTTAAGATATCGGCACAAACTGCAGGACAAACTGTCTTTTATGCACCAAAGATTTTTGCAAATGTATTTTAATAACTTGAGATATTTGCAAAAATAAAGTGTTAATATTCTGTACAGCCTGTGGGTAAATCCTTTGTAAACCCCATTGATCCTGTACCCTGTTAAAGTCCTTTTCTTGCTGACAATTGTGGCATGTTCTGAGAAAACTGGGCAAAATGCTTGTGCGTAAATTGTCATCCCAGATTAGCCTGTGCAGTCCGCACAGGCTAATCAGGGACGACAATTTCCGCTTTTATGGAATTTTTCATTTAAATGATGTCTCTTCTTAGCGAAAATCCAGTTAAGGCGGAAGGTGTCATCCCGGATTAGCCTGTGCGGACTGCACAGGCTAATCTGGGATGACACTTTACGCACAAGATTTTGCCCAGTTTTGTCAGAACACGCCACAATTGTGTGTCTTGCCGTTTATAATGTCCCAGAGTCATCAGTCAAGGCAATAAAGGACCTCGTCATCCCTGAATATTCTGATGTTATTTTTACAAAGTGAATTGGCATTTTGTCATGTTTTTTGTTTCAATCTATGTAAGGAGTTATTTTTAGCAGTGTTTATTAAAGCGAAGCTTCCCCTGGCTGAACATTTGCTAAGCCAAATGTTTTGGCTATTTTATGGGTTTTTATGAAGACAAAGTTGAAGCCAAATTGAATTTCCTTTAGCCAAATGTGTCAATGTGTAGCCTTTGGCTAGTTTGGGTAATGGCAGAGCAAGCCCTGAGCTTATTTGTTAGCTATGATAAATTCTGCTTTAGCTTGGTGTGATGTTTCTGATCTTTCTCGTGGGAGAAGGGACGGTGGGTTGAGTTGAGTTGTCTCCCATTGACTGATACTCTTTACATGATTGCACATAATGTGCCACTGTTGTTGCTGTCAATCACACATTCATTATATGAGTAGCGTTCTGAGAAAACTTGGCATAATGCATGTGCAGAAAGTGTCGTCCCAGATAAGCCTGTGCAGTCCGCACAGGCTAATCAGGGACAACACTTTCTGCTGAAACTGGATTTTCAAGTCGAAGAGACTTCTTTTAAACAAAAAATGTCATAAAAGCGGAAAGTAAAGTGTTGTCCCTAATTAGCCTGTGCCGACAACACTTAACGCACATGCATCATGCCCAGTTTTCTCAGAACGCGACTCATATGTGAGGTATTTCATACACTTTCTAGTATATACACAGGAAGATTTCACTGATGACGCTTGCAAAGGTGGATAATTTTCAATACCTTGTCCAACGATCGACATAATTTATAATGAAGAATTTCTTTCAGAGATTTGAGTATTTTTTATTACTTTGTTAACTTTTTTATTGATTCATTGTTATTAGAAAGCAATCTTGATATTGGGCATACATGATAAATGATAAATCATCTTTAATTGAACAAAGTTCAAAATTAATGCATTTATATAATATGTGTATCTGTATGATAGAAATTATGCTCAGAGTGATTATAATCAGCTGATTGTGGTATATATACCGGTGCATAGAGTTATGTTTATGATTTACTTCAGTTATTAAATTTCCATCTTCTATACTTCTTGTTAAGGTTTCCCCCTGTTGACTGCTGATTTACGGCCTTCTTTATTAGAGCAAAACACATTTCATACATAAAAAGTCCTGCATGTGTTTAATTGATTATCTTAAGTGCAGATAAAAAACTGTTTTTATTATCACAACATGCTTTAACGGTATAGGAATTGCACTTTGACCTTTCTATCCATTAATATATTTTTATAAGTATTAAAATATTAATCAGAAATATTGTTCACATTCTGTTGTTGATACACAGTTTATAATTAAACCTGATACTCATACATATTTGAACATAGAACAAAAAATATTTCAAACTACATTTTGCATCAATGTTGACTCATATTTTTAATAACACTGAAATAATATTTGAAGGAGAGAGCATACATCTATCTACCTAGCAGGGCAATGCTCACTGCAATTTAGATCTAAGCAAATTAGAAGAGTGGCAATTAAGCCATTTTTATGGGTTCTACTTTGCTTGCATTCTGATAGACTGAATGACTGATATTCAACTGTTCAGGAGACAATCAGCTGGGTGATCCTTGATGGTATTAACAGGTAGATAGGCAAGGGCTCCTCTAAGAACTTAATGAAGCCTTTCCACAGAATTTCCCTCCAGGAATGTAGGCATTTGTATCTTTCAGTAATTCTTTTCTTTGAGCAATTACCTGATTATAATGTACACAAGGCCAAGCAATTCACACTTCTGGTCCCCAGGATTTACAAAACAATGACAGGATAGCAGGGATTTCAATAGACTTCGAAAACCAGTAGTCAAATGACCCTCTGCTTGAAATTCACAGTGGTCATTGACCTTTTCAAAATACTAGAGTCCAGAGTTATTTTATTTCTGAATATTTGTTAATTGCTTTAAAAATGTTTATTAAATAAATTTGAGTGAAATACTATGCAAAAAAACAACACATTTTTATGATGTAATTTTTTTTATTGATTTAATTTTCTGGTAAATTTGCATCAAAATGATGCATGGCAGATAATTTGCAGGAGTCAAAAGTGAGAAAATTGCAAAATGCTTGCATCAAAAAGCAGGATTCAGCTTGAATTGAAATCCCTGGGATAGACTTGAATATTGGCCTTGTTGTCAGATTTGTTATAACATCTTGACATTGTGAAAAAAGCTTTTCAAATGAAGACCATGCGATGATTGTTGTTTGATATTGATGTTAGGTATCTTATAAGTTTATGCTTTTTTTGGAGTTGTGTAAGATTTTTACTTACAGACAGGGTTATTAATGTCATGGAATACAACCAATTGAGGATGTTTCAATGTAAAAAGAGACACATTTTTTGCTTGGCCATAAACATGGTGGTTTGTCTCCCAGAACCACCTTATTTTCATCGCTTAAGAAAAAATGTGCATCGGTGGCATCCAAGGTGGCCTGGTATATTAAAGGTTACGCATGCACAATTAATTTCCTTCTATATTACATATAAAATAGTTGAAGTTCGATATCGATTTTTACCATGATTAAGCACATAGTCACTATATTATCATACATCATTGGAAAGATAAATGCATAATCTTTTGAAACAAATACATGTCATCTAATTCTATATGTTGTAACTCAAAATATTCACCTTAGAATACGCACACCAGTTTTGACAGCTGTGGAGGCGGCCATTTTGGGCTCAAATAGTATGACCTACTTTCAAAGGCGGGAACCATCAACAGTAAAAGTAGAGCACAAAAATGTCTTTTTTTTCTTATTGCTTACACATATACCTTCAATTTGATACCAAAACATAACATTTGCAATGTATTTTACAAATCCTAGGCAGAATGCACTGATCAATGTGTGCTTAGTATCAAGTTGACTGCATGTAACCCTTCAATCAACTGGAGTTCAGGTTTGGGATTATGTGACCTATAAGTACTAAGGTTGTTGTTGTTCCAGTAGATTGCTGTTATTTTAAACACAGGCGCATTTGCACAGACTGGGCTGGAGCTAGGCTGGGCCCATATGGCATAAGATCCATTTTTGCATGACATGGCTCAGTTGTCATACTGAATATTGCACTTCCCTTCCCTGCTAGTGTCAAAATGTTATATAAATTAACATTGTCATGGAATGCTTTCTGTTCCAATGTCAAAATGGTATATAAATTAACTTTTTCATGGAATGGTTCCTGTTCCAGAAAGGTCAAAATGGTATATGAATTAACATTGTCATGGAATGGTTCCTGTTCCAGGAAGGTCAAAATGGTATATAAATTAACCTTGTCATAGAATGGTTCCTGTTCCAGGAAGGTCAAAATAATATATAAATTAACATTGTCATACAATGGTTCCTGTTCCAGAAAGGTCAAAATGGTATATAAATTAACATTGTCATACAATGGTTCCTGTTCCAGGAAGGTCAGAATGGTATATACATTAACATTGTCATGGAATGGTTCCTGTTCCAGGAAGGTCAAAATGGTATATAAATCAACATTGTCATAGAAAGGTTCCTGTTCCAGGAAGGTCAAATGGTATATAAATTAACATTGTCATGGAATGGTTCCTGTTCCAGAAAGGTCAAAATAGTATATAAATTAACATTGTCATGGAATGGTTCCTGTTCCAGGAAGGTCAAAATGGTATATAAATTAACATTGTCATGGAACGGTTCCTGTTACAGGAAGCCACATTGCTATCAGCGTTGCCTAAGATACCTGTGTAGATTCTCCCTTTCATCTTGCGGCCTGCTACTTACATCAGTGTCACATGCTCTCAGCTACACACAGCCTCCCCCTGATGCCAACTTGCTCTTTCAATCATTCCAGTAGCAAAAACATCCCGTGGATACCTGTTGTACATTTCATACGTAATAAATAAGTAACGACGAGCGTTTTTTGTTTCTTCGCAGATTATCATCCGCCAGATAACCTGTATTCACTGAGAACATGATTAAACACATAATTTTCAGCACAAGGTCAGAATGTATCGCTTTGAAGACCTCAGAAATTGTGTCCTTTTGTTCAAACTGAGAAATTCACTGTTCGTATGAATGCATTATATAGTAACTTAAAGTTATAGTGAATATCCAGAGATTGATTTGTATCTCTTGCAAGAGATTCCTGCTAAAATATCGCAATCCATATAAAGTTGATGATTCTTAAATAAACCTGAGAAAAACAGAAGATTGTTTAACACATATAATGTGGTATTTTTGACAAGTACCAAACCAAACTAAGCTGGTTTCTTTGGGCATTTAGAAAAACTTCAAGTGATGGTAAAAGTATTAGAAAAAAATGCACAATGAAAAGATCATTTTGTAATATATTGTAATCAGTTAATTTCCAATATTTTTCGTCTCTGGGTTTTATTCTTTGCCATCAGAATTTTTTCCTCAAGCTATAACTTGCAAATTATGGTATTATACCATTGTACACTGTAAACAAACATCAAATTATTGTAAAAAATTGTCCGCTGTGAACAAACATCAAACTATTGTATACCATGTACGCTGTAAACAAACATCAAATTATTGTATAACATTGTACGCCGTTAACCAACATCAAATTATTGTATACCATGTACGCTGTAAACAAACATCAAATTATTGTATACCACTGTACGCTGTAAACAAACATCAAATTATTGTATACCATTGTACGCTGTAAACAAACATTCAATTATTGTATACCATGTACGCTGCAAACAAGCATCAACTTATTGTATACCACTGTACGCTGTAAACAAACATCAAATTATTGTATACCACTGTACACTGTAAACAAACATCAAATTATTGTAAACCATTGTACGCTGTTAACAAACATCAAATTATTGTATACCATTGTACGCTGTTAACAAACATCAAATGATTGTAAACCCATTGTACGCTGTTAAGAAACATCAAATTATTGTAAACCATTGTACGCTGTTAACAAACATCAAATTATTGTATACCATTGTACGCTGTAAACAAACATCAAAATACTGTATACCATTGTACGCTGTAAACAAACATCAAATTATTGTATACCATTGTACCCTGTAAACAAACATCAAATTATTGTATACCATTGTACGCTGTAAACAAACATCAAATTATTGTATACCATTGTACACTGTAAACAAACATCAAACTATTGTAAACCATTGTACGCTGTAAACAAACATCAAATTTCAGTTTTCACATCTTATACTGCAGCTGCAGCAAGATGAACTATGAAAAGCTGTTAGCTCTTAATTTGTTCCAGATTTTCATGGAAACTTATCTAATTGAATAATTGGTGCGCACTTCAAGTGTAGAGCAATATAAGAAATCCCATCATTTCACGCAATAAATTTTTGTCGGATTGTATAAGCCTGGTGAAAATTATGTAAAACTTAATATTTTAATTTAGTTTTAAAATATTCATTCATTTTTGTTAAATCAACAAGTCCACAAAGTTAACAGTTTTTAATAAATGGGAGAACCCGAATGTGCTGAAATATTATTTCTTTGCGATTGATTAATGAGCTGCATCATGTGAAAATGGGTCTTATGCCATATGTTGCCAGCAGAGCTCCAGACCAGCCTGCGCAATTGCGCAGTCTGGTCAGGAACTACGCTGTCCACTATGGAGTTATCAAAGTTTTGTGGTCTCAGTAGGGTACTAGTAACTCAAGACCAGACTGCAAGGATTCGCAGGCTGGGCTTGAGCTACGCTGGCCACTATGGAATCATCAGGTTTTGTGTCTTATTAGCGGACAGGGTAGCTGGAGACCAGACTGCAAGGATTCTCAGGCTGGGCTGCAGCTACGCTGGCCACATATGGAATAAGACCCATTTTCATATGAAGCAGGTCAAATTACTTTATTATGACCAAATGACTACATGGAGAATGAGTGTTAAATAAATGAACTGTAATGACAATCACTGGAAGAACATATGATTTCTTATTTTCATGTTTGTAATATTGTAATTTTCCTGCAAATCAATGACATACATTCTGTATTATTCAAAACCTAAAGCCGGTAGAGTTGTGAACAACATAATTAATTGTCAAGACCAAGGTAAAATGTTGCATCCCTGGTACATTTAAATGATTGTGCAACTTGGATCTGCAATTGTTTACTTGAACATATATATAATTATGAATTGTCAAGAACCAAGGTAATATGTTGCATCTCTGGTACATTTAAATGCTTGTGCAACTTGGATCTGCAATTGTTTACTTGAACATATATATAATAATGAATTGTCAAGAACCAAGGTAAAATGTTGCATCTCTGGTACATTTAAATGCTTGTGCAACTTGGATCTGCGATTGTGTACTTGAACATATATATAATAATGAATTGTCAAGAACCAAGGTAATATGTTGCATCCCTGGAACATGCCTGCGCAACATGGATCTGAGATTGTTCTCTTAGAGCTTTTTCTCTGCTGAATCAGACAGGTGGTTTGAGCATTTATTACTGGCACTGACGCTCTCTCATCCAAATGTTTACATCAGAAACATTGTTATTTGGCTGAGACATACTTACCTGATGACTAGTAAAAAAAAACACACAAAATTACGCACGTCTGAAGACAGGACTATATAATGAGAATGATATTACTAGTCATCAGGTAAGTATAAAACAAGTTATGCATCACATCAGCACAAATATTTATCTGTGAATGTTCTACGTAAAACGTTGAACTTTGTAAACTTGATGTTATCAAGAAACCCCCTGACAAAAAATAATTGAAAAAAAAACAACACAAAATTATGCACATCTGAAGACAGGACTATATAATGAGAATGATATTACAATTATTTTTTTTCATGGGGTTTCTTGATAACATCAAGTTTACAAAGTTCAACGTTTTACGTAGAACATTCACAGATAAATATATGTGCTGATGTGATGCATAACTTGTTTTATTTCTTGTGTTTATGCGCTACCCTGTATTATATAATTATTTCCGCATAGGAATTACTACTTACAGCATGCCTTTTATGATATTTTAATTCAATACAAGCCTCACTATCCAACTTCTTTAAAAAAAATGTTTGTACTAGATATCTAACAGAACAAAACTCAAAACACATTGAAGCAAATTCATAATAAATTTGTTCAGGTAATGATTAATAAACATCCATTAGCTGGTGATTTTGCACCAAGCATACAGTATTGTATCATGGTTTATATAAATGTCAAAACTGGTTAGAATGTTATTTCTATCCCTTGTTTGACTGGAACATGAAGGAAGACAAAAGATTTGGGAAGTTTCTGGTTGGATCATGTTCTCAAAACTGATACAAATCTTTGACCCAGTGTCAAGTTGACATAAATGCACATTTAGACACTGGTCGACTGATGGATTTTATAGTTTATGGTGTACTGGTCAGCGATGCCTGATAAGCCTGCCTACTGCCCACTCAGCGAATAGATGCTGGTGGTATTTTGTATGCTTGTATTGCTGTTAGTTAGTTGCTGTTTGATAGGGGTAGTGAATAAGCATATAAAAAAATCAATCCCTCTTGGGTCTTGTGTATCAACCATCCCTTTAAGGGTCTTGACACTTATTATAATAAGCATAAATAAAGCAACATAACACACAGTGCATCGAAATTCCAAGAAAGCAGCATGAAAACCTACCTTTCCTTACATAGATGTCTTGGCCCTATGTAAGCAGTCCCTGATTACCAATTAGGCAGAGTAGGCAACTACCTATTGGCCCCACGACTTTTAGGGGTCCCTTGAGACCATGATGAAGAATTTCTTCTACTTACTTACTTTGCCTTATCTAGTTACTTGACAAAACCTATGAGACATTGATACATTGAATGTTTTGCCAGCCTTGGCCTTGTTAGGCTTATTTAAACAAATGAAATTGACTGGGAACTGGCTTTCTAGTAAGCACCAGGTCAACTTGGGGCCGTTGGCATGGGCCCCAAAAGTTTCACTGCCTATGGGCCACCTTGGTGCTAATCTGGCACTGTATATAAGGTACTGTCATCAGTATATTAACCTGCCCAAACTTTACAGAGGTGTGTTGGCACTATGGAAGGTACTCATTTAGATCTGGAACAGATTGCATGATTGTACATTCTTCAGAAGGAAGGGATAATGAGTCTGGACAGTAGTGGCCCTCTCACATGTACCTGCTGCCTACCTGGCTCTCACTAGCCTGCTACCGTCTGACAACCTCTCTGCATTCCTTATTTCTATCCACCCAGTTATTGGCCTAGTATCACAAACATACTTAAGTCAATATTCGGACTCAACTTTGGTGTTTTTCTCAATTTTTTAGATGAGTTTGACCATCATGCTCAATATGGTGTTCACAAAAGACTTTTGAGTTTTTAGTCCTATCCCTTTGCATGCTGGGAAATTTGTCGTCTGCTAAAATGTCGTCTGCTGAATTTCTAAAATTAGCATTTTCTTCGATTTTTTTTCTAAGACCACTATCAGAATAGCAAACAGCTTGGATCCTGATGAGACGCCACGTTCTGTGGCGTCTCATCTGGATCCAAACTGTTTGCAAAGGCCTTCAAAATCCGGTTCCAGCACTCAAAGGGCTATTCAAGCCTGTGTTTGAGGAGCAATATTTGCATATTCTTATAGCTGAGATTTGAGATTGAGCTGACCCACATTCTCCATACTTAGCTGAGTGGATTACTTAAATTTCATCCTCTAAATAGTGCAAAAAAATTGAGAATGTGCATGATACTGGGCAATTGTCATCTTTTTCAACTCTTTCATGATCTTTGAATCACCTCCAAAGATACCAAGTACTAGTTTTACCCAGGAAACAGACTCAAGATTGTTTCTATAAACCTAAGGCTTTCGATGCAATCAAGCTAAAATAAATAGGTTAAAACTTACCTTTCATGAATTAAATTCCTACTGAACTCAGGTCTCAGTGTGTAATACTGTAACTGCTCACCATTCCTCTATGAGATACATTTGATTAACACTCACCAGATTCTCATGTACATGTCCTGGACCAGTTAGGCATATGAGTCACGTTCTGAGAAAAATGGGCGAAATGCATGTGCGTAAAGTGTCCTCCCATATTAGCCTGTGCAGTCCACACAGGCAAATCAGGGACGACACTACGCTTAAACTGGGTTTTCACCAAGAAGACACTTCCGTTGAATGAAAAAATACCATAAAGCGGAAAGTGTCGTCCCTGATTAATCTGGGACGACACTTTACGCACATGCATTAAGCCCAGTATTCTGAGAACACAGCTTATAAAATGAGTGATTAGAACCATCTGTTGTGGCTTATTAATGAGGCAGTAATAAAGGCATCCATTATCTGCTGTCTTAATAGGGTGTTGGCATTTTAATTAGCCACTGAGAAAACTTATCAGGCTTAATAAGTGATTAATAATTGCTGGTGTTCCCTTAATGCTGGTACATGTAGGTATTATCATCCTGTATTAAACATGCAGTTAATCATATTCAGTTTATGAATACATGCACTTCATTCCAATAAATCCATCAGCATTCCATCTCAAGAATAATACAACAGGGGTTTCCTGTTAACAATACTTGCAGTGGACTATCCTTGTAAATTATAGCCTGTGAAATTGGGAGATATTTTAGCCCCGCTCTGGGAAAATGGGGCTTAAAGCATGTTCAAAAAGTATTGTCCCAGATTAGCCTGTGCAGTCTGCTTAGGCTTTAAAAAAACAATTCCATAGAAGTGGAAAGTGTTGTCGTTGATTAGCCTGTGAGAACTGCACAAGCTAATCTGGGTTGACACTTTACACACATGCATTAAGCCCTGTTTTCCAAGAACCAGGCTCATTTAGAGGTTTTTAGTGACATTGCTTTACTAGTGCTTGCTCAATTTTTTTTACCATGTCCAGTCCAACCTCTTTCAATTTAAATGGCACTGAACTGATGTAAATACTTTCAATGACTTATATTCAGATTTAATTGTTCAGCATTAAAAATATGTTGTAAAAACTGCAAAGTGATATTTTTGTGATACAGTCTTTCCACAATAACATCTTTCCTTCCCTGTGCATACATGTAACATGTTTATAATATTAGTTGGAAACAGATTCAATGTGATTTTGTAATTTCAAATTTTAAGTTCCTTTTTTTTTACCAGACTGCTTTGATATGTTCAAGATAAATATTCAGATAAATCAATATTAAATAAATAAACAGTTTTTTTTTTTTTTTAATAATATTATTTTATCCATTTGCTTTGAAGTGGAAGCAAATAAATACATTTGATGACGTACATGTATGAGATCAAAGAATAAATGGATACTGATATGTCAATACACAGTGACCTGATCGTGTACTGGTGAAGGCACATGTTAACAAGCTATGATCTGATCAATCACTGATCATCATCACTGATGAAAAACAGATGGATGGATGGATGGATGGATGGGTGTATTAAGCACTCAGGGGTTGATCTGATATTTCTATGGCTAGGTTAGGGATATCCTATTTAAAAAAAAATAAAAAATAGCCTTAATGCCGTGCAAAGCCTTTATTTGTCAGTCAGCATTGCTTTGAAACATTACTGGCATGTATGTGCCCCGACCCGGGATTGAACCCGGGCCCTTCGGATAACAACGCAAGCGCCTTATCCACTAAGCTACGGAGGCACTGACCTTGTACTATATTGTCTTCACTAACCATCCTAGGCTCAGACCCATGTAATTGAATATAGAGACTAAATATAACAAACATTAAAAACAACATGAAAATCTGCAATAGTATATCCATTCTTAGTTTTATGTCTTATTCCTAATTCACATAATACATTGTTTAAATGTATTTTTACGTTATCTACAAATTTGAAAAAAAATATGATAAAATTAAATTAAGTATACCAAAAATAGTGTACTTTTGAAAACTGATGTACTTGACATTAGGCAATAGAAAATAATAAATAACTAGATTCTCATCCAAATTTTGGGGAAAATTGGGGCCGGTGGGTGGGTTTTATTTTTTAATTTTTCATTTTATGTGTTGGACCTTTATACATGTATAAGTAATGAAATATTCACAAATTTGTTTGTTTATATGCATAACACCTATATGTATGTATGTAAAATTATATAGAATAAAAGAAATACATAATCAAAATTTGACTATTGTGTTTTATTTTAACATTTTATTTGCATTATTTTTATGGGAAGTTTCAGGGGTGTCTCCAATACTGAAGTCAATAAAATTTCCTAGACAGCCTACAGCTTGACTAACTGTAACATTGGGTGACACCTTCAATTCTAATTTATTTCGGTCGCACTTCGCTATTTTCCTACTCATTTAGCCGTTTCGTCTTCAGTATTTTGCGGCTCTATTTTTTTTTACAGATTTTTTTTTTCAAAATAAAAAACATTCGGGCGGGACAATTTTCGATGGGTGGGCGGGGATGAGAATCTAGGAATTTATTTTCTATTGCCCTAACCAAATAGAAAAATTCATTTTTTTTACCAGACTGCTGGTTCCTAAACATGGGAGACATTTATTGGCTGGAGTTTAGTGTTTGATCTGCCAATATTTTGAAGGTGTTGATGTCATTATGTAAAAAAATCAAAAACCATAACATGTACTGGTCTCATAAATCAATTTCAGTTTTCAGACAGTGGTATTTACCCAACATTAGGTGAACCTGTGCTAATGCCTATTAATTGGCAGCAGTTGAAGTCCATTTATTTAGACAGACACCCAATAAATAAACTTGTGTGCTGTACTGGATGGGGAAGTCATTAGCGGAGATTAGCACCCTCGTCCCTTGCCTTATTACTGGCACGGGTCTGAGAGAAGCGTTAAACCTTATGTTTCCCTTTAAACATTTGTCTTACCTTTGAAATCAGATAGAGTCTGTTGCCCCATTCCTATACTCAGCCCGTATTTTTTTATTGATATTACAGGCATTACCTTTTAAATACTTCCCTTCATGACTGATGTGCTTTCTGGAAAACAAGATTTGTTAAGCTGGTTATTATAGAGAACATAAAATTGATTTAGAAATGTAGTTTTTTGTTTATTGAGGTTTTCTTGCTTGTCTATGTCATATATCATTTCCTGTAATTGCGAAGCCTTGTTAAATGGAGATAAAAAGGTTTTGGTGCCTTATGAAAATTGCGTGTTGAACATGTTTTACTTTCTCTGTTAATATATGTTTACAGGCATTCCCATGCAATGTATTTTGTTAAAAAATATGCTGTTATAAATGTATAATTTTTTTTTTCTAAATCTTTTAACTGCGGTAATAAATAGTATATAATTGAATACAATTCAAAAAGACAACACTTTGTTTGGGCAATTGTTCATTAAACGTTATTGTTTTATCCAATTTTAATTGTCAAACTGTTGTTGGAACAGTGGCTTCCCATGCATTTAAAAGAAGAAAACTCTAGTGGCTGATTTATAGTTGCTGGGTAAACTCACAGTTGTTGTGGATGTTGAAGATATATTTATTGAGGACATGAAATTGATACATGTAGTTGTATTGTATTGTATTTCTTTTTGACCTTGCAGTCAAGGATAACCCATGAAAGTGCAAGCACTTATTTCCCATGGGGTCCTTTGGTTTATGCTGAAGAGACAGCAAGCAGAAGAGACAGTATTGAGACACAAGGAATTCGGGTGCGATACCCTAGCTCATTGGGAATAGATCCCTTGGTTCTTTTAGGTGCTCAGTGTATAGCACCGATACACGCGAGAATTACCTGGGTTTCATACCAGTACATCTCTAGTTGGGTGGGAAACACTTGAAGTTGAATTTTTGTTATTGTTATTTCTGAAGCTTTTTGCTGCTGCCTTTACATTCTTGGCCTTGTTTACAAACATGCAATCATTTTGAGAGGATGATGTAGCTTATAATTCTGAGAGTGGGCAGGGTAGATCAACAAGTTGTGTAGGTATTTATTGTCAGGAATTGTATGTGGGTTCAGTGAGTCATGGGTGAAAGCCCATAGTGTTAATTGTACAGGTAATAAATGACTTCTCACAGGCATGTTATATGGGAGAGGAGGAGGCACATACTGTCTTGTGTTCTGGGAGAGACATTATAGCTGCTAATAGCAGCATTGTGTATTGTGGTTCTCTACCAAGAATGTGGGGCCTTTATGGGCTGTTAATGGGCCTGGCATTTTGTTTCTTATCCATCATATTTTCAGGATCACAAACATCATTTACACTGCTTGTTGTTCATAATGTCAAGTATTTTTGCATACCCAGGCTCAGTGCTGTATCACAAAAGCCCATTAAATTCCCATATACCCATATTTACCCATTTTCTGTTCTCATTGTTGGATATTTTTATGTTCAATAGAATCATGTTGAGTATTGACAATACTATTGCAAAAGTACCATTAAAAGTAAACATGTTAATGTTATTTCTTTAGGCAATAATATATACTATCATATATCACAAACATAATTATGTTTAAAGTTCAAGTTACAGTTTATCTGGCACACAATGTTAGTTATATGTAACATCATTAGAATTTATAGAAATGAAAAGTTATGATCAATATATTTACAAATGATATCATATGCTATCAAAGAAAATCTATGATTAAAGCATACATTAAAATGCCAAACAGATGGGGACCTTTCTTAAAGACTTGTTAGGAGCCCATAAATTACACCACAAACTAATAATAAACTAAAACAAAAGAAATATATTCTACAAGTTGCTTTTTTCCAGCACTATCACTTCTTCAAGGCACAGGCATTTATCATTCGTTGGTACCCCCCCCCCCATTTTTTTTTTAAATAATAATAATTTTAAAAAATGGTGGAATTTGTTTTTCAAATTGTCCGTTTGTTATACAAAATAAAATAAAAATTAGGGGGGGGGGGGTACCAACTAATGATGAATGCCTGTGGTGGGGTTGAAAGTGAGCCTGTAAAAACTCCAGTGGGAGGCTGTCTTCAGTTGTGACTGAGTGGCATTGGAATGTACTTTGATGTCAAGCTGCTCCCCTGATGCCTGGAATTAATAACAACATTCAAAACATCAACCTTATTGGCAGTTTTCTCAACACTTTATTCATTATTATAGTGGGAGTAAAAGTTTTAAGTCATTATTCATGGTCTGACAGTAGTCCGTACATTTTAATGTTAATAATCACTGCAATTTTGCAACAGCTTATCAACAAATATGTAGAACAGAAATTAGTTTAAGTGCTGTATGGCTCCAAAAGCCTTCTTAGAACAGTATTTTCAAGTTTGTCAGTAAGTTACATTGAATTATGACTTTGTAACTGAATACTACTTGTCAATTTAGACCTAACATAACATTGCCTCAACATATGAAATCTTTCAGTTTGTGATTGTTTGTGTGTTCTTATCATTATTTTACATAAAAAATACATAATCATCATACTTATAGCCCTCCTTCAGTGGTACTATACATGATCGGCTGATAATTGTTGTATTTTATTGATGTATTATGTTCCATGATATTCAAGACAGCACTCAAAAGCCTCAAGCTCTCATCCTTGGTATGAGTCAGCTTCGTTCTGGGAAAACTGGGCTTAATGCATGTGTGTAAAGTGTCATCCCATATTAGCCTGTGCAGTCTGCACAGGCTTATCAGGGACAACACTTTCCATCTTAACTGGATTTTTGTTCAGAAGAGACTTCCTTTAAACGAAAAATACCATAAAATCTGAAAGTGTTCTCCCTGACTAGTCTGTGTGGACTGCACATGCTAATCTGGGATGACACTAAACGCACATGCATTAAGCCCAGTTTTCCTAGAGCGAGGCTTAAGTAATAACGCTAACTGGTTCCACATGTCCTCCTAGTAGTGGTTCAGTTTTAGGCCTGTATCCAGTGCAGGGTACCGAGTACTGCAGTAGATATGTGGCGTGTGCCTGCAACACCTGATGGCTCTCTGTATATTAAATGGGGACAAGTGGCAGACATGTGGTACCAGTTTACTGCACAGCTGTCACTATTTACAAATTTCAACCTGCAGTTTGTTATCCAGTTACCCACAGTTCTTCACCATTCCCCCTTCTACTGCACTCTTATATTGGCATAATTGCATACTGTATATCAGCCTGCTGTTATTTGTGGAGTGCACCTTTGGTATACTGTTGGTTCTTGTGTAGGCATTTTGGCTTTAAGTCATTCTGCCATACTGACTGTATATCCTATAATAAGAGGAATAGTCTTGCACTATTTTTAGCCCTGTTTATTGCTAACAATTATTGCATATAAATACCAAAGCATAATTATTCTGTCATACAGTACTAGTATTGCACGCATTGAATGCATGGTTATTACTAATATTGTATACATGTATAAATCTTGAAAGATGAAAAAATACCTGATGATTGTCATTTTAAGTAACTGATGTTCATTTAAAATATAGAAAATACAATGTTAAAGTGTTGAATAATGAATATTTTATCATGAGATAACAAAAGCGTTAGTATTGGCCAGAGTTTCAGATGTGCAAATCTGATGTTTATCTTAAAAATAAAATGTAAAGACACATCTATGTAAGTACCGGTAAATAATCTCCAAAAAATTGATACGTCTTTTTTGTGAAAGTTTATCTTAGCATCAAATAATTACTCTAAAACCTATTCTCTGGGGAAAGAAAGGTATTGCATGATAACGTGATGACATTCCCATCTGTCTCCTGGTTGCTAGGTGGATAATTATGGTGTCCGCCTAGCGACCAGGAGGCCACCGGTTTGATCCTGACTGTGGGAGCTTTCTTTTGATCTCCCCCATAGACACCAAGTACTGGTTCTAGTCCCAGGAAACGCAGGGTTTCAATTAAGTAGTAAGTACTTTTAATGTAATCAAGCTAAAATAAATAGGTTAAAACTAAATTTCTATCTGTCTGCAGGTGATGCCGGCCGGTCTGAAGCCTTCCCAGCCCCCGCCAGAGGGCGTGTTCCTGTCCGGTCTGCACCTGCACAACGCCCTGTGGGACATGACTCGGGCGGTAATGATGCTGCCCACGCCCGACAGCCCGTCCACCCAGGAGATGCCCCTGTTCTGGCTCAAGCCCCTGGAGACGGGCGCAGCTCAGACACCACGACGCCTCTTCCAGCTCTACAAGTGCCCCGTTTTCTGTTCCCGGGACCGCAGGCACCAGGGAGACCGGAACATCGTTGTGCATTTCTCGCTGCCCACGCTGTGTGACCCAGCAGTGTGGCAGTACCAGAGGGTGTTCCTGACCACTGGTCTGGTGCAGGCTGCAAACTAAGTGTACGAGCATTGAACGCTGTAACTAAACAGGAAACTTGCATGGGAATGACTATAACATGTTTAAATTGTGTGGATTTTATTTAGAGCGTTAATAAATCTACATGTAAATGACTCTATAACATGTTTAAATTGTGTGGATTTAGAGCATTTATAAATCTACATGTAAATGACTCTATAACATTTTTAAATTGTGTGTATTTCGAGGCATAATGAATCTACATATAAATGACTCTATAACATATTTAAATTGTGTGTATTTCGAGGCTTAATGAATCTACATATAAATGACTCTATAACATATTTGAATTGTGTGTATTTCGAGGCATAATGAATCTACAAATAAATGACTCTATAACATATTTAAATTTTGTGTATTTTGAGGCATAATGAATCAACATGTAAATGACTCTATAACATATTTGAATTGTGTGTATTTAAAGCGTTAATAAATCTACATGTAAATCACTCTATAACATGTTTAAATTGTGTGTATTTATACCGTTAATTTTGTTGAAACTGTATCACTTTTATTTTGTTAATGTTTATTTCTTTATAATTTGTTACTTCTAAAACAGTTCAAAATATGTCTGCATAAGCATTTGAAAGCGGCTGTTTTTCTTAATTACTGGACAGCTATACTCCCTTCTGATGTAGTTTGAAGTGCTTTGAGAGTAAAAGATAATTGAAGCAAAAAATGTTGATCCATGTAGCTGGATTGTCAATTTTCTGCCTGAGTGAAAGGCTGTCAGGTGTTGTTGCCAATATCGGTCTGCTAGAGTCGTTAGCTACCTGTGTAGAATTTGTTAATAATGATTGCTCGTTGAAAACCAAAACTCTTATGTATTCGGGTTATTTTGGAAGTGGGATGTGGTTTATTTTGTAACCAAATTGTGCTGTATACACATGATGTGATATTATTTATTCACTGCATCTTGTTTATGTATTATATTTCCAATAAATGCAGTATTTGAGATAGGATTTACAAATTCCGTCCTACACTTCTACATTTGAGGTCTCCACTATTTGTGGATTGTATACATGTACACTGCTGAACTGCCCTTTAATATTGTGTTTGGTTTATTTTCTAAGATTATTCCAGAATCCGTCTGTGATAATATAATCTGTTAATTTGTATTTCTATAATAATTGAGTCGCAGTCTTTGAAAACCAGACTTAATGCATGTGCGTTATGTATCACCCCAGATCAGACAGGAGCAGGCTACTCAGGAATAAACCTATGTTTATATGGATTTTTTTCGTTTAAGGGAAGTATCTTCTCATCATAAATCCAGTCTTGGCCAAAAGTGTCAAAATTCCCTGATTATCCTTTGTAGTGTGCATACATTAACCCTTTGCATGCTGGGAAATTTGTCGTCTGCTAAAATGTTGTCCGCTATATATCTAAAATTAGCATTTTCTTCAATTTTTTTCAAAGAATGCTATCAGAATAGCAAACAGTTTGGATCCTGATGAGACGCCACGTTCTGTGGCGTCTCATCTGGATCCAAACTGTTTGCAAAGGCCTTCAAAATCCGGTTCCNCTCTTATAAGTAAGTCGTTTTAAAATGTTAGTTCTCTTATAAAATAACGGTTAGATATTATATTTGCGTACTATATGATGTGTATACAGTATGACGAAATTTTACGCCCATGCATAAAGAAAGCCCCATTTTCTTAGAGCGCGGCTTAAATGTATGTTGTGTCAGTGTATTTATTGAGTTAACTTTACCTTACATGTAATACTGTCCGGTTATCGCAGTGGTTAGTACACACGCTTCTCACCTAAATCGTGAAATAAAATCGGTATTCCACCCAATCCAACAAATATCTTTTATATAAGAATAGCTGATTAATTTGAATGTATGAAACATATCAGTGTTAAAACTATGCACATGGTAACTTAAAATATACAGGAAACTAACTACATGTACTACATTCAAGCTGTACTCTGTAAAAATGGGGCTTAAGGCATAAATGTTAAGTGTCCTCCCAGATTAGCCTGTGCAGTCTGCATAAGCTAAATAGGAACTACACTTCCGCCTTTATGGTATTTTTCATTTTAATAAAGTCTCTTCTTAACAGTTAAGAAACTAAAAAGCTGACAATCCAGTTAACGCGAAAAGTGTTGTCTGTGATAAGCCTGTTCTGACTGCACAGGCTAATCTGGGACATCACTTTAACCCTTTGAGTGCTGGAACCGGATTTTGAAGGCCTTTGCAAACAGTTTGGATCCAGATGAGACGCCACAGAACGTGGCGTCTCATCAGGATCCAAACTGTTTGCTATTCTGATAGTGGTCTTAGAAAAAAATCGAAGAAAATGCTAATTTTAGAAATTCAGCAGACGACATTTTAGCAGACGACAAATTTCCCAGCATGCAAAGGGTTAAACTGGGGTGATACTTTACGCACATGCATTAAGCCCGGTTTTCCCAGAGACTTGCTCAATGTTATGCTTGAAGAGTGTGCTTTGTAATATTTAAGGTGTTTTTTCAATAAATAAATTGATTAAATAATGATTGTTTTATGTTGACTCTTGCAATGAAAGAGAAACGAAATTGATATTTTCATGTGTACACAATATAATAAATGTTGCAGGCAAATTTTCCTGAGCCGATTTCACCAGTTTATTTTTTTTTATGTAATAACAAATAAAAGCTTAGGGTAATACAAGAAATATCTTTTAAACAAGATATACCGCGTTGATTGTGGTTGGTGTTGGTGAAAGATAAAGAGTTATATCAATGAGATCAAAGCTAGCGAATGTCTTTTTCTTCTCAGTTTTTAGCTGCATCACAGGCAAATCAATTACGGGGTTGTTGCACAAGATTTCATGGCTTATTTTGCAATATTAGAAAGTATTGATCATATATCTATAGCTACATAACAGAAATACAAGAAAAGAATGGAAATGAAATAAAAACATACGAATCAACTGGCCACACGCGAATCATTTATTCATATTTGAAATATTTAAAAGCGCGTTTTTCGATTAGAAATGATTTAGTGTTTTGACATTGTTTTTTATTTGCTTTTGAATAGTATTGTGAATTGTTTCGCTCATGCTTAATAAATTGGTCAATAATGTTGAATAATTCTTATTAAATTAAAAAAAAAAGTACTTCTCATGGAATTGTTAGAAACAAATTAAGAATCTATTATTAGCATACCATAATAATGTCACCGAATATCTTCATGTAAATATTTCTTGTCAAACTAAATTCAAGTTCACATAGGTAACGAGAAAGCGTTTAAAACGATTCTCCTAATGACCTCGCAGGATGAAATGCAATGCATTAAAGTGAGGTAACTATTCCACTGCTGGAACGACGGCTTGTTTAACGCTTAATGCTTTTATATGTTTAACAGGCAATTTCGAAAACAATTAAACATATTTTGGGGTCTAAAACCAATGTCAGGATATCGATCAACAATACTTATATGATCTAAAATATACTAGTGCACATACTGCACTATTGTAGTAATTACTTAATATGAGAACATAGCCTTTAAGAACAAACAGGTCGCTGTGGCATAGTGGATATGGTGTCCGCTTAGGGATCCGGAGGTAACGGGTTCAATCCCCACAGTAGAAGCGATCTTTAGATCTCCCCCAAAGACACCAAGTACTGGTTCTAGTCCCAGGAAGCGGACTCAAGAGCGTTTCAAATAAGTCTTAGGCTTTCCATGCAATCGAGCTAAAATGAATAGGTTTAAACTAAAACTAAGAACAAACGCTCTGGCGCTGACAATCTTCTTAATATAAAGGCACACACACAAACTGTATTAATGTCGAGAGTTGAATGTGAAACTGTTCTATCCCTAAAGTCTTTTAATTGGAGATAAAATTGTTTCATGCTGAACACGCAGCTAACATTGTTGCAAAACACACTGTAGTGCATTAATGTGAGCAGCGAAAGTACCGGTTATGAAACAAGACAGCCGAAGGCTGTCAAATGAAAGAAAAAGCTTGTAAATTCTCTACAAAGGCGACATTTCTTGCTAAAAAACATGAAATTTCAGGGCCGTCGATCTCCGTTTTT
>VMBQ01001257.1:13846-104623 GCA_007657795.1 Dreissena rostriformis
TACTACTACTACTACTACTACTACTACTACTACTACTACTACTACTACTACTACTACTACTACTACTACTACTACTACTACTACTACTACTACTACTATTACTACGTATATGTGGGTCCGAAGTGTGTCTCCGCACTCCCCCTAATTAACTTACTACAGTAGACTCACGTAAGTAGGGACGAATTTGAATTATAGCTTCAATGTCCATGTAATTAAGTTGTTACTGAAAGATTGTTCATCTTGGAGTGGTCTTGTGTTGAGTTGGGGGAGTGCGGCGTACCTGTACGTTATGACCACCAACCAAACTCACATGCTTCCGGGAACGGGGATTGAACCCGGGTCTCCTAGCTGTATAGAATGTGCGTGGACAAACAAAAAATACTACAATTGACCACACGCCAAATCAACGATCGCTCCGCTCGCTCCGCCCGCGTAGCCACATGACCTACAGACCTAGAAACCGCGACAAACGGTAGCAGACGACCCGAATTTGTGATAGTATTTTCAATAGCCCGACAATATTGACTAGGGCAATTTAATGAGAGCAAAACAGAATAGTTAGCTAGGTACGACTTAATCGATTAAAAATCGCTTCTAGTACTGAAACTAATTTATTTTTCATAACGATACTTCAATATATTCATGCGTTTAAGTCAGTGTCAGGTTAATATTGGCGAGCTATACTATGTAAGCTAAAGAAAAGGAATCTCGGACTACAAATAATGGCCGTCAATGGCGCCGCCTCTTTTTCGGCGTAGCTGTTTAACCCAGCGTTTCACCTTAAATGACCTTTCTGACGTTCATAACATATTGAAGAAATTTCCCGCCACTAGACCCGAGTGAATACATCCGAATTTGTCATTGCCTGATTTGAAAGAAATCCCTCAGAGCATTGGCAACATTACTGCCTTTTTATATAGCGTATAGGATGTAAAACTGTTCAGTGTAGAGAAATCATGACTACTCTCTGCATGTTCATACGACACAAAAAAAAAAAAAATGTTGATCCTGTTACTGTTACGCATTAAATTCCATATCGCAGAATTTCAGGGTTAGTTCTCGGTCAGTAAATCGTCAGGGGAAGACAGAATGGACTATCGATAACCACCTTTTGTAGATGACTCAGTATTGCCCTCAAGATATAAAATAACAAGAATTTTAGGGAAAGAATTGCATTGTGAGAAAAAACTACCGAAATAGAATTGTGTCATGATAATAGTGAAATCATTTATTTATCATTGTGTGACGTTGGCGGTCAGCTTGTCTGGAAACCGTTCCTTTCAGCCAGAATAGGCGAACGACATTTCCCAGTGTGCTATTAATAACACAGTCTGACTCAGATGTTCCATTGGCACGACACCATGAAATTTGTAAAGAACCACGTCATGCGAAAATGGGTCTTATGCCATATGCGGCCAGACTTGCTCAGGCTGGACAATTGCGCAGGATGGGCTTGAGCTCCGCTGACCGCCTACGCCCTAAGACACATGTTCGCATGACGCGGTACTAAACGTGTGACTTGAAAAGTGGAAAAAAATGCGTCTTACTCAAATGTTAACATAACGTATATTTCGACGGCTAAAAGATTCATAAAATTCATAATAAGCCATGTCATGTCACATATTACGTGATCTTATATGTTGAAAGAAATCGTTCGATTATATTAGCTATTTACCCGGTTTTTGGAATAAAGGGTGCTTGTTATACAGGCAAAACACTTCGATTTTCGTTTTAAAACTCCACCATTTAACAACTTATAAAAGTCCGTACGTTCCAACGTGTGTTGTGATTGTATGTTTCTGTACATTTTTGGATCAATTAATCTTCACTGGGTTAAGCTAAGGCGAAATATGTTTAAAAACATATTACACCGACTCACCCTCTAGTTTTCTGCCTCGTTTTAAAAACACTTCCTGTCCTTATCAACTCATATGATTGACAGCTGGCGAGTTGTCAACTGGAGACGAAATAAAAAAAAAAGCGATTTAAAGAAGTAAATTTCCGACTTTCAGTGATCGGGCCCATGGAAAGTTACTATTGTTATCATGTTTTGAAGCGTATTATTGTTACCGGTTGTCTGACATCGCGGTGGACCATATTGTCGAAGTTGTGTGTGTTGTTCAAAGTTTATGAGATCCTTCTGTTCCCGATGCTGCATTTTGTTTGGACCGGAGTGTGTCTCAGCACTCCTACCTATTTGGCATGTGGACTCACGCTTTTTAGTTGTTTGTAAGATATTTTGGTGTGTTCTTGTGTTGTAGTTTGGGTGGAGGAGATGAAGCTGGAGTTCTTGCAGAAAGCCGAAAGACCCATCTGCCCGATGTGGTGACCACCAACCAAACTCACATGTGTCCTGGAACGGGGATTTAACCCAGGTCGCATTGGTGAGATGCCCGCATGCCAGCCATTTCGCTAACCGGACAACCACATTTTGTCAACATATTTGTTATCCATCTTAAAGGATGTTACTGGGTCCAAACGGAAACGACCAACGAATGCGGCGTTACAAAGGATGCGACAGATCAGTTTTAGCAGGTAATAATATGACTGTACACAATAATTATGTTACACCTGTACTCGTATATCTCAGGCTCGGACCTGACGTTGTTGGTGCATACTGATAACTTAGGCATAAAAGCTTACTTTTTTGAACTTTGGCTATTTTTTTTAAATAATACATAATGTCAGAAGAAGAAAAAAAACATACAAATACATATAGTTGAAGTAATAAAAAAACAACAACAAAATAACCAAACAAATGATACTTTTGTTGAATATGTCGCTGGTGGATTCGACCGTTTTATATATGTGGACAGTCGAACAAATAAGAATGAACTGGTCTTATTTAATGGGCAAGAAAGGATAAAAAATAATTCATTCCGCAATTGATTCTACCCGTGCACCGATGGGTTCCATGGCCCCGGGGTTAACATGGATCAGAAATAAGTTTCCATATCATAAGCCATGCGATGTAGTGAATACGAAACCGAAGTTCATAGAATATTCGTAATTATGTGGAAAAAAAAACTAAACCTAAAATCAGTAACTTCTTGTTGTGAAAATCACCTCCAGTTTGTTCTGGCTATTGAGCGTTCTTTAATCCATTCATCAATAGCAATGCATATTATTATTATACTCAAACTATTATTTGCATAGGACGTCATTGTAAGGAAATTATAATGTGTTTCTATACAGAATTCTAATCACATACATACAAATTATAATTGAGTATAATTGTTTGTCGTTTATGGAACACCGTTATGCTCTGCAATTGTATTTAATATTCAGTTAACTCTCAATTTTACTAACAATAGAGCCATGATGGCCCTTTAGAGCACACCTGAGTTCACAGACACAAATTGTTGAAAACATTACCTGGTACCTTAGTTTTAAACCGCCCTTGACCCGGATGCAAAAGTGGTCTTCATATTATCAAGATGAACATTCTGAACAAGTTTCATCAAGATTGAGTCATAAATGTGACCTCTAGAGTAGTAACAAGATTTTTCCAAGATATGACCTTGTGACCTAGTTTGTAGACACACATGATCCAGATTGATGACTCCCATAGTTCACATTGCATAATTCATGCTCAGGTGAGCTTAAACAGTGATGTGTGGGTATTTAGAGACTCCCATTAACAACTAATAAAACAAAACAACAAAATGTGCAACACACCTGGAAGGCAAACAACGCAAACAATATATATATATATACGTTTATTGAGTAGTATTTTACAGTACTGATGACTTAAAATTGAAATGATACTGAACGTGCTAGTTATACAGGGAACACAAAGTTTGCATGAGACAGAAGCTTCAGACAGAAGGCAAAGTCTACCAGTTTAATGTACATGTACAAGGAATCCTGGGTTGGACAATCAAGAACAAGCAAATTTGGGAAGACCATGGTCAAGTTCGACACTTACTTTAAATGCATATTTTTACTTAATAAAATATACAAGTTATTATTACCCATATGACAAGACAAAAGCAGTTTTAGAAGTAAAATGTGTTCGTGTAATTGGTTTGTCTTTATTCTTTGTTATTATTTAGTTTGAACAGAAATTAACAAAAACAAAACTAAGAAGGTAAGACAAATTGTGTAATACAAGATATAAATACAGAGAGACTACAGTACTCAAGATACAGTACACACATCAGCAGCTGCAGACAAGGGCACCTGTCCCATGCAAACCAGATATCCATTAACAACCTGTGAACATTGGGAGTCTATGTCCACATAGCGAATGCTTCAGGCTCATGTAAAACAATAGGATTGTGAACATTTCCAAACAATTCATGACATACACTAGTAACTCTTACACAATGTACATTTACTATAATTCAATGTGTGCATATGTGGCGTGTTCTGAGAAAACTGGGCAAAATGCTTGTGCGTAAAGTGTCATCCCAGATTCGCCTGTGCAGTCCGCACAGGCTAATCCGGGACGACACTTTCCGCCTTAACTGGATTTTCGCTAAGAAGAGACATCATTAAAACCAAAAAACCATTAAAGCGGAAATTGTCGTCCCTGATTAGCCTGTGCGGACTGCACAGGCTAATCTGTGATGACAATTTACGCACAAGCATTTTGCCCAGTTTTCTCAGAACACGCCACATATTTGTAATTCTATTTTGCATAGGACACCCTACATGTCCAACCCACTGCTGTATTTCAACTCTTCCACATTTCTCAGTACCTCTGCATTGCATGATATGCATGTGTAACTTGATGCGTTGTTCACATGTTAGCTGTATCATTACACATAAAGACATTATGGTCAACACAATATGCTAATGCTAAAGGTGCTTGGTAAATATGTAGCGATTATTACAACAGAAAAACAGTGTTCAACTATATTTTACTAAGAAAACCAACACGATCCGTATGCATTATTGGTAAATTACAGATAGTTGAGTTACCAACTCACTGGTTTGTAAAAACAAAAACATCAAAATATATAAGAGCACAAAATAAGTATATTTACAAACAAAAGATTTATGGCAATACACAGTTACACACTGGTTAACAATACAGCTTGTATAATGAAGTGAATATATCAATGCATATGTGGTCAGGTGTTTTTTCCCACCAAACTAGTTCCAGGGCCAATATGTATTAATGTGCACCAATCTTCTCACATATCACAATCATTTGACAGACCTGGGAAACAACCTTGTTGTATTTAATATGCTTTTATAAATGTAATTTGAATGTAATTGTAATTTCCAATGTTGATTTAATTATGGATTGAACACTTATCAGCACAAGATGAGCGATTGAGATGAGTGTTATAAAATGAAACAGTATCAATGCCCTTCTTGTGCGTTTAGGCATCACTGCAGTTAGAATAAACCATGAGGCAGCTAGAATGTTATACTACCATATCTCTGATGGGTAAAAGGCAAACAATAATTAAATGAAGAACTTATGATAAGTGTACAAATAACAAATTACATTGATAACATAGTTGAAAAAAATATAATAATCAGAAGTTCGTTCATGTTGGTTGAATTTGTTCCAGTTGGTATTACGTTGAGTATGTCACAGATATCTACAGGCCATAATTTGCAGTGTGCTGGGTGATATCATGTTTAATGTCGTCTGCTTCTAAGACTTTTTGTGACAGACTGATGGACATCAGGTGGAGATTGCTGAAATGATAATCATTTATAATAAAACATTAGAACTATTACACCACAAACAGATGGGGTCTATATGCTGAAATGATAATCATTTATAAGACAACATTAGAACTATTACACCACATACAGATGGGGTCTATATGCTGAAATGATAATCATTTATAGGACAACATTAGAACTATTACACCACCAACATATGGGGTCTATATGCTGAAATGATAATCATTTATAAGACAACAGTAGAACTATTACACCACATACAGATGAGGTCTATATGCTGAAATGATAATCATTTATAAGACAACATTATAACTATTACACCACCTACAGATGGGGTCTATATGCTGAAATGATAATCATTTATAAGACAACATTAGAACTATTACACCATAAACAGATGGGGTCTATATGCTGATATAATAATCATTAAAAAAACAACATTAGAACTATTACACCACAAATATATATGGGGTCTATATGCTGAAATGATAATAATTTATAAGACAACATTAGAACTATTACACCACAAACAGATGGGGTCTATATGATAAAATGATAATAATTTATAAGAAAATATTGGAACTATTACACCACAAACAGATGGGGTCTATATGCTGAAATGATAATCATTTATAAGACAACATTACAACTATTACACCACGTACAGATGGGATCTATAGGCTGAAATGATAATAATTTATAAGACAACATTAGAACTATTACAGCACATACATATGGGGTCTATATGCGGAAATGATAATCATTTATAAGACAACAGTAAAACTATTACACCACATACAGATGGGGTCCATATGCTGAAATGATAATCATTTATAAGAAAACATAAGAACTATTACACCACAAACAGATTGGATCTATATGCTGAAATTATAATAATTTATAAGACAACATTAGAGCTATTACACCACATACAGATGGGGTCCATATGCTGAAATGATAATCATTTATAAGACAACATTAGAACTATTACACCACATACAGATGGGGCCTATATGCTGAATGATAATAATTTATAAGACAACATTAGAACTATTACACCACATACAGATGGGGTCTATAGGCTGAAATGATAATCATTTATAAGACAATATTAGAACTATTATACCACATACATATTGGGTCTATATGCTTAAATGATAATCATTTATAAGACAACATTATAACTATTACACCACATACAGATGAGGTCTATATGCTGAAATGATAATCATTTATAAGACAACATTAGAACTATTTCACCACATACAGATGGGATCTATAGGCTGAAATGATAATAATTTATAAGACAACATTAGAACTATTACACCACATACAGATGGGGTCTATATGCTGAAATGATAATCATTTATAAGACAACATTAGAACTTTTACACCACAAACAGATGGGGTCTATATGCTGAATGATAATAATTTATAAGACAACATTAGAACTATTAAACCACATACAGATGGGATCTATATGCTGAAATGATAATAATTTATACGACAACATAACAACTAATACACCACATACAGATGGGGTCTATATGCTGAAATGATAATCATTTATAAGACACTATAAGAACTAATACACCACATACAGATGGGGTCTATATTCTGAAATGATAATCGTTTATAAGACAACATAAGAACTAATACACCATATACATATCGGGTCTAAATGCTGGAATGATAATCAGTTATAAGACAACATTAGACCTGTTACACCACATACATATGGGGTCTATATGCTGAAATGATTATCATTTATAAGAAAACATTGGAACTATTACACCACAAACAGATGGGGTCTATATGCTGAAATGATAATCATTTATAAGACAACATTAGAACTATTACACCACATACAGATGAGGTCTATATGCTGAAATGATAATCATTTATAAGACAACATTAGAACTATTTCACCACACACAGATGGGGTCTATAGGCTGAAATAATAATCATTTATAAGACAACAATATGACTATTATACCACATACAGCTGAGGTCTATATGCTGAAATGATAATCATTTATAAGACAATATTAGAACTATTACACTACAAACAGATGAGGTCTATATGCTGAAATGATAATCATTTATAAGACAATATTAGAACTATCACACCACATACATATATGGTCAATATGCTGAAATGATAATCATTAATAAGACAACATTAGAACTATTATACCACATACATATGGGGTCTATATGCTGAAATGATAATACTATATAAGACAACATTAGAACTATTATACCACATAAGATGGGGTCTATATGCTGAAATGATAATAATTAATAAAACAACAGAAGAACTATTACACCAAATACATATGGGGTCTATATGCTGAAATGATAATCATTAATAAGACAACATTAGAACTATTACACCAGATACATATGGGGTCTATATGCTGAAATGATAATCATTTATAAGACAACATTATAACTATTACACCACATACATATGGGGTCTATATGCTGAAATGATAATCATTCCTAAGACAACATTAGAACTATTACACCACATACAGATGGGATCTATATGCTGAAATGATAATCATTTACAAGACAACATTAGAACTATTACACCGCGTACAGATGGGGTATATATGCTGAAATGATAATCATTTATAAGACAACATTAGAACTAGTATACCACATACAGATGGGGTCGATATGCTGAAATAATAATTATTTATAAGACAACATTAGAACTATTACAGCACATACATATCGGGTCTATATGCTGAAATGATAATAATTTATAAGACAACAGTAGAACTATTACACCACATACAGATGGGGTCTATATGCTGAAATGATAATCATTTATAAGACAACATTAAAACTATTACATCACATACAGATGGTGTCTATATTCTGAAATAATAATCATTTATAAGACAATATCAGAACTAATACCCCATACAGATGGGGCCTATATGCTGAAATGATAATAATTTATAAGACAACATTAGAACTATGACACCACAAACAGATGGGGTCTATATGCTGAAATGATAATCATTTATAAGACAACATTAGAACTATTTCACCACATACAGATGAGGTATATATGCTGAAATGATAATCATTTATAAGACAATATTAGAACTATTGCACCACATACAGATGGGGTCTATATGCTGAAATGATAATCATTTATACGACAACATTAGAACTATTATACCACATACATATGGGGTCTATATGCTGAAATGATAATCATTTATAAGACAACATTAGAACGATTACACCACATACATATGGGGTCTATAAGCAGAAATGATAATCATTTTTTAGAAAACATTAGAACTATTACACCACATACAGATGAGGTATATATGCTGTAATAATAATCATTCATAAGACAATATTAGAACTTAAACACCACATACAAATGGGGTGTATACGCTGAAAATGATAATCGTTTATAAGACAGCATTAGAACTATTACACCACATACATATGTGGTTTATATGATGAAATTATAATCATTTATAAAACAACATTAGAACTATTACACCACATACAGATGGGGTCTATATGCTGAAATGATAATCATTTATATGACAATATTATAATTATTACACCACATACAGATGGGGTCTACATGCTGAAATGATAATCATTTATAAGACAATATTAGAACTATTACATCACATACAGATGTGGTCTATATGCTGGAATGATAATCAGTTATAAGACAACATTAGAACTATTACACCACATACAGATGGGGTCTACATGATGAAATGATAATCATTTATAAGACAATATTAGAACTATTACACCACATACAGATGGGGTCTATATGCTGGAATGATAATCAGTTATAAGACAACATTAGAACTATTACACCACATACATATGGGGTCTATATGCTGAAATGATAATCATTTATAAGACATTATTATAACTATTACATCACATACAGATGGGGTCTATACGCAGATTTTTTTTTTAAGTGCATTGAACAATTTACTACCATATTTTATACTTAATATAACTTGCATACTTAATATAACTAAAATAAAATTTGTTCAAGTCTAAATGTTGATATTTCGTCTCAGTATTACATTTGGTAGTGTCTAAATTGTTAGAATTATTTAATTACTATATTTAACTGAAAATTAACGTTTTCATCTGCACAAAAACACCATAGTTTTACATATAACTGACCACAAACTCCCTGGTGTTGTTCATGGGTTCAGGGATGTATGTTTCCTCCCAGTAGAGCTTGTGCTTGCCCCGCCCCCCTACTGGCATTCTTGTCACCATGGTTACTGGTGTCCTCGGCGACTGACCTGGACCTGCAGGAGTTGTCTTCCCTGAGAGGAGACTTGAGGGGAGACCTCTGGGGGGATTTCTGGGGACTGAACGTCGCAACTATACTGTCCAGAATACGCTTGCCTGGAGGGCACAACACTTCACAGATTACATTTGAGGACATAGTACATTACATTCAAAAACTTACATGTGACAAGAATAATGTCATGTAATATCATGTAAGTGACATGGAACATATTGAAATGTAAACATACTTAATATATTGATTAAATAAATGTACATCAATAACACAACAACAAAACTTCAATACATCAATAACACAACAATAACACCAGTATGCATGTTTATAGTTGTTAATATTTGCCCCCAAACTAAAACAAACTACAACTAATGCTTAAATTATTACCCCAAATCTGACTATTTTCACATCTTTTTGCCCTTATTTGAATTTAAAATAATTAATACACCATGTCCAATGTTCTCCTGGGTAAAACACTAGCATCAATCGCTGGGTTTGTCTGCCCACGAAATCTTTTAAGGAACATAAATTCGGTGCCAATCAATTCCAATACGCCAGGGTTCTTAAGGAATGATGGCGTCCATCTTTCAGACATTGGTCTGGGAATGTCTTTATATTGCATATGCGATGTCATGTGTTCTTATTGGGCGAATAAAACATGTGTGAGGGATAAATTTGTTAAATTTATAGTGGAGGAAAATTGTTTACAGGATTTGGATGGGCATGCTTTTTTTTTTCTTTTTTTTTAAATCTCCCCAGGCTAAGCTCAGCAACAATGACTCAACCAATTAACTAGAAAGCACTCCGGGCTACATTCGTTCCATCGCTGCAATTCTTTCGGATAATTCAAAGTTATTAAGATGGAGATTAAAAGTTAATATTAATACAGTAGGGCAAAATCTTTCTGCATTTGAAGGTCTACTGGTTGAATGATTATTGGTATCAAAGAGTCATGTGAAAGAGTGTAATTACTGGTTGAGCGATTATAGATTGTTACTTGCTTTTTCATAAATTTTAGATCACTGGTTGAGGGCTTCTCAATTATATTCAGTTATGAATGAATGATAATTGTCGATGGTTGAGCTCTTGGCAGAAAAAAGGAAGTATGTATATATTAAAGGAACTAGGTTTGGCATAGACAAGTTTAATGTTATTCATAGTTCTGTCAGTTAATGATGAAAAGCATATACAATTGTGCAGACAGTGTTGGTGCTTAAACGGTTTAATTTCATGATTGTAATATAACGGATGCTCATCTGCTTCCAGTAAGCATAATTTTCAAACAGTCCGGATCCATGTGTCAACGCAAAACTCTGAGTTTGTGGTTATCACTTTCTGTTACACTACGGCCATTCAATCTCACATTTTACTAGCATTATATAATAAATAGACCTATTGCTGGACACTTTATAAATTCTAATATATTTGTGTGTTTGTTATTGGGAATCAAATAAAAAGGCATCATATCATTAAAAAAGTTAAACAAGTAATCTGTTGTTGTTTCATGGGTGCAGTCATAAAATATAATTCGATAATACATGGAAATCTACGAAGATCCTCGTCATATAATGTTTGAGCTATTACAAGTTTTGTTCTATTTTTAGTAACAGAGACAGAAACTTTGACTGAAAAAGTGAATGTAAGTGCATATTCCACTTGATATGTATACACAGTTTGATCCATTTATCATCAGTGCTATCTCAGAAATCACAGAAGCCAGTCAGAGGGAGGGGGGAACTTAAGCCCCCTCTGCTGAAACCCATGCATTCTCATGTGACATGTCAGAGACCATTTCGAAGCCAACCGTTTGTGACACACGGCGCACTGAAAAGGTTTTTCCCTGGTGTGAGTCCGGACGTGGTCTGTCACTTCCATTTGTTAGCTAACATCTTGCCACAGTAGCTACATGTGAATACTTTGATTGCTGAGCTGAAAACCCCGCGTGTGTTTATAACTGAAAGAAATATAAATACATGATAAGTGTGTATATATANTTTCAGAAAGGATTGTTATATCAACTGAAAATCGTGAAAAGACGAAGAGGTTTTTTGTGTGTCAAACTTATAACTATAATACATATTCACTGCTAAAAAATACAATCATTATGCACAGTATGGTTATAATTATTATTATAAAACATATTTCAAAACAAGAACCTTATTGAATTGTTCGGGCTGATGGTTATATGAAGTCTATGAAATCAGTTTTTTTGCGCTTATTTTATTTTGAATGATCCTATCACAATTTAAAACAAGACTATTGCCAAGCGATAAAAGTTCCCTACCGGTAGATATTTTAGAGAGTAGGAACAAAATGAAATGACGTGCATAATCTACATATTGCCATCTATCCATGTTTCAAGTTTCATGAAATAATATGAAGAACTTTTAAAGTTACCGCAGGATCCACCATTTTCAGGAATAGTTCTAGTCTATTTGTTGCTATAGCAACCAGAATTCTTGACGAAGGAACAAAATGAAATGACGTGCATAATCTCCATATTGCCATCTGTCCATGTTTCAAGTTTCATGAAAAAAAATATGAAGAACTTTTTAAGTTATCGCAGGATCCACCATTTTCAGCAATATTTCTAGTCTATTTGTTGCCATAGCAACCAGAATTCTTGACGTAGGAACACAATGAAATGACGTGCATAATCTCCATATTTCCATCCGTCCATGTTTCAAGTTTCATGAAAAAATATGAAGAACTTAAAGTTATCGCATAATCCAGAAAAGTGTGACAGACTGACTGACTGACAGAGCGCCAACCATAAGTCCCTCCGGTTTCACCGGTAGGGGACTAATAACAACATCTAACTAATTGGTGTATTTATCCTCGGAGACTTCGGTTATAAAACCATTGTCCGAGCGCTCTGCTTAACATCAATACTCTGCTGTAAAAAGGCAGTTAAAAGCCATGTGGTCAGCCCGATTGTACTGGGCTGAACCATATATACATAGGGACTTTGCAGAGTGGGTGCGGTGCTTGAATAAAAATCTAGTTATTTAAAAATATCTTTACATGAGAATATACTGTAAGAAAACGCGTTATAAACGCTTAGAAGAAAAAAACTCAACAGTGAAAAAACTATGCTTGCCTAACTACGCGGAATAAGCAGCTTTACCATTGGCTAATAGCATTTTTAAAACATGGCTCCGATTGGCCGAACTTGCTTAATTAAAAAGACAAGTAGGTCAATCCGTTTTCTGATGCAAAATTCAATTTCGCATCCGAAAACGGCTTGACATACATAGAAGGGCGTTGACAATATAAGCCGACGCCGATTGGTCTGATATAAATATCAGCCAATCAGCGCCAACTCATATTGTCAACGCCTTTCCATGTATGGACAATGGAAAGAAACACATGTCATACACTATATTAATAAAATGTTATTATTATTATTATTATTATTATTATTATTATTATTATTATTATTATTATTATTATTAATATTATTATTATTATTATTATTATTATTAATATTATTATTATTATTATGAGTATTATGTATATGATATTGTTCTATTGCTTATTTTGAGTATTTTGCTGTTGTTTGTGATTAAAAAATAGATAGAAAGAGAGATATAGCCCAATTTTTATAGGTAATGATGTTGGAAACACAAACTAGTGTGTAAGGAATCATCATAATTAGACCCAGTATTCAGCATATGCTGGACTGGGTTTTTGGGGGTCTTTGAACTTTGTAATCTGTATTAAAGATGTTGTTTTACATGAATTAACAGAAAGACGATATTTATATATACAGTCGAAACCCGATGGCTCGAACTCGCTTGGCTCGAATTTCCGGTTGGCTCGAACTCTCCTCAAAGAACTCAAGTTTCCCAGTTATACACATCAAGTGTTGTGTCGCCACATGTCCTTACAGCGACCATTTCATTTATAAATGAACATGCATAACCCTTACAGTCAACGTCGATTTTCAAAAGTCAGTGTCAACAACGTGTGATATTTTCACTCATGTTGTTCAGTTATAACATAGTGTTGTGTCGCCGTATGTCCTTGCAGCGACTATTTTCATTGCGAATCGTTTGTGGCACACGTTGCACTCAAAAGGCTTTTCGCCGGTGTGAGTGCGCATGTGCGTCTGCAACTTCCAGTTGTTGGGGAATGCCTTGCCGCAGAAGCTGCAGACGAGCATCGTGTCTCTTGTGACAGAATCCACGTTCACTTGCATAACTGAAACGATAATTTAAAATAATATGCTAAGTGTCGTTATTACAATAACGCAAAACCATTATATTCTTGTCCAAAATTCACGTTCATGTGCACGCCTTAAACAATAACATTATTAACACAATAATGCATATTAGAGCCGAGGTAAGGCTCAATAATAGCCCAGGCAACACGATAATTTACCGAGGGCATAATCCTAGGGCCATTTTCGACATGCCGGGGCTATTATTGAGCCCTTCCCTGGTGCTGCAATTTATTGACATCAGGCCCATACCCAGGCCCTGCCACCCCACAGGGCATTGGAACTAGAGTGTGCCTACTGCAATTTTTTCTCATGTAAAAAAGCTCACAGTACACTTTCTCTCACATGTTTAATACATGTTATTCAATATCATCTATATTTATCTGAATGATTTCAGGAGCGTTTTGTTTTCTTTCTCAATTCAATAAGTTCAGTTTAGTGAATGCGTTTAGATACTTAGGTTACTGTCTATTTTGATTACACGTCATGCAACTTGTTTACTGAACTAAGTAATAACGTCATCTGTTCCAGCAGTCTTATAGAAGAAAGAAACCGAGATATTTGTTCCATGTTCTTTGTTGATTTTAAATTTGGACCGAAGCATTGACAACGTTGTTGGCTGATTCGTTAAAACCTCTCTTCCGAGTTCTGGATGTCCCAAGTATGTTTGTATCTGTTTTCTTTCGTTAGAGCTTTCACTATCAGAAGTAAATCACTTTAAGTAGCTTGTTCAATGCGAAATCTGTATTAAGTATTCACATAGCATGTTATGGCAGAATCAGGTGTTTCACCATATGTTTTTTAAGGTTCAGGGTGCAGTAGTTACGCATTAGCTTTTGCTTTCAGAGGTCCCGCGTTCAAGTAACCGGGTGAAGCAAACATTCATTACACAAGTACAATGGAATTTACAAATTAATATTGTCGAGCACTAAAGTCTGACAGATTTCACATGGTCTGTTATGGCAGTACCAGATGTTTCACCACATGCTCTTTCAGGTTTGACTTGGCGATGCAGCGACACGGGCTACATTACTTCTTCATTCATTTAAAAAACCTCAAATTCAACTGCAATGAGCGTTATAAATAATATTGTCAGACCCTCAACTCTGACAGTTTTCATATACCAAGTTATGGTCTGTTTTTATGTTATGGCAGTAACAGATGTTTCACCATATGCTTTTTCAAGTTTGACTTGGTGGTGCAGCGATACGGGCACGCCGTACATTGGAAAGGTTTTTCTATGGCAGTAACAGGTGTTTCACCATGTGCTTTTTCAGGTTTGACTTGGTGGTGCAGCGATACGGGCACGCCGTACATTAGAAGGGCTTTTCTCCCGTATGGATCCTCTCGTGTACCATGACTTCAGAGGGGGTCAAAAATCTCTTCCAGTAGGGAACTAGGACGAAGAGGGACTTTATAACCACTCTGAATGAATATGAACTCTTTCTAGTTTGAGATAAGGAGGTTCAGCTGTTCATATATTTGAACACTTACTGGTTTTACCCATGGGTGATTCTCTGAAGAACTTCATAAGTCTGTTTTTCATCCGTTGTTGAGACCGCTGTCCAGATTTCGATGGTTCTTTGTTCTCCTCATTCTAAAACACACAATACAATGGTCACAGTTTCACAACTTTTATATCAACAAATATGAGTAAATCAAGGATTGGAACTTTCCACTTATTTTTTATTTAATTTACTCTTTTTTTACAATGACAATTAAATGTCTCAATTCTCAGTTACAGTATTGTACAGCGGTTCATGTGTATAGATATTGAAACTTCATTATATTGCAGTAATGAGCTGGTGACAACAACCACGGATAAGTCAACACAGGAGCCAACCTTGGATAAGTCAACGAGGGAACCAACCTTGGATAAGTCAACAAGGGAGCCAAGCTTGGATAAGTCAACAAGGAAGTAAATGGTTTTGGTCCTTGTGCATTTTATATTCCCTTATTGAGATCTGCCAACCAATTAAGTTTCAAGCTGATACCTCTTTTAGGTTTTGAGATATTCTCCGGTTAAAATTAAAGCACATTACGAAAATATGTTATGGAAAACAACAGGAATGGATCGCTTCAAACTGATTTCAGTACCTATATCACATTCATAAATAGTTTTGAGCCTGGTGGGACGCCGAGAAACTCGGCGTCTTACCGGGCTCAAGACCATTTGCCTCTGTAATTTTAAAGAAAGTCACAGTATGATAAAAGGTCAATACAAAACCGGAATGGATCGGATTAGGATCGGATAAATTGTCAATTTATAAGTTGCAGTACTGATTTTATCAGATCAAGGTGATAAAAATGTCAATTTAATCGGCAGAATTATTTTTTCTTTAGAATGTAAAAGAAGCTTCCAATAATATTGTATAAGCAAAATAAGTAGACCCTGATCTCCTGTTGGGGATGTCTTAAACAGAAGCTGTCTCATCAGGGTCTTCTCTGTCTGCAAATGCTCATTCAGCCCTGGTAACGCCTTGAGTTGGCATTTGCAGGGAATACTTACTTGTTTCCATTTTCTTTTCTTCTATTGCAAATTTAGATGCAACACGTGTAGAAGACTGCGCTCTGGAACAAGCACAATGTGACCATAGGCAGCGTGGAAATGCCAAGAAGGAACACCAACCAACCAACCAACATTTTTAGTTCTGTGCTTATATATAACCCTCTGTGACATATTCATATCAAAGACAAAATGTAGTATTTCTTGATAATATTTTTCTCTTTCAGTGGGCCTAGTAGGGCTAGCTGAGGGATTAATGAATGTTTCTTGTATACATGTGTTTTTAATCCCTCAGCCTTACGATATACTTTATGGCAGCACATCACAAAGAATTCAGAAGTTTGCTTGGAAAACTGATGGATACAATATCGCCTCCATGACAAACATTCAGTGTCCTTCACCCCAATTTGCCATCTGTCTCATTTTTGTTTATTATCCATATATGTGTGTGTTTTCTATCCATCCAGGATGTTCATTTGATTTCAGAGACAGCATGAAACTTAAGGTCATCACTGTCTGATTTTCAGGAAATGTTCAATGTAGCTGCATTCTGAGATTAACATTTAAGACATTAGTACTGACACTGACAGTGTGCTAATGATTCAAGCAGTATCAAAGAAGTGTTGTTTGGCCAGATGGACATTACATCAGCATTCTATTATCTGAACAATGTCCCCATCAACATTGGTAGATCCAACTGTCCATTATTTTGCCTTGAAGTAATAAGTCTGTCTTCTATTTAGAAGTCACCTTCTTATATTGTTACAGTTGGTGGTGTTGTGATTTTTGTTGTTTCAACTTATCATTTCATTAGATACCAGTAAAAGAATATTTTCACTTGAAGCACATTATTTGAACTAAGATGCTTGACAAAATAAAACTAGAACACAATTTTAAAAAGTCCTATCTTCACTTGAGGCAATTTCTTTGAACTAAGATGCTTGACAAATTATAACACAATTTAAAAAAGTCCTTTCTTCACGTGAAGCACATTCTTTGAACTAAGATGCTTGAACAATTAAAACTATACAACAATTTTAAAAAGTCCTTCCTTAACTTGAGGCACATTCTTTGAACTAAGATGCTTGACAAATTAAAACTATAACACAATTTTAAAAAGTCCTTCCTTCACTTGAAGCACATTCTTTGAACTAAGATGCTTGACAAATTAAAATTATAGCAAGATTTTAAAACATCCTTCCCTAACAATCCATGTAACACAAGCTGGTCTCGTATGGTCACGTCCTTACAAGGATATCTTCTAACAAGAAAATTATCCTCCAAATGGAGGATATCCCAGTTCAGCCATAACTTGCTTACAGCAGGTGACTCACCAGCAAAAGCATCCCTGGATGGTTTAAGGCCTTCCTCCATCCAGCGGATGATACAACCCACGTCTAGGTCATTCAGTTGCAACTTTGCAATTACCTTCGAAGAATGATTTACAAGAAGCGAGGGCTTGAGCTGGTCACTAGAATTGACAGTTATGTCATTATCATTCAAGGAAAATGATATTCTAGGTCGTAGTTCAAGTTTCGTCCCCTCTCCCACCCCTTTCGGAGATACTTCTTGACCATTTTTCGTATTCATGTCTCGCATCCTGAGATGACTCCCTTTGCCGATGAACCTGTTAAATCCGTTCTTTACAATTTACCACACATTATGCAACTGAACACATCATGATTTTAAAAAGAGTAAAATTGAATTCAAAGCATGAAAACTTTGCCCGGAAAGATTAGTGTTTCCAGAATACAAGTTATCACATTTACATTAACAAATTCCGACCATTTTTGTAATGATTTAAACAAACACTGTAGCTCTTAACAGGCACATTTTCCAGTGCTGTAACAATCACACTCTGTTGGATAACAAGGAATTCTGTTTAAACTGCCACAGTTTAAGTGCTTTTTTACTTTTGATGTTCAAATTAAAATCGTCTCATAATTTCCACAAGGCACAACATGTATTTCTTCTATTCTTCTTATATATTTTCGTATAGTTTCATACACTGAAAATATTTCCATCGATTCAGCTTAAACTTTCTGTGGTAATTCCGATGTGAAGTCAGTCTGAAATTTTCCACAGGTTCCACTAACCATCTATTAATAGGTGACCCTGTGCGTAAAAAATCACTTTGTTCCACAATAACAGCATTTTCACAAATTGAAACAACGACAATTATCACAATCAAACATCGTACAATTGCCATATTTCCACGGGCAATAACACAGTCCCCTGGGCGTTGCTTCCCATAAGCTCACTTTCATCCTGTTGTATCTTATTAATGTTGCAATTAATATATCTCTCTGAAAACTATGTGTCCCAATCATGGCCGCAGAACATTGCCTTAAATAATTGTTATTTATGTTATTATTAGTATCTTTTTGTCTAGTCCTAATATTTACAATTGTATAATTATCCGAGGTCATTATAAAAGAACTACTCATTGGATGTTTTAACAGTATTTTGATAGCCACTCACTGCATCAATTCATTTGAAGATTTGGTCAGTGTAACTTATTCTTATTTGAAGTGTAATCCCTAGGTTATTCTAGATCTCTTTGTAATGTATTAGGCATGTATTTATACTGTAGTTTTTAGCTAGATTAGGTTTGAATCCCAGTTATATCAGCATGTTGATCATTATTCCTGGCCAGCCCAGTAGTTGGCTGGATTCCAGGACATAAAGATCAAAGGACCAATGTATGTCCTATTTCCATTTGACCATTCTTAGAGTAGGGAATTGCCTTTTTTAAGGTCATGGTTTAGTTATTGACCTTGTGGTCTAGTTATTGACCTTTTGTGGTCTGTCGGTTGACAGGTTTCACAGGCTTGTTGGCTGGTCGACCATCAGCACTTAGGAACATTTTATTACCATCGTTTTGTCAGCTGACTGCTATGTGGTTGTCTGTTGATCGAACATAGGTTCTTATACATGTATAGTGTTTGTCATGTGAATGGAAAGTGTGCCAGTCATGTGATTGACCTTCAACCATATGATCTATTTGTTAATTCTCTTTGTATTGTATGAAGGTCATTTGTCTGGTGATGCATGCAGTTTCAATTACTAAGTTGTTAGTATTAGTTAGTATATCAGATGTAAATTACTTCAAATATAGTCATTTACAGTTTTAGTTTGTAGTAAATATGATTTATTCCGTTGTATTTTATTAACATTAGCAATTTTATTTACACAAATTCATTTTGTCAAATCATTACAATTCTTAAAAAATGCAACAAAAACCAATATGAAAAATGGTTTAAAAGACAATGTGTAAATTTGTAAGTGGCTCTATATCAGAACAAGTGATGTGTTTGTGAAACACTATGTCCCCTTTTGAGCGATTTTGACCCATATATTTGACCTTTGACCTTGATGGATGACCTTGACCTTCCACCACTCAAAATGTGCAGGACCATGAGATACACATGCATGCCAAATATCAAGTTGCTATCTTCAATATTGCAAAAGTTATGGCAAATGTTAAAGATTGTGCAAACAAACCAACAAACCAACAAACAAACAGACAGGACAAAAAAAAATTGTCCCCAGTATAGACTTGGGGACATAAAAATGGAAACAATAACGGGCGACACTTCAAAATTCTCAGATTGACGTCTGAGCTGTATTCCTGTGTTTTTTAGGTAAAATAATCTTTAAACGTTAGATTACCGGGTAATTGCGGAAAAAAGATGAATAAGTTAACTATAATACAAAAGGTTAGCACTTACTATGGCTTTAAGGGTGTGACTGGGGTGCTGCCTGTAACTTTCATAGTAACTTCACAATCACGGTTAGCCGTATTCTCATCTTGTTCTCGGGAGTGTGGATCAAGAGGGGGCGTGCTGTACAGCTGTCATTCCTGAAAACATACCAAACAAATATAACTATGTTTTTCTTGATTTGTCGGTTGCTTTTTAGTGTTTCTGTCAAATTTTTGCTTGAACTTTCCAAAAACAATATTTTTTCCTGGACATTGGTGTGTTTAGCAGTTGTTTCTGTTTCATTAGTTGTTTCTTCCGTGGAGTCGCTTTGTCAACAATTCCTTGGACTGCTGTAACAAATTCTTCTGGATCTTTTGGTAGAACCGCATTTCGTCTTGAATATCTTGCATCCTGTGGGCATTAGATGTAAACAGGCAAACGTCGTGTATTTCTGCAAGCGCAGTAAATGGAGGGTGTAATGAGGTTCATTTAACATTTCTTTATCTATAAACGGAACAAGGGAACATGTACTGAAACAGTCTATTGTGTAAAGTTGGAATACGACATTAATTCTAGAATGGACTGTTTCAGCTTCATTTGCTTGGTTTTGACCATGCAAATGTCAGTGGTCATAAAAACAAAGATTAAAGCCATATTGATAATTTTCACTGTTTGAACAGTGAAATATCAATTTTATGTCACGCATATTTCCCTGAAAACCATCAAAAAGCATCAAATAATATGCTGTTATTGTATGATTTGTCAACACATCTGGAAGCCTTATTTCATAAATAAACAACAAATTTCAATTTTCAAAGTCATATTTTATTGTTTTAACATGGGTCATGCCGGGTCAAAAACTAGGTCACGGGGTCAATTAGTGCGTTTTAAACATTCAGCATGGTATCCGCTTTCTTATTCAAGTAGTTTTCATCCGATCTTCACCAAAGTATTCCCAACCCTCAAACGGGCATATTTTGTGACAATTTGGTACTCTTGTTTAGCATTGTCTACTCTATTAATCAACGTTTTCATTTGACTTTCATCAAACTTAATGAAAATGTCTTAGACATACAATCCTTTACTTCTTTAGCTGTGTAAACTTGGGAATTAATCCTGGGTTTCATCCAATTGTATGGAACATTTACATGGTTATGCTTTTATATAGTGACAAAGTTGGAGTTTGGGGCATCCGTGTCGGGTTGACCCATAAATAAACACCAATTTTCAGTTTCAAAGACATATTTTATTGCTTTCTCCATTAGAATTTAATTTGTAGTTACAAGTATAAAGAATTGTTTTCTTTTGGTTCACATAAACATGTGCCTTAATGAAATAAAAGTGGAATCATAAACACGATTTTTAAATGATCTATAGCAATAACTTAATAAAGTCATTTTTGGCACTAAAAGCTCTTATGATTTTTCGTAAATTTATCAGACGGTTTATTATATCAATACGGCTGATAAGATGGGATAAAATCATACTAATGGCCAAAAGACAGACACCATAACCACTGCACTACTGCCACCACATGCAGAGGTTGAAATGCACACACTTAATCTCACTTCTATCATTAATTTTATTTTCTCTGCTCTTATGCTTCTGTTGGTGTGAAACAAATAAACTATAAATCCAAGTTTGACACAAAGTGGTTTTGTTACAAGAGTGAGGAAATTGTGTTGCCAGTGAATTTCCTGAATAAGTTAAGACATACAATTATGAACCTTACATTATCAATTATCATCATCAAAACAGAAATCCATAATATCAGATGCTACTCTTATTTAAGGCAAATGACCGATTGTCACAAAAACATGTTTCTATGTTTTGCATTAGAAGTGTGATTAAGTGTTTGTAGATGTTCTATTCAAAATAAACATCCACCTGATCCTTTATATGTTTGGGCAAGTGTCCAGAAGGGGTAAGACTGAACCCTCTGCACCAGATGACATTGGTGTTAACAGTTTCAATAAAGGGCTCAGTCTTACCCCCTTTGCAGTCTTTCATTCTCCTACTTGCAGGAGTCCAGGCTGTTGTTTTTGCGCCCTTGTACCACTGTATTTCAACTTCTGCAGGCGATACAATAAGTATGACTTTGGCAACCTGAGGCCACTCGTCAGCGTATTTTTTTCCAGTCAATTAAAACAAGGGAGCCTTTTTGATGACTTGTTTTGCAGCAGCAGCAGCCTTTTTGTTCCCTATTATAACTGGGGGGATCGGATCGTCAATTTTGGCAATTCCCAGCAACTCTGTTATATCATCTGGGGCTGCTGTCTCCTCTAACTTCCTTTTCTGCATGAGCATATCAAGGATGGGCTCTTGCTCATCAATCTAGCTGTCTTCTAAAGGAAGAACATGCATAAATACTTCAAGTAATTTTGCAAGGATGAGTGATCAATGTAGTGTTAATTTATCAGTAGCTGTATACATGTTCAAGTATGTCAATTTACTTTACTGTATAGATGACAAATGTAACGCACCGAGCTTCAACGCGACCTCTAGCGGCGGAAACGGAAACTCGGGGAATTCGTGGGGTTCCGGCAACGGCTTTAATTCCGGAGGCGCAGGGAGCATAAATGGCCAGCAGGGTCCGGTTCGAACACTTGGGGCAAACGGGGTAATGGAAATAATGGGGGATCCGGTTGGGAGAATTGGGGTGGTAACCAGGGTAACGAATGAGGCAAGCAATTATCTGGTGGTAGCGGGTTTCAGAAATGTGAGAATGGCACAAATTGCTACAACGCTTTCACCGTTGGAAGGTGCGTCAGCGTGAACCTCATGTGTTGACTAACACATCTATAATATTTTGAATAGTCATTACTATAATAGCAAGAAAAAAGTTTAGTTATCCATGATTGCCATGCATGGTATTCGAACCAGGGACCTCTTGAAGCAAAAGGTAATGCTCTATGACTGCACCACGCACACTTAAATATACAACAGCGATCAATTAACGCTATGATAGTACTTTCCAAATAACAGAGAAAAAGCTTTGCTCACTCTTTATTATTTTAAGGACTTCGAATGATGATTATCCAAAATGAATCAATATCTTAAACATGCTTTTTTTAGTCAGGAGTCAGAAGTGTTATTTCGCTTCCTTAAACAAAATGTATACATTCTTTTTTAAATCCATCACAACTATTTTGAAAATCGTCATTTTTACAAACTGTGAACAAGTCTTTATAATGACACTTGCAACATGTCATGCAGTTGTACGGAATATAAAGCTTACACCGTCGGTGGATACCTAATCGTGTTTCTCGTTGTTTCACAGTTGCCTTGTTCGAAGAAATAAAATTAACAAGAATTTCTCTCCTGGTACTGTTTCCGGAGTTTCCATATTTCTATATTTTCTAGACGCTCGCTCTGTGAATAAAATCATTTAATATCATAAATAAAAATACCATACATTTCGCGATTTATAAACTTCATAGCAGTGGAATGAAAAAAGCAGGCATATCTTACTGTTTATGTCTTGGTTTTGTGTTATACAGTACATAATAAAATTCGATGAAATGTAAACGCAACCATTAAATGTATTAACAAAAACCAACCAACATTAAGACGAGAAGACCGTTCGGCACCAAACAATGAGTGACGTTAGGGTTAGTAGAATAAACATATGTCTTTTTAATTTAAGTTCAAATTGTCAGGGATATGTAACCAGGTAGAATTTCCAATAATTCTACAAGAGTAGTTAATTATCTACCTTTGACCACTGTGACCAACTGTAATAGTTGACTGACTTTTAAATCATCTCAGTCAGGTGACCATTGTGACCAATTACAACAGTTGATTGATTTTAAAACAGGTTCAGCCAAATGATTTTTCACTCTCTTTATTAAATAATATTTTAATTGTGTTCTGGACAGTTTATTTGTCAGCAGTCAGTTTATTGCTTGAGTGGCAGATTTTTATATCTTCATTAGTATTACTTCTTAGCAGGTTAGTACTGAGTGTATATTACATGCAATACATGTTTGTTTTTATTATATACTTTTGAATTGATTGCAAATGGGTAATGCTCTGTTTTTCACACCTACATATATGATATATATATCAAGATTTACTTCCCTTGTTTGACCCACTTAACAAGTACTCGCAAGTTAAAACCTTTCAGCTTTGTTCACGTAAACCATCAAATATTGGACATTTTCTTTCGGTGGAGGATGATGCAAACACTAATGACGTCATTTTGTGTATTGAAATGTATTGAGGCACGCCACGGGAGAAAGGGTAACTTTTCAGCGAAAGGGAAACAGCTGTTAATTATTTTTTGAAAAAGGGACATAAATGAAACAGAAAATTTGTTCATGTCAGTGTAAGATCGTTTGTTATTTCACTCGTGATCATAAAAAAATAATATTTTCACTCGTAGCTGCGCCACTCGTGAAGTAAATATTTTCTATGTGTTCTCTCTTTTACTAGTATATTCAACTCCGAACGATATTTAGTCATTCTAGATACACAAAAAAAAATGTAAAGTATTTCGCCGTCTCAACAGTATTTCAGTCATATCACGGCGGCCAGTTAACCTACTCCCTCTTGTCCATGGTAAGCTGGTTTAACAGTAAACTAAGTGCACTTTCTCGTGGCGGTAACTGCTTACTGCCGTACTTGAATACCTAGGAGGAGGAGGGAATGGTCGGGCGAAAGATATCATGAACAATCCTCAAACGGTTTCCGAATATGTAAATATTTCGTCTTAAAAGGAAATAAAGTTCCTTCTTTTTTAACCATATCACGATAACCAAGAATGTTGATATATATATCAATACATGGTTTAATTGGATGTATTAAGTTTTAAATAATATCGCATACAAACTTAGCCTACCATCGTCAGAAGTTATCGATCAGTAATTCATCCATCAAGTTATTCAAAACACAACATATGGCCGTCCAATTATCAATTAATCACATTTAAAACACAACTTATTACCGTCTACATACAACTGTCCAATATTCAAATTATGAAACCTTTTAAAACACGACATATTATTGTCCATTCAAATAATAACACCTTTAAAAACACAACATATTACAGTCAATTTAAAAATAATAACACATATTAAACATACAATTTTACCGTACATTTTCAGTAAATGAACACTATTACACGTACAATGCATTCGCGTGTCTAATAGCCTTGAACAATTTTTCAGGTGGACATGTATTTGAAAGCAGAGATCTATGCACGAGGACAATTGAGGTTTCCATATTGCAACAGGTCCGTAACTTTTTATGTCCCCCAGTATAGACTGGGGGATATATTGTTTTTGCCCCGTGTTTTTGTTGGTTTGTTTGCTTGCGTCAAACTTTAACATTGGCCATAACTTTTGCAATATTTAAGATAGCAACTTGATATTTGGCATGCATGTGTATCTCATGAAGCTGCACATTTTGAATGCTGAAATGTCAAGATCAAGGTAATCCTTCAAGGTCAAAGGTCAAATATATGGGGAGACATAGTGTTTTACAAACACATCTTAATAAAAATGAAATTGTCAAGCAGCTTTTGTCCGATGAACAAAAAGTCGTCACCGAAAGCATGTGTGATGGAAATTTAAGAAATGTAATTGATGTATGTCTTATGTTATGTGCGGAAACAGGGACCTGGTGGAAACGATTATTTGTAGTGTTTGTTTTTCAGACTGCGGCGGGAAGGGTTGTATGTGTTCAAGACAGTAAATATTGGTTCTATATTTCACTACCGCTAAAAAAACTAAAGTGTAGGCCCATAAGTACAGATACAACTATATTTTCTGTATGTTTCTTCACTACGTAGGTTAACACATGCGTACATACGGAAAAAACTATAATCGTATGTTTCACTAGCGCTTCGAACTTTCATGATAGGTTTTAGTCGTGCAACGAAATTAAAATGTATGCATGTTTCATACGTGATGCAAACAAAGAATGCATGTTGTTTTGTTTTATTCGTGACACGAATATATAACGTATATATAGGGGTGACGTCACGTCCGGTTGTGATAAACAACTTTTTTAAACTCTACGTTAAAATAAAGTTTTTAACTGTTTTTTAATCGTCTGGTTAAACAAAAACATAGTCAAATAGTACAAAAACGGAATCTCTGAAAAAAAAGGCGATTGAACAATGTAATCTTGTGAATTTTGGACAGAAGTAAACGACGTAAAATGAGTAATATTGTGCCTTTCGTTGGGAAAGCGGCACCCGAGGAGTTAAACAATGTTACGGATGGCGTCGCAGTTGGTGTGGATTACACGCTAAATATAAAAAAGTCACTACAAAAGNAAACTGATGATGTTTATAAATTGTGAGGTCATGACGTCAAGGTCACAGGTGCTTATAACATTAAATTATATAGGTACAATAATACTTTTAATACCCATAATTGTATTTCCTTAAGCAGAGAAAGCACTTCAGTCCAATCTGAATATTGGATCCCCTATTTACAATGTATTCCTATTCCCTAATGATTTGATACATTATTGCCACTTTTCTTTGGCAGAAAAACGAGTTCCCGACCCGCTATGCAGTGCGCCTGTTTGGCAGGGATGTGACCGTAGACGAGGCGATGGAGGCGCTGGATGAAGATAAAAATGGGGAGGTAACTGTGTCCAAACTTTGCTAAAAATGGGGAGGTAACTGTGTTCAAACTGTGATAAAAATGGGGAGGTAACTGTGTTCAAACTGTGATTAAAATGGGGAGGAAACTGTGTTCAAACTGTGATAAAAATGGGGAGGTAACTTTTTCAAACTGTGATAAAAATGGGGAGGAAACTGTGTTCAAACTTTGCTAAAAATGGGGTGGTAACTGTGTTCACAATGTGATTAAAATGGGGAGGTAACTGTGTTCAAACTGTGATAAAAATGGGGAGGTAACTGTGTTGACAAATATGATTAGAATGGGGAGGTAACTGTGTTCAAACTGTACTAAAACTAGGGTGGTTACTGTTTTCAAACTGTGATAAAAATGGGGAGGTAACTGTGTTCAAACTGTGCTAAAAATGGGGAGGTAACTGTGTTCAAACTGTGATAAAAATGGGGTAGTAACTGTGTTCAAACTGTGATAAAAATGGGGTAGTAACTGTGTTCACAATTCGATTAAAATGGTGAGGTAACTGTGTTCGCAATGTGATAAAAATAGGGTGGTAACTGTGTTCAAACTGTGCTAAAAATAGGGTGGTAACTGTGTTCAAACTGTGCTAAAACTAGGGTGGTTACTGTGTTCAAACTATGCTAAAAATGGGGAGGTAACTGTGTTCAAACTGTGCTAAAAATGTGGTGGTAACTGTGTTCAAACTGTGCTAAAAATGGGGTGGTAACTGTGTTCAAACTGTGATAAAAATTGGGTAGTAACTGTGTTCAAACTGTGATAAAAATGGGGTAGTAACTGTGTTCACAATGTGATTAAAATGGGGAGGTAACTGTGTTCGCAATGTGATAAAAATAGGGTGGTAACTGTGTTCAAACTGTGCTAAAACTAGGGTGGTTACTGTGTTGAAACTGTGCTAAAAATGGGATGGTAACTGTGTTAAAACTGTGCTAAAAATGGGGTGGTAACTTTGTTCAACCTGTGCTAAAAATGGGGAGGTAACTGTGTTCAAACTGTCCTAAAAATGGGGTGGTAACTGTGTTCAAACTGTGCTAAAAATGGGGTGGTTACTGTGTTCAAACTGTGCTTAAATGGGGAGGTAACTGTGTTCACAATGTGATTAAAATGGGGAGGTAACTGTGTTCAAACTGTGCTAAAAATGGGGTGGTGACTGTGTTCAAACTGTGCTAAAAATGGGGAGGTAACTGTGGTCAACCTGTGATTAAAATGGGGAGGTAACTGTGTTCAATGTGATTAAAATGGGGAGGTAACTGTGTTCACAATGTGATTAAAATTGGGAGGTAACTGTGTTCACACTGTGCTAAAAATGGGGAGATAACTGTGTTCAAACTGTGATAACAATTGGGAGATAACTGTGTTCAAACTTTGATAAAAATGGGGTGGTAACTGTGTTCACAATGTGATTAAAATGGGGAGGTAACTGTGTTCAAACAGTGCTAAAAATGGGGAGATAACTGTGTTCAAACTGTGATAAAAATGTGAAGTTTACTGTGTTTGCACTGTGATAAAAATGGGGAGGTAACTGTGTTTGCTTTTTGATAAAAATGGGGAGGTAACTGTGTTTGCACTGTGATAAAAATGGGGAGGTAACTGTGTTTGCACTGTGATACAAATGGGGGGGGNCACAGTGCAAAAAATGTTTGAAACTTGGTTATTAAGACTGAGCAGAAAATTTATATTAATTTTTATTACACCATCTCATGAAGGGGTCACTCTGATGATCGGTTAGTCAGTAAGCTGGTTTGTCTTCATAAATTATTACAAGTTTGCATCAAACTTCTTCAACATATTTAGCAGTTATTTGAAATTTGAAATATGTCATGAAGTATAGATGTGCAAGATAGTTTTTTTCATTCTCTGTAATTAGTATAAAGTTATTGAAACTTAAACGTTGTGAATGAAGCCTCGAGCTTACTTTGTTAATTTTGAATTCATTAGCTACTTTTGAATTGTTGTTTTACTATCAAAATGATGACTGAACTTGGAGATTTGCGAAGTGTTGCTAGTAAGCCTTATTTCATCGGTTACCTAATGAGGAAATATCTGTTGTATTCTTTAAATTATCATCTCATAATTTAGTTGAGAAAGACATTTAATTTAAAGTTTAGTGTCTCACAGGTGTTAAAATTGTGTTAATTTAGATAAAAAGTCAATTTAGCTCAGAAGTGGCTGAAAACACTGGAAAAGAGGCTCTATTGTATTATTAGTGTAGTATAGAGGTATTTCCTGTGTTGACCTGGCCTGCTATATATTGCAGATCTACTACCATGAGATAGTGCGCTTCATAGAGCGTAACGGGGTGTCCCTGCAGGCCCGTTTCCTTGGATACCAAAGGAAGGAGATTAAAGGCCTGTTCTCGTTCTTCGACACCCTCCAGTCCGCCCTGCTTACCAATGTGAAACGCATCTTTGTGGAGGTGATTTTTAAAAATCTTATTCTTTATCCCATGATTACACCTATATTTATCATAATAAATACTTGATCGTTTATAGCAACAATCTTAGACTTATAGATTTATCCTATTGCTTTTTTTAGCGTACTTTTTTAAACACTATTTTGAAAGTGCTACGTGCTTGAATGTGGCATCCTAACAAATAATGACATTGGTTAATAATAATCCCAAAGAAGCTTGTTACTAATACTTTCATGCCCATTCATGTGTCCTAAACTTTTTAGCTTACCTGAGCCCATTGTAATCTATTTTGTGATCATCTTTGGTCCGTTGTTCTTCGTGCGTGGTGAACATTTGCCTTGATAACAGAATAGAGGCCACATGTATCTTCATGAAGCTTCATCAGAACATAATATAAAATTTGTCCCAATAATATCTCGGCTGAGTTTGAAACCGGGTAAAATTAGGTAAAAAAGTGGGGAACTAGGTCAAATTAAAGAAAAGAGATTGTTGACTCTGTAGAAGTAACATTTTTAGTCAAATGTCATAAAAGTTGGTCAGAATATGTGTTCTAATGATATTGCTGCAATTTTTGAAAATGGTTCCATTCGTTGACAAGCATGGTTGCCAGGGGGTGGGGTAGTTTTCCTGATGTTTTTATAGTGAAACCTTGCTAACACTCTAGAAGATACATTTTAAGTCCAATCTTAATGAAGCTTCGTCAGGGCATTTTTTCTAATGATGTCTCGGATGAGTTCGAAAATTATTTTGGTCCGTTGAAAAACATGGCCACCAGTAGGTGGGGAAGTTTTCCTTACATGTCTATAGTGAAATCTCTTTATCACTCAAGAAGTCACATATAAGTTCAATCTTGATCGAAATATGTATTCTGATGATATCTCAGCTGAGTTCAAAAATGGTTTTGGTTTCTTGAAAAACATGGCCACCAGGGGGTGGGGCAGTTTTCTTAAAATGGATACATTGAAACCTTGATAACACTCTAGAAGTCACAGTTTGAGTCCAATCATCATGAAGCATTCTCAAAAAGATTTTTTTCTTATGATATCTAAGCCCCGTAAAAAAAATTATTCCGGTCTGTTGAAAATTTTGACTAAACTGAAACCATTTTGCACGGGTTGATGTTGATTCTATCGGACCATGATTAGTGCTAAAACAAGTAAAACAACAAGAACTGTTTCATCAGACTCTAATTTGACCTTATATACATGTAGATCCTATAGACATGTTTTGTCAAGAGCTGATCGTAATCTCTCCATTTGATCTATAAATAATTCACTGTTGACCTATTGAATTTTGCATAGACAGCCTCATGTTTAGGAGAGACAACCTACTGGCTTACTGGGTTGTTTCAGTAGAGTTGTCCCCTATAAATTAATCTAAGTTTTAAATATGGACATATGCATGGTTCTGTGATGGAAATGTTTTCAATTATCAAACGTTTGTCATAATATTGTGCCTGCATTAATTATAAACGTGTAATACAATGTTCTTATTCAATGTTTTATTCTCACAGCTGGTTGCAACAGAATAAAACAATCTGTCTGCACGTCTGTTATATACGAAAGTTCAGATTTTACCTAATAAGTAAAAAATATAAATAGAATATTAGTTATATGTATTCTTGAACACGGCACATGGCGCAGTTATAACAATGTTCGATAATAAATAAAAGCTGTGTACCATCATTTATATTGCCATCAAATTGACAATGTCTGGTAAAATTATATGCAACACGTATTCCAGTATTCAGCTTATATATATATTTAGTTCAGCTTTATAAACATATCATGCCTTCTATTTTTTAGGAACGGGACATTGACAGGACTGTAGGAATTAACACCGGCCATGTTGGGACTTCAGATTTTGTTCTTGAACAAGAAGACAGAGATTTTTGTGTAAATGTAAGATCTGAATAAAAATAATTCAGTAGCATGTTTCTGTATAAATATTTCTTCTTGTTTTCCAATTTGTTAATGGTAAATTAGCTTAACCACATTTGAATGAATACAGGTGTTTATCCCTTTACAGATAATACTATAAAGTGCCAGAGTTTCAAGTAATTTTGTTAGACATGCCAAATTTGAAAAATGTGTTGAATTGCAAAGATAACTTAATTAACTTGAAAATAATTTAAGAAATTTCTAAAAACAGCTAAAACTAAATATTTATAAAAAAAAAGGCACATTAAGGTTGTTCTACTAGCTGCTCTTGTTGAATTTACAGCAAGGTAGACGTTCTACTGAGGCATTCCTGAAGTACTACGTTGTGCACAAGAAACTTGCCATGAAAGGCAGGGCGACGGAGGAACAACAGGCACAGCTTTACAATGGTCACCCGAATTCTGGCATAGGTACAGCACAGGAATTCGCTGCCATGAAGGTCACAGCACAGATGAATGTGTCGCAGAATTCGCAAGACGACCCGACGTTAGACAAAGACGATATGTCACTGATGAGGGTCAAGGTGCCTTGAAAGCTTGCAATGAATCGTATGTTGCAAGATTGTTAATTAGTTAAGATCCATACTCAAAATGTTTGAAATCAAACATACTTGGCGCATTTGTTGGTCATCAACAAAGAAGATTTGCTGGGAGATTTCATCTTGCAGGAAGGTGGAGGCGTTTAATTTGGGCTTAACAAGATGAGGTTTTTGGCATATATTTTTGCTTGTTTGTAGTTAATAATTTCTTTATTGTTCATTATCTTTGCATTGTATAACTCCTTAACATGAAGCTTTTAGTTTGGAGAATGCCGCTTCTTGAACATATTACATCATTATATTGGCTTGACATTTGGTTTCATCATCAAACAAGCTGTCAATTGTGACTGTGTCAATTATTGTTGTTGGAAATATAATCAAAATGTATAATTAAATTCTGCAAAATGTTCAAACCACAAAGGCAATTTGGTAAACTTGAAGTGGAATTCAATTTACTATGTAGGAAGACACATCATCTCGATGAGCACTCTGGGCCATCTCGGCCTTATTGTTCTCAACTGGTCTAAACCAGATTCATTTAGTTATGTTTGGTGTGCTTAAATATGGTTGTTAACCATTTTACTGTTATTTAGTATTCATATGTCATAGATATATTGATAATTTTCGATGTTTTTGGACCAAGCTTTACTTTTTTCGTGCGTAAATGTTGGAAGAGCAGCTTTATTCAATTCAATGTCCAAGAAATATTTTTTATCACAATNCTGTTTCAGCCGTGCAGTCTTGCAAAGAAACTAGAACGTATACATGTTTACTTCATGCAAAGAGAACTTACTTATTATATTTAAGTAAATATTATATCATTGATTTAATTACGCCATACGTGTTGGTAGTTTTTCGTATTAAGACACGCCAACTATTTAATGTAATTATTAGCCGAGTGTAGGTGTGTGATTTAAATGAGAACAATATATTAAATATTCATTTTCCCGCGTAGATGTCTAAGATGGGTTTGGCCAAGATTTCTTGCGGTATGGAGCGGAAAACTCATCTCCATTAGAAGAGCGCAAATTTTCATGTAAGAAACATGAACATGGATGTATAAGAGAACTTGTTCTGGGAAAAAGAACAATTTGATGATATTCACTAAGATCAGCACCCTAGATCAGCAGACGATTTATTGAATAAATAAATTTGCGGAGGATTCCGGAGATAGTCGATGAATCACGATTGAATGGCGACCATTAGACACGAGGCCTATCTTGCAGAGGATTCCGGAGATAATCGATGTATCACGATTGTACGACCTGGGGTAATCGTGGCGTAGGTACGTGTCTGATTAAGTACAAACAGCGCCTATTTTGAAATAGCGACAACGGAAGATATCCAGTTGTCAGTTAAATTAAACTTTAACCTTGTCATGCCCCTGTTCCAAACGTGGCCGTTCAGGCGGTATTTTTAGAAATCACTTCTCGTAAGAGTTAGAACAAAGAAGGATTTTGGGGTATTACATAACATTGCTTCACTTTTATTAAATATGCTACATCATTGTCACGGTGCCTATACCACGTGACCTTTTAAGATCTGTGTTGGGAGAATCAAGCGCGACCAAGATAACATTTTTATGCCCCGAAGGTGGGCATATTGTGATCGCACTGTCCGTCTGTCCGTCCGTCTGTCTGTCCGTCTGAAATTCCGTCACACTTTGCGTTTAGGTTTGGAAAAATGTGGAAAAATACTTTGCGTTTAGGTTTAAAAAAAAAGTTGGAAAGGGGGCCATATGTCATCCTATGGTGACAGGTCTTGTTCAGTATGTATTTTTAAATATTTCACCATTTTTAATGGGATAAAGTGGAGAGCCCGCTCATTTGTGAGTGTTTTCTATAGGCATGGGCATTTTTTTAAACAAATAAGTATTTTTTCAGTAAAGTGCAACCGCGCGTTTGTAATATGAAGTCCCCACACTGATCCGACATTTTTCTATCCGGTCAAACGCGCGGTTGCACTTTACCGAAACAATACTAATTTGTTTAAAAAAATCATGATACCTATAGAAAACTCTCACGAATGAGCGGGGTCTCCACTTTATCCCATTAAAAATGGTGAAATATTAAAAAAGGCATCCTTAAAAATGTTAGTTGGGTTGCGCTTTATTCTTCCAACACAGATCTTAAAAAGTCAAGTGGTATAGGCACCGTGATTGTAGAACAAAATTTGTTTTAGTTGATACGAGTCCGTCCGGTTTTTAACCTTTTCATCGCCTAGAACAATACATAAAAATAACTATAGGTATGTATACACCACACCCAGGACCAAAGGATGTTATCTTATGAGTGCATGATTATTCAGTGTTCATTAACTTGTTTTTACGTTAGCAAATCTTAAAAATTGTGTTTATAATGAGATTGACTGGCGAGACATGTTTTGCAGTGTCCCACCAAGTGTGAAGAAAATGTCCGAATTTAATCAGTTTCGCATGTCCACGTGCAGGCAACAGACGAACGCGTCGATATCGTTTGGTCGCTTTTACACCTGTCACTTGTGTGAAAAGTTGTGCATTGTACAATAGTAGCGCGTAGACATAGTGCAATTTTACGCGTAGCGTTTGCTTTTAATTCTTTGTTCTAGATGTTGTACATTTTCGTGACGACATCTCTTCTACAGTCACTTAGAAATTTATATGTATACTAAGTATGGTAAATGTATTTAAATAACTTGCCATACAATTTAAATGTCAATAAGATGTATCTTTCATATTAAAACCGTATAAGTTGGTCATTAAGTTACAAAGCACTTTCTGATTTCTTCACAGGTACATCCGGCGACCTACAACCTCGGCACACGATAAGGATGCCATGGAAACCAACACAACGGCCCTGGTCTCGATTGTCAATAGTCTTACGCCGAAGTTATCGCAACTATTGCGCTCTGTATACGTTCAGAATCCCTATATTTCGGACGGCGTTGACCCCAGCGCGAGTTCCTAAAGACGAGACGGCGCCGGAACAAGCGGCACCGGTGCCTTAAGTCGACTGGAATATTTCTTCGAGATGCATCAATATTTGTTTTATTTAAAAACAAACTACACGCATACTCGCTGTAATGGCGTGTTTTCAAAATAGATTTCTTCCTCGTACATACGAACGGTATATCCGGCGACCATGATTCTTGACACATGATTAGGGGCCGTAGGGACATAAAAAAACGGCTCTGGTATTCTCGACGGTAATACGAAAATGCGTTTTCTCGGTCGTGCAGTCCAATGGTATATCCGGAAACCTCAAACTTTGGTTCACAATGAAGGGCCGTGGTCAGGTCTCGATGGTAACCAGCATAACGCCAAAGTTAGTGCAACATTTACTTTTTTTTTCAGACGAAAAAGCTGTAGTGGGTTATCATAAAAAAAAATAGAAATATATCGCAATAACTATATGTAATATCCAACCTTCATATACGATATGATATTTAGTACTGTTTGGTTTGGTTCATTTTTTGTTTAAGTAAGAAAAGGCCAGTTCCTGATAATATATTCAAAGCGAATAAGGAACTAAGGTTCATTTTTCCTTATTCACCCGCGAAAAAGGTATTGGGTTATCAAAATAACTGAGAAGTAACGTATTACAATAAGTGTTTTTAATTTCCAACCTACATACACCATGATTTTCATTGATATGCAATATTTTGCGATGCATTCTATTTTTTTAGTAAGAAAATGCAGGTTCCTTAATATCATCATCTTCATAAAACTTGTTGTCAGCGTATATTGTCAAAATAAAATAAATGATAAAATATGCCATCTATTCGAATAAAGAATAAGGAACACGGAACCAATTTACTCTTCATGAAAGTATTTTTCAACTCATACACATTTAACATTTTGGATTATTGGTGCGCATTATGCCTTGTATTTACGCACTGAAACTTGCGGAAGTATCCTCCTTACAAAAACGGGTTAGTCATAATATTAAGGAACTATTTTCATCTGCATCAGCTCCCTTATTAAAAGAACTATAAGTAGGTTTAAGTTATAATTTAAAAACAGACGCGCTTTCCTCAATTTTAACTTCTAATGTATTTAATGCCCCAGTAATCGTATAATTAATTTCCAATTCAACATCAGCATCGTCGTCGTCATTGTTATCATCATCTTAATCATCATTATAGCTACAACTCATCGTTATGATCATAAGGATTATAATCATCATTATTAGTATTGTTAAAAGTCTTATAAGTATTGATATACTAGTATATAGTAAAGTACTTATTGGCCACAAGGATGTTTAGAGGATGTATGTTTCACTTTTAAAGATGTGTTTAATACGTACTGTTTGTGTAATTTTCATGAAATAAAATGATAAATATAATAAAAATAATAATTATAAGGATTTTTATGTAAACATTTTTTAAATTGTACCTGAATACGAATTAAATAAATAAAACGTTTTATAATTAATTATCGAATGCAAACAACCTTTCTTTTATGTTGTTTGTTATGAAGAAAACACTTTCGGGTTTCAATTTACTAACGCGATTTCTGCAAACAACATAAATAGTGTCCGATGTACAGATGATAGAAATGACAGTCTCAAAAGACCGATAGCGATATAACAGTCTTAAAAACTGAACAATATTGCATCTCCACCATCGTTTACAAACACACATATCAATGAAATAACAGTGAAGACACGATATTTTGGTAGTTAACCTTTATTATCCTCGTCCATTGGTACAATGTTTGTGCTGGTCGTGAATTATCTGCAAGCATACCTCACACATTGATATGAAACTTGCAGTATATTATTGTTAGTGAGTGGCGAACACGTGTGTCAATATATTATTTCACAAAATATCTACTTCATTAATCATAAACTATAGCATATGACCTTAAATAATGTGACGAATTATGGATTCAATTGGTAATAGACTTTCACATTACAACAATAGCTTTACCCAATCGTTTTCAGATACAAACAAGGAACAAAGGTTAACATTTTTCAATAATAAGGAAATGAAGCAAACATTGAAAGGCAAGCACACACGCACATATTTAAACATTACTACATTACTCATTCTTCCAAAGAAACGTGTTGAAAAAAAAAATCCCCAAAACGAACAATACTCTAACAACATGAACACGGTTCAAGGCTAAGTATATTTTCAATACATTATTCAGAACACAACAAATGCAATAAACTACTTCGCATATATAACACTTTAATTTTACATCAAATAACACACAAAAATGAAAACAAAATATATTAAACTCATAAATCAGCAGAATGATTGTTCCTATCAATTAAATGCAGATTATTAAAGTATTGTTAAGTTTTGTTTCACATGATTGTTACATCCATGAATATAATTTTCTAATTTCTCTTACAATTAAAATAACGTTTTCTTTCTATGCATACCGGTATATTTTCACCAGTTGTGTTTGCTCTTCCTTAAATAATCTACATACCATCTCAAAAAAGACATCAATAAGTTAGTTAACACACAAATGGTATTTTATGTTAAATAATTTTTGTATGAAGACACTACCAACAAAAAAAAAGTAAAAAATAAAAAATAATATGTTATAACAACAAACGCGCACATCATGTATGCATAATTATTATGCTGATTATTGTTCAAAAAGACATAATTATTTTATGTATTAATGTGTAAATCTACTTCCAATCGAATTAAATAAAATAAACTGTTGTGATTAATTATCACAAGCAAACATTATTGTAGGCATCTTTGTTTTTTTTATGAAGAAAACCATGTTCCGATTCACTTTACAGACGCGATTTCTGCAAACACCAGAAAGAGTTTCTCGTTCACATTGTCTAGCATTGACGTTCCCAAAAGACCCTTCTTACCAACCGTATTAAACACCGAAAAATAATCTCACACGATAGTATGATTTGTGGAGAACAACTGTTTATAGACATAAACGTTAAAACAATATTAAGCGTTTTTGATGCACATGCACATAATATAATAAAACTTGAATGAACATTATAGTCACTACCAATACAGTCACTAAAAATCACACAAAAAAGACCCACACACAACCTCACACGCCCGCAAATGAAATAAAACTAACATATACTATTGCAACTCTCAGTACACGCTAAATATATTATTCAAATTGAACACAAGTTATTTTGTGTTACAGTTAATAAAAAACGCTTTTGTATATTCTACTCGCAAATCACCAGAATGATTTTTCTTTTCTGTTAAGTGAACATTATTCAAGTCTTGTTTGGTATTGTTTCAACGATATTTTAATGGCTGCAATGGTGTAAAAGATATGGTGTCCGCCTTGCGACCGGGAGGTCACGGGTTCGGTCCACACTTGGGGTGATTTCTAAAGATCTATCAAAGACATCAACTACTGGTCCTTCCCAAGAAACGGACTCGATAACATTTCTTTACACCGAGGGCGTCCGATGCAATCGAGTACAAATAAATAGGGTTAAACTTAAGTGAATTAAATCTATTAATATAATGTAAAATTATTTTGCTAACAATACATAAAGCGATTTTTTTCTATCAAAGTATATATGTTTACCAGTTCGCTCTGCTGCACCTTCCAAAAATCTACATTCCATCTAAAAAAACATCAACGTGTTCGCACATATCTGTGACATATAGTTATAACTATTTTGTATGATTGTATGAAAACACTGCCAGAAACATACCTCTAATAACTAATACATAGTTGTTATTTGTTATGTGAAAAAAAACACAGTCATATTATTTTACTTTGTCCCAGATAAATATTCAGTCTCTGACCCTAGATTGAGTAGATAAATAAGGCTGTTGTAACTCGATGTTCCATACATTCTTGGTCTTAGATACTGATAGAATTTGGTACTAAGATTGGATCCACGTAATCATAGCGGACTTTCCTTTTGCTGTTCCTCTCTTGGATAGTTTTATGAATCGTTTTCAGCTCTTCTCGAAACTTGGTCACAATTTCCAACGCTTTCTGGTCGCAGATGAGAGGTTCTTCAAAATTTCCCAATGGTTTACCGAAAGAATGCTCGCTGAGAGTTTTTGCTAGTATCAGAAGCTGGTAATGGTCAGAGCGATCTTGAATAGCATGCAACATGTCGCTTTCAGAAAGACTTGTTTTGTCGCTGGGCGGTTTTCCTCGTAGCTTTGATGGGTAGTTCATTGGAAAGGCGTACTCATCATACTGCTTGAAGTTCACAGCCGCGTGACCCAAGCTGCACGTGTATATGATGTTCGTGACGACCTGAATCAACTGGTCACGTGACGTAAACGTTCCGTTGATCCCCTCAACACCGCGAACACCGAGGCCATCCTTCTCTATGGGTCTGTCCAGTTCTGCCCGCCAGCTCTGTATCTCATAGTCTTTAGACAACACGGTGTCGGATGGATAATAGAGTTGCACGTAATTGGTTACGTATTTCAGGATTGCATTGTACGTCAGTAGAGCATCATCCCGAAAGGGGTAGTCAGGAACCACTTCTGAGCTGTCTACTCCGCGCTCTTTCAGGTCGCCTGGTAGCGATCCTTCTACATTGAGCCTCCATTTGGTTCGGTAACGCCTAATCAACTCAAAAGCTCCTTCTACACCCATAGACGTAACTGTGTCCAAAAACCCTCCTTTATTGAGCAATTTATTCAAAGCAAAAAAATTTATCGTCATTAAATATGTAAAATGCGGTACCATGAGTTTAAACATCGGGTGTGCCTGCGACAGATTTCGGTGAACGGATACCGCAAATCCCTCCATGACGATGTGGGTGTACCCAAGATGTTTGATCGACTGATGGACGCAGGCGTCCGCGTTATTGAACCACATCTTCGCCAGAATCCACGTGTATGGGCTGTCAGTAGGTAGAAAGACGGGGTTGTTGTCTGCCTTGTCCTGGAACAGCTGTATGGCGATGGGAACGATTGTATTATCATTTTGTCTGTAAAACAACGCTATTGGAGAGCAAACTACACTCCCGCTCCTCGTTGGGCACTTATACAGAATTGAGTGGTCTATTACAAAAAGACGCTTCTTCTGTATTGCCGATTCCAGGGTATCGTTTTCTAAGAAGGGTTTGAGCATATCCGGTGTAACTGCAAGTTTCTCGGGTATTTCCGTACATAGCCTGATCACTTCGTTGTTCGTGCCAGCAAAACGCTGCATTCCGAACTTGACATCGTCGTTCCACCTTAAAATAATGCATTCGTTTTTGAACCAACATTCAGTTGAAATTATTGAAAATGCATCCAAATATTCTAGTTGCTAGACGCTGAATCATTAACGAAATCTGGTATAAAAGTCTTATAGTGATCAAACTTACGACATTTTAAGGATAAAACATAAACAATGGGATTAGAAACCAAACATGCAATTTACCGTGTAAAGTCTGATGGTACCGGAAAAAGACATCCAAATATGTTTCTCACGTCATCTAAGCCTGTCCACTCTCCGCCGTGAGCAGACACCTGTTTTGCTACTTCATTCTCTTCTTTTTCAATTTCTTGTATTGCAGGCGCGTAATGTGATAGATCTAATTCTGAGTCTGGAACGATCTTCACTTGGCAGGGAATACCCTTCTGTCGCTGGTCGTATTCGTAAAGTTTCCGCTGTGTATTTAACGTTTCCTTTCGTTTGTCTGTAATATATATCGGAAATAATGTTATATGAAGGCATATTTTATTTACATTTAAGATAATTCTTAACCCCTTAAATATAGTGCAATAAACAGTTAAAACGGTTGAAGCCCGACTTATCTTTTTGAGTAGTATATGTCGGACGGTAAACGGCGCAAAAGAGCAGAGCAAAGAGGCGAAAATGACATCATCACGTTGTGTAAACTACCTGAATTGATCAAAAAGAATGTTAATAAAGCAATTTGTAAATCACAGATATTGCTGTTATTGCAATTACTCAAGATAGCGATTGAGCAGGGTATTATTATCGATTGGATAACAAAACTGACTTGATGGGTTGTGGTCGTTTATTTCCGAACCTCATGTAAGAGGTACCGTGCAGTCAGAATACAACTTTTTCGTCTAGAAAACTATCAGCGTAATTCAATTATCGCGTGTTTAAACGCTTTTATAACTTACAATGCTTCAGATAAAAGTATACGGGTAAACAAGTGGTAAACCGACCCACTGAACTGAGTTTTGTCTTCGCAGTAGTTTTCATTTAAATATGTGTAGGGTATTCGATGAGTGAGCGTTGACAATCTCGGTCAATTAAACTAGAGATTAAAAACATTATTAAAGAATCCTGCGGATAAGTTGACCGAAAGATCATACAAAAGTGTATGTGCAAAGTCAAAAATGTTTAGGATGTACCGAATCGATCGTAACACCGGAAGAGTATTTATATGTTTCAACATTTCAGCGCGATTTAAAAGTAACAAATGACCCGTGAACTAGCGGTGGGCGCATGGTAGGAGTTCCTTTAAACAATACACAGTAAATTAATCCCGCGATCGTTACTTTTGTGATTAGAACTATGAATATTTGGATATGTAAGAAGGTTTTTTAAAACTTTTTTCATATACCAACATCCTTGTTGAAATGCGAATGTATTATATTATTGAAAAAGGCCATCTTTCTTCTGTTTGAAACAGTTTTCATAACACATTGGAGACAAGACTTACGCGTAGATTATGAGCATTAAAGGGACTTTTAACCAGAAATGACGAAAAAATAAAAGTTCTAAAATACCGTATTTTTTACAATTATTAACTTATATTGATTAAAATATCACGACTGGTATATTGCATTACTTGAAAAAGTTGTTAAGTTTTCATATTTTCAGTATATTCGGTAATGCTTTTTACTGGGTATGTCTACCAGGTAACTAACTACCAGTTAACTATGAATAACGCAAGTAGATTGATCATCATCGTCACGTGGTAAACCCAGGAATGCAAATTGTGCATGCGTAGTGAATTGTATATATTTTATATATAAAATGATCAATCTACTAGTGTTATTTATAGTGAGTATATCGTTATGTCACCTATTTTCGCGATGCGCTTTCGATTTCACATCGCGAAATTGTATTGCCGAATATTCTGAAAATATGAACTTTTTTCAAGTAATGTAATGTACCAGTCGTGATATTGTAATCAATATAAACTAATAATTGTAAAAAAAAAAGGAATTTTAGAACTTTTCTTTTTTCGTCATTCGTGGTTTACAGTCCCTTTAAATATTTTATAAATCTTCATTAAATATTGGGGAACAACTTGTGGCTAACATTGTAATTAAGCTGGAAGGGAGACTACTGTGAGAAGTCGCGGAAACTTTGTAAAGGGTTTACCTCTCTGTAGGTGAACGGATTTCTTTTAAGCTCGGTTCAGTGCGTCGGTATACAACTTGTTTACCCGTAGTGTTTTATCCCAAGCGGTTAAAGTTCTAAAGGTGTTATAAACACGCGATTATTTAATAACGCTAATTGTATAATCCACGAAAAGTTGTATTCTGACTGCACGGTACCTCTTACGTGAAGTTCAAAATTAAGCGTCCAGTTTTTCTCGTAAACGACACGCAAGTTCGTCTGCCAGTCGTCTGCCAGTCAATTATAAATTAATAATACGTTGCCTTTCTAAAAAAAAAAATGTCTCAATCGTTAGCTTGCATAGTTATCACATAAAAGCATTATCTGCCCTTTACACATCGCGTTATAAACATTCTTTCATTAAATTCAGCCCTCATCTGTTCATAGGGAAATGAACTTGTTCATTTCCGCCTTTTTTGCTCTGAACTTTCGACGTATACTAGTTCTGTGATGGACAAATGACAGAAGTGCTGGTTAAAACGTTGTCACGTCTATCGATTTTGCCTTGCAATTTGGTGTCAAACCGACTCTAAAGCAGGTTAAGTGCCTTTGATGACCCTGCCACTGTTACATATTTAAAAGAAGAAGGTATCTGTGACAACCTCCAAAATATTATGTCGTCTGTCCCTGAGTGCTTTACTATGATTTTTTAAAGACCTGCTGGCATAACGAACATGTGATGATTAGCTATTGATTTATTTCATTAACTATGATATATTTTACATTAATAATTATTCATCCCTCACCAATATTGAAAATAATTTTGTATAAACATTACTGTTTCGTATATTAAAAAGAAATGTGTAATCATTCAGGTCTAGGAAGGGCGTTGCTGTTGACGTCACTTGGGACTGTTAACCTATAGGGAAGGTCACTTACCCTTGTAGTTTAGTATTGTGATAATAAATAGGCTTGTAACCTGGATTTGGGTCGTCCTGTGGCAAAAAAGTACCGGCGCAATTGGCGCTCCATGTCATCGCTGATACCATCCGGGAGTTGCTGGCGGATGAGTCATCATCGCCTTGAACAAATGGAGAATGGATATTCTCTTTTATATGATTGGTGCAATTTAAACTCAAATCGTCCAGTTTATTGTATTGCTGCCAACCACATAAATAACTAAGATTTAAAATAAAAATAAAAACATATACATGAAAGATACATGTATGTGCGTACTGAACTTTGCAGAGATAAATTTGTGTAACCCTTAAACATAAATAGCCTCTTGCACATAATACTTGATTGTTCGGCTGATTTTAGTTTCAATGTCTTGTTAACCGATATGTTCAGTAAGTAATTTTTAAAATGGCAAAATGTTTTATGAGCATTTCAGCACCACTGTTTTGGTTTTATTTTTATTTATAATTAAATATTGCTTTATGGGAAATCCATTTTTACCTTTTTTTGCTCCCTCTCTAATTCCTGCAACCACCCAGCGTGTACTTTTGCCATCGCCGTCTTTCCGCAAGTACACACCAGACACGTCTTTCCACTAGAATATAAAATAAGAAAAATTAAGTACATTATGTTATGTATTTCAATTGAGTTTTCAGTAACTACAGTAACTCGAAATTGCCCTTTTACAATATAACGCGCTTGAAAGTGCCTTTTGACAAAATAGCATTTTAGGGCATGGTAAATGTTCAGTATTACTGTTTCCTCGCAAATATCATACAACTACTACAACGAAAATTGCAAATCTGAAAAAAAAAATCAATTTTGTCAATTTACTAGAACTCATTCATTATTGATAATTTGCTATGTGTAAGTCTAATGCATTACGTATTATCATTGGTACAAAATGGGCGATAGTTGTAAACACACACAATTTGTTTAATTAACGCTTCTTCTGTAATTTATAAACTAGGGACCAAAGAAAGCAATTTTCAATTTGTGTTATAAAACTTAACTGAACAGAACAGAACAGAACAGAACTTTATAAAACTTAACTGTTGGTTCAATCCATGATTGTAGTTATCACGCTTCGTTGCACTTCGTTTTACAGTAATAAACCTATGTTCGATGCTGACAGTTGTATAACACACTTTGATTGGTACGATAACGCGTGTGTAACCTTACGAAATCAATACCATGACGCTTTACGATGTTTTAATTTAAGCAAGCCTGACTTCAATCGAATAACGTGGTGTGAACAGAAACGACATCATAAGCATTTCATTAAAAAAAGAAAATGAATGAATCTAAACGGAAAAATGATAGAAACTGTACGTTTAAAAAGTAAAAAGGCAAAGGAATTTTGGAAATATTTTATGGTTAGGGATCTAAAAACAAAAAGAATCACAATACAATTTTAATAGATTCATTCAAGGATTATTTTGAAAATTCAGTAATAAACTTCTTATGAAATAATGCTGAACAGAAGGATTTTGTTCAAATAATCATTTACACGCTGAAACTTGTTCTTTTCTGGAGCTTTATCAACCGATAACTGTCGATGAGGTTATAAATGCAGTTGAACGCATTATTATTATTATTATTATTATTATTATTATTATTATTATTATTATTATTATTATTATTATTATTATTATCATTGTTATTATTATTATAATTATTATTATAATAATTATTATTATTATTATTATTTTAAAATTTATATAAGGTGTATTATTGTATTATATATTCGTGTTTAAAAGAACATTACAAGGATCGTTTAGTGAGACTTTTTATGTTTGATAATCATTAATTTAAATTAGTGTTATTTTGAAATGTGGATGGATTCGTGCGTTAAGTAGTATCTGCGGTATCTAAGGACTTTTGATACAAAGGTCCCAACATTGAATCCCGAGTATATAAACTTTTTGCATTTTTATTTTCTTTTACTCTCGTTAGTTTACTTAAACATGTTAGTACCTAAACTTAAATAAGTCACATTAAGAAACTGAATGGCATTCTTCCCAAAACAAATGTGAACATGTTTCTTTAAATAAAGATACAATGTTTCAACTGAACAACGTTTAATTGTCACATCTTGAAAGTAAGCATGAGAACGAAGATTCGAATACAATGCATTTGAAAACCGGCCGAATATTCGGTTCCAATGTCCGGTTCGACGATTTGATTTTTTATATTAAAATAATTGAGATTATGCATAAAACAGAGATTAGTACAACTTCATTAAAACAATATGTGTTTGTGAAACACCGTGTCCCCCATATATTTGACCTTTGACCTTGAAGGATGACCTTGACATTGAAATTTCATCACTGAAAATGTGCAGCTCCATGAGATACACATACATGCCAAATATCAAGTTGCTTTCTTCAATATTGCAAAAGTTATGGCCAATGTTTAAGTTTGACGCAAACAAACAAACCAACAAACCAACAAACAGACAGAGCAAAAAAAAATATGGACATAAAAATTGCAAACGAATAATTATTAGTCATTTTTTGATAATTGGCATACATGATGGTACTAACGTCTGTGACAAGTTGAGGATCAGTTTGAGTCTCGCTGAGATGCAGTTTGTCAATCACATAAATCGGTGGCAGTTACGGTGATGTAAAGATTGACTACACAGTGTTAATCCGTAAATTAATACTTATGACTACAGCCGGCAGTCGCGCATCAAATCACACGAGTTATCTATAACTCACACTGAGCGCTACAAAGATTTAATTTGACAACCAATATGCCCACGTTTTTCTTATAACTTGATTTTTTTCAATATAATACGCGTGTTTTTTTTTTGCACAACAGCTGATTTAAACGAAGTACGCGTGCAGTTCAACTCGAAATCCGAAGTCGATTGAAAAGTCTATACATGTATATACATGGCAAGATAATGAAGCGTTCAAAGCAAATGGTAAATGTCAATGTCCCGTTTTTGCTTGAAAAAAAAAGGCATGTATGTTCTATTTAGAAACTCTGTAAACCGGCAAATAAACATATATAAATATACGGAAAAAAAAAGGATTGCATTATCCAACCTCTTCAAAGATGCATAGAAGATACCTTAGATAGTGATGTTTGTGACAACAAAGATCAAATCTATTTTTTCGGACGTTCCAAAGTTCGGACATCATTATCTAGAAGCATAAACGTAGGATATTTCGAATTGATTGAGGATAAACGAATATTCGAATATAATTTCAGGATTGATTCCCATCCCTACTTAAAACCAATGCTACCTATTGGTTGAACTAATGCTGTCAGTAAGAAAAGAAATACCATATGTACGTGTCGCGACTCATTAACAATACTAATGAATCAGGCAGAATTAAAGAGCAGTTTGAAATCTTTATCGAATCAAAAAGAGCCACAAAATTGACACGTTGATTTGAAGAAAAAAGCTCACACATCAACGTATATAGTGATACACGATGCAGCCCAAATATCAAACAGAACTTACGTCAGGAGAATTGACTGTAAACGTAAACGCGTCTTGCCCGACCGAATTCCACTTCGCATGCCTCCTTTTATTATTGCGCTTCCGAACCATGACGAAAACTTCAAACTTACTTAAGAGCAATTGCAAACGTTCATGAACAATTCAAAACCAGCCTGCTCTTTTATACATATGATCGGGTCGTCGTGTGCAACGATACCTAGAAATCTATATATAGTCCTTTCGCATAATGAAACAACGATACCTAGAAATATATGGAGTGTCCTTTCGCATAATTAAAAAAAATACATACATTTGTATCACTATGATTTTCGGAAATGTATGAGATACCAGTTTTTACTTTAAACAGTTGAGTGCGCCGATGTTGTGTATGCTTAAAGGGGCTGTAAACCACGAATGACAAAAACAGAAAAGTTCTAAAATACCGTATTTTTTACAATTATAAGTTTATATTGATTAAAATATCACGACTGGTATATAACATTACTTGAAAAAAGTGTTTTTTTTTAAATTTTTACTTTACTTTTGTGTTTATTTATTTTTACTGGGTATGCATACCAGGTAACTACCAGTTAACTACAAATAACGCAAGCAGATTGATCATCATCGTCACGTGGTAAACACAGGAATGCAAAGTGTGCATGCGTAGTGAATTGTATAAATTTTATATATAAAATGATCAATCTACTTGCGTTATTTATAGTGTGTTTATCGTTATGTGACGTATTTTTGCGATGTACTTTCGATTTCACATCGCGAAATTTTATTACCGAATACAATGTATACTGAAAATATTAACTTTTTTCAAGTAATATTATATACCAGTCGTGATATTGTAATCAATATAAACTAATAATTGTAAAAAAATACGGTAATTTACGGTATATATTTATATATATATATATGTGTATATATACATGTATAAGATAAGCATTACTTCAGCAACAACCTTATGTTTAACAAAGGTATCACCTGTTTGTACTATTAAGAGAAAGGTGTTAACCGTCGGCAACATTATATAGCGTACACAATAGTGGATTGGATGTACACTTTAAAAAAGCTTTTAATTGAATTTACATTTCTTAATACTGGATAGGCAACAAAAACAAGACCTTGGGTGACAAACATATTTTCTCGTATAATCTGTGCAATATTCACGATAGATTGTGAAACCTCTTATCAATAGGTGAAACTAGCGAAATCGTTTTTTTCTTGAAATGCAAAATTTAAATTTAACGCTAAATTCGTAACTTCTATTAATATAACACCCACATACATGACATATGATCGACATATACTTTTAATGTTTCTCAGATTTCACGGTTTATTGCTTTCGCACATAAATAACTGAATACATTAAGAGAATCCCGTCATAAACATTTGTATTGCACCTTGAGTCTGCTGTAAACATGAATGAATATGGAATTTCAATTTGTTTGTAAATATGTAAAATTTATATAACGATGATTCAGACCTTTAAAATACCTGTCATACATCGATCAAATCACATTACGCGAAATGTCAACTTAAATTTACCCAACCCAAGCAATTTTCGCGAAAAGTCTACATTTATTTACCCAACCGAACAATTTTAGGAAGAAAACTTAAAGCAATGAAACAACAACAATTGGAATGTATTTTAAAATGGGATTTCGTAGAAGGGGAAATGAGACAGTTGCGTTAAGATATTTTTGACGATCGAATGAAACTGCATGTAGTTGTACAGATAGAAAATCATGTTACCGTAAACAGTGTCATTTCTGTGAGGTTGTAAATTTCCGATGTATGCTGGGAGAGGGACCTACCAAACTCGTTTCATTGTTAAAAGAAAACTAGACGTGTCAATAACACGTATGCCAGGCATAACCACGCAAGATTGAACACAGACAAATCTACTCAGGGGTCCAACGAGGTTCAGAGTCGTCATGGAGTCCTGGCCACAAGGGGCAGATATGGGTCATTCCAAGGTTGAGTTCGCTGAGGCAATTGAGTAATTATCGGGGAAGGAAGCAGGGCATACCCAACTTGCTTCACTGGAGTATGTTGGGCCATCTGGGGGTGGGGGGGGGCTGATTATAAGTGAGCGACTGTTTTTCAAGAAAACTTACCACGTGACGGCCGAAGAGAGAGAATGGATGCTCCCGGTGGCTGTGGGCAGCCACTGTCACCTGGATAGATTGGTTCGCAGGGCAGGACTGGTCCTGGGCGGCGACATGTGGCGTCAGCTCTGGATTCACTTCCCAACGATGGCAATGGAGGTCAACCTGCGGGCCCTTGTCACCAAATTACGTGGCCATCGATCTTACCCTGGCGTTCCTGTTATTCAGACCTTATCTGACCACCGGTGTTATCCCGAAATTTGCCTCCATCGCAAATGAGCTTCCTCTTCCACTGACTCGCAGATTGATCAGTTTTCTAGGTTACTTGAGAGGCCAGAGCTGATAGGGTTAAGTGCGGCTGGTCTCGACCACTCTGTGCCCTGTGCGGAGTGGTTTGGGCGGTCTTCTTTATTGCGGAGGGTGTTTTGCGATCTGGAAAAGCGAGAGGCCCTAGTCCTGTATTGTAAGGTCTAAAACCTTGACGTGATTGATAGTGAGGTGCACATGTGCCTCCATTCCATGTTGACGGAGATGGTGGTCGGTAACCAACGAATCAACTTCACTGCTTCCATGGGAAATGGACGTTTTCCGTGCCTTCACGGACGCCTATCCGAATACGTACGTGGGGTACACGCACTGTACCGGGGCCTTGAATAAGGGGACTAAGCTATCGCTCCGGACGATACCGACGGACAGACTGTTGACCGAGACCGACGCTCTGTACTTTGGTGGTCCAGGAATGCGTTCCTGTTCGTCCCCGACGATCGCGGGGGCGGGGGCTGGCGACGCGTAATGCCGCATTTATCATATGTATATATATATATATAAGATAAGCATTACTTCAGCAACAACCTTATGTTTAACAAAGGTATCACCTGTTTGTACTATTAAGAGAAAGGTGTTAACCGTCGGCAACATTATATAGCGTACACAATAGTGGATTGGATGTACACTTTATAAAAGCTTTTAATTGAATTTACATTGCTTAAAACTGGATAGGCAACAAAAACAAGACCTTGGGTGACAAACATATTTTCTCGTATAATCTGTGCACTATTCACGATAGATTGTGAAACCTCTTATCAATAGGTGAAACTAGCGAAATCGTTTTTTTCTTCAAATGCAAAATTTAAATTTAACGCTAAATTCGTAACTTCTATTAATATAACACCCACATACATGACATATGATCGACATATAATTTAAATGTTTCTCAGATTTCACGGTTTATTGCTTTCGCACATAAATAACTGAATACATTAGGAGAATCCCGTCATAAAAATGTGTATTGCACCTTGAGTTTGCTGTAAACATGAATGAATATGGAATTTCAATTTATTTGTAAATATGTAAAATTTATATTACGATGATTCAGACCTTTAAAATACCTGTCATACATCGATCAAATCACATTACGCGAAATGTCAACTTAAATTTACCCAACCCAAGCAATTTTCACGAAAAGTCTACATTTATTTACCCAACCGAACAATTTTAGGAAGAAAACTTAAAGCAATGAAACAACATCAATTGGAATGTATTTTAAAATGGGATTTCGTAGAAGGGAAAATGAGACAGTTGCGTTAAGATATTTTTGACGATCGAATGAAACTGCATGTAGTTGTACAGATAGAAAATCATGTTACCGTAAACAGTGTCATTTCTGTGAGGTTGTAAATTTCCGATGTATGCTGGGAGAGGGACCTACCAAACTCGTTTCATTGTTAAAAGAAATCTAGACGTGTCAATAACACGTATGCCAGGCATATTCCCGCAAGATTGAACACAGACAAATCTACTCAGGGGTCCAGCGAGGTTCAGAGTCGTCATGGAGTCCTGGCCACAAGGGGCAGATATGGGTCATTCCAAGGTTGAGTTCGCTGAGGCAATTGAGTAATTATCGGGGAAGGAAGCAGGGCATACCCAACTTGCTTCACTGGAGTGTGTTGGGCCATCTGGGGGTGGGGGGGGGCTGATTATAAGTGAGCGACTGTTTTTCAAGAAAACTTACCACGTGACGGCCGAAGAGAGAGAATGGATGCTCCCGGTGGCTGTGGGCAGCCACTGTCACCTGGATAGATTGGTTCGCAGGGCAGGACTGGTCCTGGGCGGCGACATGTGGCGTCAGCTCTGGATTCACTTCCCAACGATGGCAATGGAGGTCAACCTGCGGGCCCTTGTCACCAAATTACGTGGCCATCGATCTTACCCTGTCGTTCCTGTTATTCAGACCTTATCTGACCACCGGTGTTATCCCGAAATTGGCCTCCATCGCAAATGAGCTTCCTCTTCCACTGACTCGCAGATTGATCAGTTTTCTAGGTTACTTGAGAGGCCAGAGCTGATAGGGTTAAGTGTGGCTGGTCTCGACCACTTTGTGCCCTGTGCGGAGTGGTTTGGGCGGTCTTCTTTATTGCGGAGGGTGTTTTGCGATCTGGAAAAGCGAGAGGCCCTAGTCCTGTATTGTAAGGTCTAAAACCTTGACGTGATTGATAGTGAGGTGCACATGTGCCTCCATTCCATGTTGACGGAGATGGTGGTCGGTAACCAACGAATCAACTTCACTGCTTCCATGGGAAATGGACGTTTTCCGTGCCTTCACGGACGCCTATCCGAATACGTACGTGGGGTACACGCACTGTACCGGGGCCTTGAATAAGGGGACTAAGCTATCGCTCCGGACGATACCGACGGACAGACTGTTGACCGAGACCGACGCTCTGTACTTTGGTGGTCCAGGAATGCGTTCCTGTTCGTCCCCGACGATCGCGGGGGCGGGGGCTGGCGACGCGTAATGCCGCATTTATCAAGCCTGGGGCTGTCCTCGCAGTCACGGTGGCCAACGCGCGCTGTACCGGTTGGCCTTTTAGGAGGAGGGCGTACGCTTTTGAACGGGGACGCCACTTCATGACCTCATATCCAGCAAACGTGTTATTTCGTGTTTTACAATAATCTTTATGTGGTCAAAACAGGTGGTCCGTCAGGGTTGTCATTAGGAGGCGGCCGGCGGCCGATTTGACCGCCTCAAATGTTATTTAGGCCGGCTCAAATTTGGAAAGAAAATGAAAAAAAAAATCGTCAAATTTTCACGACGATGACGAGATATTAAATATTCGTTTATATACTGTCTGAAGCGGAAGTAAACATCCTTAACCGATATATGTTAACTGCTTTCTCATTGGTCGTATCGATATAATTGTCCAATCGCGGAGCGGGTAACGGGAGTGTACGACTTTGATTCAAGGTCACAAACTGTGACAAAGTCAAATATGTTTAAACAATGAAAATAAACGACTTTTTCGTTTGTGTTTCGAGTAAGAACGATAGTTCGCTGTTGAAGTTGTTTTGTTCCAGTTTTGTTAACGTTTATCATTTATCGGCACCTCCGGANCGGACCCCCCTAGCAGGTTAGCCTTCTCAAATTTCTCAAAAGCCTGCTACAAAGAAACCTAATGACAACCCTGCGAGTCGGTATGGTCCGCACATGTGGTCCGTATAGTTCGAAAATCTGGTCCGTATTGTCTGGTCCGCATGGTCTGTATGATCCATATACCGTTCTAACCGACTCAAATCCATTAAATAACTCTAAAAACAGCGCGCGGCAACGATGTGCTGATACGTGTAATTTGATACTACTTTTGCTTTATACACTGTAAGCAAAACGATGAATGATACCTTAAAAACCTGGCCGCCTCGGGATGGGACATATGGCTTTAAAGCATATTTAACACATTTATCAGAAACCAGCCGACCGAAATTCAAAATAATTTCACAGAAATGTTCGTTACGATGATTCTTTGTAAGAATCTATTTTTAAGATTCTAGTTAAATCAGTTAGTCCCATTTAAAGACGCCATTAAACATGCAACTAAAAGCTGCTCATGAATGACAGCTGTTGATGTATGGGATCTAAGTATTTTAATTCGGCTTAAATGAATACTTACACGTGATTCATATCATGTATATATAGTATAAACTATATATACAACTGTAAAATTTTCTTATTACAAGCCGCTGACCGAATTTCAAATATTTCACTGAAATGTTTTAACTGGAAAAAAGCAAAGGCGACAATCAACACATCATTTGGCATGTGTCATGGAAAGAACACCAAAACAGTAACTGGTAATCGAATTTTAAGAAATGACACACATATAGAAAATATTCGCTTTGAACACCCGACTGGTTTAATTGCTATCGTTCGTTCTCTGTGCAATTTGTCAAGACTATCCTTGTCAAAATGTAATTTCAATATTGTCGCATTGAACATGTACGCGTAAAAAATCCCACACTTTCGATAAACCTGAAAGTACTCGAGTTCTCAAAATAGGTTAATATGTACTTGTTAATATACGTAGTAAGTATTTTACGTTTAAATGCTAGCTCTCACGCCAAGCATGATCGACTTGCTAACCGAGTAACTTAAACTTAGTTATGGGAAAATGGGGCTTAATACATGTACGTAAAGTGCCCTTCCAGATTAGCCTGTGCAGTCCGCACAGATTAATCAGGAACGACACTTTTTGCCTAAACTGCATTTTTGCTAAGAAGAGACTTTCTTTTAACGAGCAATACCATAAATAGCGGAAAGTGTCGTCCCTGCTAAGCCTGTGCGGACTGCACAAGCTTATCTGTTACGACTCTTTACGCACATACATTTATCCCCATTTTCCGAGAGCGCGGTTCATTTAGTTTAGAAAATCGAGTTAAAACTATTTTTGGTTGAAGGATTTTCTGGATGCATCCATCTATGCATGTAATTTGGAAATATATCGTGAAATCTAAAAAAAGAGAAAGGTGTCAGACGTATAGATATGTAGGCGTTACAAGTTAAGAATTTCGCATTTAAAGAAAACCCTGTTTGGATAGTTTCAGATTAAATAATTTGGACACCCAACTTAATAAAACGTGCTTTATGATGTTTACTGTTAAGACATGTTTCTCTATAGAAAACAATGCCAAACATACGTTCTACCTATTTTAAATAAGAAGTTGTTGCTGAAGTAATGCTTATCTCTGTTTGTTGAAGGAATATGATTTTTAGTTTCGTTACAGTTGTAATTATACAACAACAACGACAACATGTATTAGCTCTTAAGCATACAATTGCTTTTAAGCCACATTCATGATATTCATGAAATACTTCAGAGAAACAAAGTAGCCAGCTCGGACGCACGCGTGCACAGACGCTCGTACACTTGACCCCTGTGATTGCTTTAACGTGCTTTCCTCAAGCTGGCTCGCGAATAAAAACCAACAAATGTTACACAATTGTTTTCATGAAGTGAGCTTGAGAATATCTTAATCCTTTGCATGCTGGGAAATTTGTCGTCTGCTAAAATGTCGTCTGCTAAGTTTATAAAATTAGCATTTTCTTCGATTTTTTTTCAAAGAATACTATCAGAATAGCAAACAGTTTGGATCCTGATGAGACGCCACGTTCTGTGGCGTCTCATCTGGATCCAAACTGTTTGCAAAGGCCTTTAAAATCCGGTTCCAGCGCTCAAAGGGTTAATAAATAATATTATATCAATTGTATCAGTATATAAAGGCATAAAGGTGGAAAGCTTCCGTGGCAATAACTGCTGCGTATCAATAAAATAATACATGGGCAACAGTAACATAACTTTAACCAAATATATATATTGTTGTGAAAATTTTAACTATACCTTAACTATTTTGTCACAGGAACTTTTATTTAAAAAAACGGAAAAATCATTCTACATGCGACAAGTGCATTCTGCGATGTGCTATATTGTATGTGTAATTCCGGCAATATATTATTCAAAATTGTATAATACATAAGCTGTTATACCTCCGATCAAACTATTTACTACAGTACCGTTGCAAATACATACGTATCGTTTACATGTACAAATTATCATTTTATATAACACAAATTTATTAATAACTAGAACACGGTTGCCCCCGCCATATGTCCCTGGATACAGAAACGAGTTTTGTGCGACATCATGTGAGCAGTGAACGAAGCATGTATGTTCTATTGTCACTGTACTGTATTGTACACATAAGTGAGCGCCATAGTTGAAGCATGCGACATGTCGTGTTGATAATTATGATAATAATATTGGCTACCAGTAATTATTTATTTTGGAATCTCGTTACGCACGATAAATAAATATACCAGACGGTCAAACAATCATCTACTTTCACCATTACCATCAGTATTTTCATGTACTGTAGGGCTATGCAAAATCTTCATCGTGGCCTTGACTTTAGTGAGCAGCATGGTTGCTGCACGGAACACATTGCCTTGATATAAATACAAATGTTTGCCAGTTTAAATGAAATCATTTGCAATAAAGTCATAGCATACACACGAACATCTTCTGTCACTACACCCAAATAACAAATGTGCCAAAAATTTACCTTCAAGCAAGCAACGTGATTGTTGCATATGACACATGGACTTTATATATTGACTCCGGCAGATGCCATAAACCTGAAATTATACCTTTTCAATGTCAACATTGCAATGTTCTTGAGGATGAATATCATTTTTATTAGAATGTTCCTTATATGATGATATTAAAAAATTGTATATAAATAAATATAAAAATAACAAACATAATAAAGTGTATTGAATAAATGCAAACTGATATTAGAATTACCAAAAGAAACTTAGCTATGTTTGTACATAAAGTATTTAGTCAAAGAAACCTTTATACATATTATTATGATTAATTGTGTATAATGTATTAATTTAACTTAATTTCTCGCTATCTTGAACATTTTCTTCTTTGTTGTTTTCTATGTTATCATTATAACATTGTTAAATAGATTTTAAATGCTGTAATGTTACTATCTTAGACCTTTTTCATGCATTGATACTTTAATTAACAACGTATGAAATTCAATACTGATCACATGTTCATGCTTTTATATATGTTATTATGTTTTGAACTTGTATACTCATTGACTGCATGTCTATTGTATCTTGAATAAAACTAAAACATAATATAATAACACATTATTTGAATTACTGATTTTTTTTTTTTTTTTAATACTAGTCACACTGTGTCTTATACAGATATCGGAATTGCTAGTGAACATGTTAACTAAAGAGAAGCAATTCAAATTCACCTTTATAATTTCACTGTTTGGATTTATTCCCTTGAATAATTATTAATGACTGTGTTTTCACTACCGTTTATTTATACGATAAGCACCATACATTTTCAAGAATACATTGAACATGGGTATTCTTGTATACATAGCTATAGTGAACACACTGTTACTCTGTTTATACACGCAGAAGAAGACATGTTGCACCCTTAAAGAAATATATACTGGTTATTATAAAATTTCTGATAAGAAAAGTATTATTTTAACTCTAATTTGTATCCATTTACTCAAGTTATATGTCCGGAAAATACTCATGTACATTGTGAAATCACCTCCCTTTACTGACCACAAATACGGGCCTCGTACATACTCATACGCACATCAAAAAACTGTTTTGTTAACATTCACTTGTAGCAAACGAATGCAGGATATATCAGTATTTTGTTCATGACACATTTCTTATTATTAACGAAGAAATCCAAGAAAAACCCTATATTTCGTCCGACAGATACCCTCTTAACTGTAACTCCTACAGAAATGTAAATGAAACTTTACATATGTGGACAGGGTCTAAAGTTTTGGTTAATGACGAAAATGGCAGTTTACCTATCAAAAGAATAAAAAGAATAATCGAACACGCTGTCTTTAGACAGTTAGTTTTATGGATAAAAAATACCATTGAAATATGCATCAGTTATGCTTTCCCAATAATTATTTAGTTAAACTGTCAATACAGCTGTATATTGTTGGAATTAAATGTGCTTTAGTGAAAGAAAGATTTATCATTGATTTTTATTGTTCCATGTCATTTTGCAGATTTCTGATACCGCGTTGCCTTCCGTAGACAAGACAAAATCTTGGCAATTGTGTGCTGTATTGTTTAAAGGATTCGCACATTTATTAGTAGCTTTAAACATGCACAAGCATGATCTCGCTATCGTAAGAAATAGCATAAGATGCATGTACGATTGTTGTGAAATACGGCCCCGTCTGTGTGTTAGTATACAACGAAGAAATTTGATGAATCACATCGACTTAGACCAACAAGTCCATTAGATTGCATAATATATACACTTTACCCGCCTAACCGGCTGTTTTGTTGCAACGGAGATAACAGTCGAGGAAAATAACGGTTTGCAAATTCGCGTGCTCGAGATTTTTTCCAAAATGTTCGTCGTTTTCAGGACGAGCGAAATTCATTGCGGAAAATCACCAATGACTGCCAAAACGGACAGCACAGACAGAGCTTACGCGGTAATTAATAGACATTAACATACTATTCATATGAACTACATTGTATCTATGTATTTATCCATAACTGTCTTGTGGTCGCAAACACGGTCAAATGTTAAATAACACTAATAGATGTAGTTGCATGTCAATGCACTGCAGCTTTAAAGAAACGTGTCTTGCAGGTGTTACACACGTGGTTTGTATCGTGGAAAATTCGTGTAAATGCACTCCTGGGTAAATGACACACTCACTTTCCGCGACAGTAACTAAAGAAAAAAATCCATCCACGTTTTCTAATGTAAAATAAAATCAGTTTAAATCACAAATCCATCCATATTGTCCGAGTTAAAGCATCTACCTAGCGAATGGTTTCTGCATTTCTCCAATGGTCTGTTCCAAGTACGAAAACGTCTCTGGCAATAGCAAGCAAAACGCGTGTCCCTACCGGTAAAAACCATTTATCAAGTAACGATCCACCAATATTCACCAATATCCACCGATACCCTCAAACCTCACCTTGAACTTCACCTTATTTTGTTCATATAGTTTGTCATATGTTACCGTGAGGTCTAGCACAAACGCCGCTTGCTACAACACTAGGATTCTTACACATTTATTGATTATTACCATTAACACTCCTCACATACCATCAGCCCTCACGTTGACCTTGACCCATATTGGACTTAGCATATTTGAAACAGGCCCGGAAACATAACGTGTGATAGAGTCAGTGACTGTCCTTCCGTCCGTATATTTTACTGTTTCGTCTAGCATCATCACCTCTGGCTACAGTTGTCTGATACTTATACGAGTTGTTGCGTATGGCCATTTCGTATCCACCCATATGCATGAAAATCCTATATCGCACAATGTTCATCAAATTACAGTACCTCTTGCAAAGTATTCTTACGACTATTTACGATATGCCCGCAACTACTCCACGGCAACTGAAGAGTAGACCTTCAGGGGTCGTAACCCGCACAATGTGGAGTTCGTTGATACGAAATGGCGAACAAACTAACAAGGAACGAATTCTTAAAAAACATGGAATATGAAAAAAAAAGAAAGATGTTAAACGACTACTAGGCTCGGCATAGCAAGTTATAATGGTATGGAAACAGCAACTTGTTGAATTCACTCTTAGTCCAACAGCTTAATATTCATCAAAGTCCATGAAAATGGAGATCAGTCTTGATAATCCGCCTAATAGCCTAAGGAATTGCCGAGTGATGGACCTCCAATAAACTACAATTTCCCTTTTTAGACGTCCAAACAGATTTGTTTAATCTTTACGGAAATTAATCTTTGTTTTCAGACATCATTTCACTAAGAAACTGTTTTGCAAACAGTTCTCGTTATTGAATGTACTATAAACAACAAAACACATATAAAATCTTAATAATCGCTTAAAGATGCTATAACATTTTGAACAGTAAATATTGCATACGTAGCAACAGGGCGTTACTTTAATTCATGTACTTTTGCATGCGAAGTCAGTGATTGCAAGCATGTTTGTCGAGGATGCAACGCTCTGTCGCCACATTATCCAACCGAACCACGTCTCGTGCGATCTGCTTCATGTCTGTAATATAGTGAGTCATATAGTATACACTGCAATATCTTCCTCAGGCAAAAAACGTGTCTTGCTCTGAGATTTCCTTAAAGGGACCGTTTCACGTTTGGTAAATTGACAAAATTGAAAAAAAAATGTTTCAGATTCGCAAATTTTCGTTAAAGTTATGATATTTGTGAGGAAACAGTAATACTGAACATTAACCATGCTCTAAAATATCCATTATATGCATCTTTTGACGATTTTTAAACCTGAATATTATAAAGCGTTGCAACGTGAAACGATTGAATAATTTGGAGACTTCTGTTGTAATCGTTATATTTTGTGACACTACGAGGTTTTCTTATATAAAGTATAAAATACACCACTCACTGTATGAGCACGGATAGCCGAGTGGTCTAAGCGTTAGATTTTACTCAAGGGGTCAGTGGTTTGAGCCCAGTTGTGATTATTTTCTTTTCTTTCTTTAATTTTATTCTTGTTTTTTTTACTGAACCTTTTTATTTCCAATGTTCACATTTATAAATGTAATGCATTTAATACCAACTTTAATACATACCAAAATCTGTGAAACTGTATCTCAAAGCAAGTTTAGTCCAAATAGTATCGTTGATGGCAGGTACGAAGCCAACTTTCGTTTCGTTAGATGAAACGAGGGCCAGTATTTCTCGAGATCGGCTTGCTCGTTGCTTCTCCGGCAAACAGCCGCCGAATACAAGGATCGTTTAGAACGGCTTTTGCGCTATAAATATTGTAATTTATAAAGTCATCTAATTCGGTTAAATAATACTTTTAAAATATTACTTTTAAAATGTTTTATCAATGAACTTTGGCCGCAATTCATTCAAAATTGTATAAAGTTTGAGAAAGAATCTTTATTCGGAACATGATATCTAAAGATATCTATGATTCTTTTGAATTGAATTACACAAACTGACGTGTACATCTGTGCAAAATGTCTAACAACTGCTTGTTTATATGACACACATGTTTATATAACGCACTAGCGATTTATTCACGTTTTACTTTGTATATTCACGCAGAAAAAACGTTTGTAACGGCCTTTCGTACACACCACGCCACCAACACCTTTTTTATATGACTCAAAACGAAATCATCTTGATAAGAATGCACGCACGCAGCTCGTCTCGACGACTATTTAAGTGTCAGCCTACCCTTGTAACGTCGCAATGAGTGATCGACTTCTTCAGGGCACACACGGACACGTCAACTGCGGACACTATCATGAACACGGCGCTCATACTTAGCGTGTGTGTTGTCTTGGCAACTGCGGAGCCTGACAGAGAGAGACGTATGTGCATTTTTACACTCATGGAAGTTGTGTACTGTTTAAAAGAAGTTTGTGTGTGTTTTTTTTTTTAATGAAAACTTAGCAACTGTTTATTTTTCGGAAAGGAAATTACAAAAAAAAAATGCAACACAATGTTCATAAGGGGGTTTAATGGTGCCGTATTTCGACAATACAATACTTCGTTGTTGTATTTAAGAGAGTACTTAAAAGTGTTAAAAGGGAATAACAGCGTTTACTTCAAATTAAGCTTCAAAATAAGTTTTACATTGTGATTCTTCGATGATCATATTTAGTCGATTGTCAAAATGCTTGTCAAAATGCATTCACGTTATATTATTTTTGCATAAAAATAACAATCTGTAATATTATCAAATGTTTAAATAGTTAAATGAACTTATTCACAACTCAGAGCGCTTGCTGTTCCGATTAACTTCAAATTCAATACTGTATCAATAAGTGCAGTCGGTATGAAGTCTTATTTTCATTTCTATCTAATATTTATTCCGCAAATATATATAAGACTCTACATCCATCTGCACACGCGAATGCGGTTTATTTGGACCATACTATATTTTCTATACATTGTCAAGTACCACTGTGTTGTTTATGTGTCTTTCCAGGTCAGGCTAATTGTGTTGGTAAGTATCGCTTTTGTCTCTTTTTTTTAAATTTTCCTGAACTTTAAAATCAATTTGTGAACGTGTGTATATCTTAAAAGCAGTTTTTGTTTTAAAAAGTAATCAACGAATTGCTGAAGGTTAATAATTGAATTTTAGTTGTTGTTTCATTTTTTTTTAGAATAAAGTGCGTGTGTTGATTTAATTGCGAATCCAATCTCTCAAAAATAATAAGTAAGCTTACCAAACAATACCAAAAACCTGAGTGTTTTTTGTTGTTGTTTTTTTTATGTAAGCAAATGATTTTCCTTTGTGGAAATAAGTTTGTGGCCAGACAGCAGACAGTTTAGAACATAGAATTCAAAATGTCCCGAGAAACCGTTTCACAAGAAGAATAAAAAATCATCAATTAAAAAATATATAAACATATATATTTATTTATTATTGTTGTACGAGTTGTTGATTGAGTATAAATGTTTGAACGCATTAAACACTCATCACATTGTATTTAAACACACTTTAATGAAATACATGGATATTGTTGCATTTACCTTTATTGGTAAGAATATAAAATTGAAATGTCAGCTGTGTGTTTTGCGTTATACACTATACGAAATGAATTCGTGTTAAACATGACATGGGTTTGCCCCGCCTTTCTGATTATCTTAAATAGTTTTACCTAGGATTTAATGTTAATTAATGTGATCCTAATGTGACGGTAAAGAAACATTCAAACATTTGTAATTTACGAGTTATAACTTATGTTGAGTATCATGGATTGTTTGCAGATGCTTACAAGAACGTGCCGAACCCTTGCACGAACAACCCGAGCAGTCAGGTGTATTTCCCCCACCCCAGCGACAGCTCCAAGTTTATCCAATGTGACAGATACGACCGCATGTACATCATTCAGTGCCCAGAGAATCTCCAGTACAGGTGAGAGGGTACACAACTCTCGTTGTCAGAGTTACAGAGTTGTGATTCTTAGCGAGTCGTTTGCCGTAAGTACGGATTGTCGCTCTGTGTTCATTACTCTTAATAAGTTAGCAATTACTTGAGATATGCAAGGGTGTGCCCTCTAAAACATAATCTTTATTTACCTTGATTTCATTTTTTTAAATCCAACGTTGTTCGACGTGCGTGCAGCCAGGGAAAGCACTGCTGATCACTAGGAAATGAACGTTTTATGTTTTAAGATTTGAGAATATGACTACTTACGCGAAGTCGAGTTACAACCAACTCAAAAGTAGCAGGAACTGTTGGGGAATAAGTGAACTTTGATAAGTGTCCTGTTCTTTCTTACACATTTCATGACATATCGTTTTAATGAGTAAATGCATTTAGCTTAGAATGCTCTTTAAGAAAAATATTACTTTGAGAGTCCCCTTGTGCGAAATAATCACTTAGTTTTGACTAAAGTTGAAGGTTTTACATTAAGGTACGGAGTTATCTCATTGTATACATACCTTTACGCCACAACGTTCATTACGTTACTGTCATCTCTAAACGGATGCATAAGCACACTTCTCGAATGTGCATCTACGAAGATATGTCCTTTTACGAAATCATGAACAAATCCCAGTATTCCATAAAAAATATGATTAATAACTTATAATTAAACATATTTAACAACGTTCGCGGCGAGGTTGCTTCCATCTTGAAAGTAGTCCCTACCCATCATACATAGCTCATAAGCCAACAGAGAAGTTTAGAAGCGACACCTGTGGAACAATGGGTTTCCATTCTTTTATCTCCGGTTATCGTACAAAGGTATCAACCATATTATGATATTAATACATCTTTAACATTGGTACTCGTGTGTGCTCTTTGTACTTTCATTAGGCTCATTTCACAATTCAGGCGTGGTTACAGGATTATAAGTTACAGTGGACAGGGATATGAAGTATTCTAAAAACTGAAAATTAAATGCTGTTGATACTTACTTTATTACAAGAGACATGTATCTTCAAACGCACTTTTCAACTTTAATACCAGAGAATGGGTAAATATATGTGCAATAAAGTGTTAGAAAACACATAATTGTAACATTTTGAGGACAATACAAAAGAGGTTTACGGCGCTCCCATCCTCCCTAAATCAGCCCTTTCAGTTGTCTTTATATTACTTCGAATACAAAAATGAAATGCACATTAAGGAATCGATAACGGGTCTGTTAAAATATACTTGAAGTATGTGTTTATAGCCCTGTGTAAAATTGTATTTGAATCCTACAGTGTTTTTGAAACCCCTCCATGTATTGCTATTTTATACTGTCCGCAGTGCCCTGACCTCCACGTGCCGAGGTTCCGGGCCCATTGAAACCAGTACGCACCCGGCCAATCATGGTAACCCAGATAACCACGGTAACCCAGATAACCACGGTAGCCCAGGTAACCCATGTACACAAGAGGCACTCTCCGCCGGACACTTTTACTTCGCTGTAGCAGGTAATGTTTCAATGGTGACTAGTGACTTGTGTTGAAATTGCATAACAATAATATTCCTACATTCAAGTGTATTGACAAGTTACGATGTAAAATTTGTATATTCTTTAATTGTTTCAACCCCATCCCTCACCTACCCTCTTAATAATAATAATACATATATATTTAAAAAAAAAGTATATTTTTGTAAATCGATTTAAGGAAAATTACACATGATACAAGGATCAATACCTTGCAGACAAAGTATTGAAGTTATGTCTACCACAGTGAAGTGAAACAATTTACTTTTTACGTGTTGTATTATAATCGACATCATTAACATTACATACTGCTAAGAAGTGTTAAACAGAAAAATTATCCGTGAAATAAATTTTCAAATCTCTTACTGTTTTAGAAGGGGAGCGGACAACTACAACGAGCGAGGCCAGGTATTGGGAAGATAACCATGGGTTAGGGTTAGGGTAAGGGTTACGGTTAGGGGTCGGGTTAGGGTTAGGGTTAGGGTAAAGGCTAGCCTTAACCCTAACCCGACCCCTGAACCTAACCCTAACCCTAACCCTCTAACCCCCCATGCACATTACAATACCAGGCCTCGCTCGTTGTAGTTATCCGCTTCCCGTTTTAGAATACGTTATTTAAAAAATGCTAGACATATTTTTTTAAGTAATTGCTCGAAGTGCACATGAAAAAGTAATTGTCACCGTTTAGAGTGATTATATAATGTGCTATAACGGGCGAACATATATTGATCATCTATTTTGCTTCTTAGACCACCCGAACGAGTTTATCGAGTGTGACATGCTTGGCCACCCCAACGTGCTCCATTGCCCCGCGACCCTCGAGTGGGACCAGAGTCGCCTGACATGCGTCAAAAACTTCAACCTCGGGACAGTTACCGGCGGCCCCGGGGGTGTCCATCAAACCGGTAGGGTAATTACTAGTGAATAATATAAGTAAATGTGTTGAATTACGACAGAGATGTTTCCTATTTACTTGTCATAAACGAGCAAGTTTTGAATAAATTCCAGGAGAATATGCGTTCGTTTCATAAAGTGTTTAACAAAAACAGGTGAAACCTCATGAGAGATAATATACATTACCACGTGAGTTCAAGTCAAAAGACAAAGACTGCTATGAGTATGTACATGTTAAATATCTCTTTCATAGCAACACAAATGTTTAGACAAAACGTCAATCTTTAGGTCAGCGCTTTGTGAAATAACAGGACAACAACTGCCCATAATTGCTTGCCATCACAAAACTAGGGAAGAATACTGGTACATTTATCATGATACTCATACAAAGCCACCATTCCAGATCTCTCTAACCCCTGCACGACCGCGACCAGCAAGCTGTTTTTCCCACACCCGGACCCCGCCAAGTTCATACAGTGTGACCTTTGGGGTGACATGTTCGTGAACAATTGCCCGACCGGTCTCATCTGGAACCAGTATTCGGAGACATGCGCTTACGCCTTTGTCATCGTTAATGGCGGCAAATAAAATTGATATTGCTTCGCGCGCTACCGGACAGACAACAACGGAAACGTTTCAACAATTATCGACGTTGAAAGAAAATAGGCCGATGTTTCTTAAAGCACAACTGAGCGAATATAAAAACACATTCAAATGTTTACCTAGTTATTACCATAGTTATTGACAGCGTTCCGTAGAATACAATATGTTTACTCGAGTTTTACCTTTTGCAATTTAATTGTGTACAAATAGATCTGCTGTCTTACTGTAAAAATAACAACGTATTTTCCTTGAATTTTATGTAACCAGTGTACATACACTCTGTGTTAGCTGTTCTTTAACCACTATCCTGAACTGTTTGTTCAGCCTTGATGGCGACATTCGTTATTGCAATAAACAATATTTATCAAACACTCAACATGTGTTAGTGTTGTTTATCAAATAATAAACATGTGTGCGTTATATTTATAACGGTAAACTTAATAATAAATAAGCAATCAGAGAATATTTTGAAGAGACGCTTTATCTGGACTTGTTCGTAATATTTACCACGATATTAATAACCAAGTTGTCAAAGGGAGGTATTTGAATTGTTATTTCACGCTTTATAAAGGATCTTGATTTTGGGTAATTTTGCAAAATTCCAATTATCGTATTTTCGTATAGAACTATTATTGGAAAAATCTAAATCGATAATTTTGAAAAGATTACATGAATAAAGATGCCTACCGTTGGAGCTACACTAAGAAGATTTGATGACTTGTGTTCGCGCGCATACGCGCTTGTGTTTGTGCGCGCGCGCGTGTGTGTGTGTGTGTGTGTGTGTGTGTGTGTGTGTGTGTGTGTGTGTGTGTGNTGTGTGTGTGTGTGGTTGCGCGGGTGCGCGTGTGTGTGCGTGTGTGTGTGTGCGTGCGTGTGTGCGTGTCTGTGTGTGTGTGTGTTTCAAATGCTTGGAATACTGTTATATCTACCACTTTCAATTGTAAGATTATGGCTAGAGCTTATAAAAACGAGTATCAACTCCTACGTTTGATATTGTCGATCGTCGATTGTCGATTGCAATAAGACAGTTCTCACGTGCAAAGCAGTTTTAAAATTTCACGCAATAACACAGTTTTATATTGATGAAAACCACGAGTGTTTATACTGATAATCTCTGGACATTATGTGATAAGAAGTTGTTGGACTACCAACATTGTAATATTTCCAAATTTACCAAGACCCATGAGAGCATAGTGAACCATTGACCACTTGGACCAATTTTTATGTTCAATATTATCATAATAAACACGCATTTCGTGTAAAAAATCTGATGTACCGTTCACGACCTGTAGTTATTAATCTAAACCATCATTTAATGCAACGCTTAGCTGGTAGTAAAGTTAAAGGAAAGCGACCGAACCAAAACTGCATCATTACAAGCGTTTTGCTGTACTTTCAATTATTTTCTTGGCAACAAATCTCAGATCCATTAAATGATACTGAACACTCTTTAAGATCAAAGACTTCGAAGAACTTTGTAATAACTAATTACTAAATGCGTAAAATAAGTACACAATAACTCTTTTATCCTCGTTGCAAAGATAGCATATATGTAAAATTAAAACCTAAACATCTGAATGTATTAATATATCATACTTCATTATGATTATAAAACCATTTTTCATCTAAAGCAAGAGGACCTCCGCGTTCAAAGACTAAATTTATATTACCCCCAATATAGTATGATATATATGCGCAATATCATCAGCGAAAATAAGCAAAATATTTTCACAAAGCGAGGGAATAGCTGGATCCCTTTAAAAAGTTGTATATGTTTAGTTCCAAGTTATAACTATAATTCATTAATAAACAAATAAAATAAAATAGGGATTACATTACAGCCCTGATGTAAACGACCGGGAGAAAAGAATGACATGGAATTTCCGGCTTTAGTTCTTACTCAAGCGTTTATTACTTGATAAATTGAAGAAATTACCCTTAATGCCCTTTTGTCTTCGTATTTCAAAAGTATACAACGATGCACAGAGTTAAATGCCTTATGAAAATCTTTATCAGCTACGTAAACCCCTTCCGTTTGTAATAAGTATACTTAAAAAAAATCGAATACAAAACAAAGTCGTTATCTTTAGTGGAATATATAGATCAAAATTATGCTTGGCCTTCAGCAATTTTCTTATAAGCACTTACATAAAATTTACTCGATTCGTGAGTACAGAGTTTTTATTTTTCAAAGAAAATCTAAAAATGCTATGCTTCTGTAATTATTCGGGACATTTACATTGCTTTTTTGTGTATTGGTATAATATTAAGCTCTGTAAAAACAGACGGAAATTTTCCATTCGTTTGTAGAAAAGTCTGCGTAAATCAGTGTTACTTAAACATTTAAACTATAGATTGCTTTTCTACTAGTTTTCGTAGTGTTTATTATAATCTGACAGATGGCGCCAAATGATAGTTTAACGTCTTTTCAAACCTTCAATTAAAGAGCGCAGACTGGTTTTACGTTAGTAAGATTCGTAAGAATTCTTAAGTCTGCGAACGTGTTTATGAAACGTTCGTAGGAATTGGCGTAAGAACGTTCTTACGTAAACATCGCAGAATTCTACGAAAAACTTAAGAATTGTTTATGAAACGGGCCCGATATGCTGAGACATAAGGTAACCACCACTTAATGTATTGATGTTCAACATTATGATAGCATCAAATGTCTCTTATTCAGTTATTATTTAGTTGAAATTGAATTTGTACCCGCAAAATTATCGACGAAAACATTATCTTTTCAAATATATGCGGGTTCTTTGTCATTCAGACATCAATTAATGCATTAAAATTAATTTAACAATAATCGGCGGCTAACGTTTGGCGTTTACATAGATTGCTTTAATGTGTTGTTTTTATTACATTCGTTCCAAACATCCTTAGCATAACCAATCGATGATTCAATACGGGATCCCTTTTTCTGTCATGACTAAGGCGTTTAGCTTGTGCAGATGCTTTTGTTAGCTGGTTTAAGATCTAGATCATCGGTATATGTGGCGTGTTCTGCGAAAACTGGGCAAAATGCTTGTGCGTAAATTGTCATCCCAGATTAGCCTGTGCAGTCCGCACAGGCTAATCAGGGACGACAATTTCCGCTTTTATGGAATTTTTCGTTTAAAGGATGTCTCTTCTTAGCGAAAATCCAGTTAAGGCGGAAAGTGTCGTCCCGGATTAGCCTGTGCGGACTGCACAGGCTAATCTGGGATGACACTGTACGCAAAAGCATTTTGCCCAGTTTTCTCAGAACACGCCACATATTCTAAGTGCCTTCATACATTTTTAGCAGCTCAACAATCACTGTCAAGATTTATGGTAAGTAATATCGGTGTTAACTATTGTTGAACCGACTTCCGAGCATTTTAACAATATAGTTTCCAAATTGAGTACACACAAATTAATTGATTAATATTAATGTCTAACAATTAGATTTATGCATAAAAATAACAATTTGAATTGTATTATTCTAACTATATTTCGAATAAAACGACATTGGTATTGTATGCTTACATCAATGTAATTGATGAAGTCGGGTGGTGCGGTAGTCGAGTGGTAACACTCTTGTCTACCATTCCAGAGGTCGTGGGTTCAATCCCTGACCGGGGCACTGGAAATTTCAGAAATGCTAAAAGTGTTTCCCACCCAACTAGAGATGTACTGGTATGAAACCCAGGTAATTCTCGCGTGTATCGGTGCTATACACTGAGCACCCAGATTCCTTGTATCTCAAAGAGCTAGGGTCTCGCACCCAGAAAACTTTGTATCTCAAAGAGCAAGGGTCTCGCACCAGATTCCTTGTATCTCAAAGAGCAAGGGTCTCGCACCCAGAGTCCTTGTATCTCAAAGAGCTAGCGTCTCGCACCCAGATTCCTTGTATCTCAAAGAGCTAGGGTCTCGCACCCAGATTCCTTGTATCTCAAAGAGCTAGCGTCTCGCACCCGGATTCCTTGTATCTCAAAGAGCTAGGGTATCGCAACCAGATTCCTTGTATCTCAAAGAGCTAGCGTCTCGCACCCGGATTCCTTGTATCTCAAAGAGCTAGGGTCTCGCAACCGGATTCCTTGTATCTCAAAACTGTCTCTTCTAATTGCTGTCTCTTCAGCAAAAACCAAAGGACCCCAAATAGAAATAAGTGCTTGCACTTTCATGGGTTATCCTTGACTGCAAGGTCAAAATAAATACAACACAATACTACAAGTCCTAATTTCTAAATATAGTGGAAAGTGGCATCATTCTGGTTTAGTTAAAACAAAGTTTCCAATTAGACTTATGTGTCCTTACAAAATAGAATGTAAAATAAATGTATCCAGTCCATAAACAATATTAAGTCCGTATTTAAAAAAAAATCTCAGTTAATTTTCAACCAGCTTTATTTATTACTTTGTTATGTCATTTGCGTTTCTTATCGACAACGGCGCTTAATATTTTGCGAAATTCCGACATATCGGGAATATTTTCAGAATTTATAATAATTATTTATAACATTAAACGCTTTACCACAACGAACATTAAAATCGCATCTTAGTAATCGTTCATATTTACCACATCTGGTTATGGACACGGTATCCTCTAAACACATCTACGACATTAAACACTTTATTATAATTAAAATGTGAATTTTCAGGTGGAAAACAGACATAAATGTATAATATATATTTGCCTGAACGTTATAGTGATGTGTTGAATGATCGACCAACACCGACCAACACTGTTTTAACCCAGTTATGCCTAGTGGACTCTCCTATCCTTCTAAATTGGATCATTTTTTTTCCAAAATTAGGGATGTCTAGTATATTTATTTCTATATTTAGAATATTTCTTACATAAATTCCTTTAAGCAAACAGCGCAGACCCTGCTGAGACGCCGCATCATGCGGCGTCTCATCTGGGTCTACGCTGTTTGCCAAGGCCTTTTTTCTAGACGCTAGGCATAAATGGGCTAAAATGAAGGTAAATGTGGTTAACAAAGTGATCGATGTTCCTTTTTATTATAAACATACCCCACCATAATTTCCACCAACATGAAAAGATGACTCGTTTGCATATTTAGCAAAATTACTCAAAATATTTTGACAAAAAACCGTGGTCAGTTTACCAAGTTTCCTGCCGGATAATAATGTCATAGTTTCTAAGTCCGTTAACGATAAATACAACTTTACTACGTTACCCTTCCATGTTTCAAGAAATAAACATGATAACATCAGAGTATGGTCGACCTTGACCGCAATCCTAATCGACGCTGGTGCCGTGTAACGGTGGAGTCACATCGGCGATGGATGTTAAATCCACAGAACTTCAATCCGAGGAGCATGTCCAGTCAATTTACGAGACGCATGTTTATATTGACTCACAGTGTTCTGCTGTTTAGGCGCTAAAGTAAGTTTTTCTCATTTAAAATAACCAACATTAACCTTCTTATTCTATTTATTTTGACAAAATTAATTAACGCCACATAATCAGAGTTACCAGTTCACATCTAATAAAAACCTTGTGAAAGCTCTAGAAACTTAATTTACAACTCAATATTCAAGAGAGTATGCACGATTTTGTCAAATATTTATGAATTTATATCAACTGTGTAAAAAACTTATTATACATATATTTCAATATAAATTAAAATACCAGTTAAGAAGAACATGTGTCGAAAAATACGGAATAAGCTAGATATTTAAATCTGAAATCGAAAATGTCTGTACAGTCGAATTCGCCAGCATGTATATCACGCCATCTTCAAAATACTCTTCTCTCATTGGCTGTTTGGCGTCACATGCTGACCCCATATATTTTATAGGGTGTCAGTAGACTAACATGACGTCACATGCTGACCCCATATATTCTATATGGCGTCAGTAGACTAACATGAAGTTTTGTTATTGTTATATAATGTTCTTGAATTCCATATTTTCGATAATACTATTTATAAAAAAAAAACAAAAAAAACATTGTTTGTCCTTGTTAATTTGATGAGATGGAAAGTAGTTGGCGTGATATAATCGTTACAAGGTTACAGGGTCGTAACTAGGATTTTTTGACTGGGGGCCCAATCGGGGAGGGTGCGGGAGGGGTTTCCCCTCCCTAATAGATTTTTTTTATTTGGCACTGTTCAAGGTAAATTTTTATAAAAACCTTATTTTGTGATATAAAGTTATGGTATATTACAAGTAAATCAACATCTTTCTGAAGTCTTAAGATTTCAGAAATGTATGATGTTTGATGAAGAAGGAAAAGCAACATTTGAAATCAAAAACCTTTATTAAAAAATGTAACATAAAGTATGACTCTAGCGAAGGTTTGATTTCAAAGATAAAATACTATTATGGTAATATTTCAGTAACTGACATATACCCAAGTAGTATTTTTTCTTTGAAATTAAACCTCCGATAAAGCTTCAAAGTAAATTAATAATAAAATGTTTATCATCTACAACACAGTTTGCACAGAAATGTAACATAAAGTATGACTCTAGAGGAGGCTTGATTTCAAAGAGAAAATACTATTATGGTTATATGTCAGTAACTGACATATACCAAAGTAGTATTTTTTCTTTGAAATCAAACCACCTCTAAAGTTTCAAAGTAAATTAATAATAAAATGTTTATCATCTACAACACAGTTTGCACAGAAATGTAACATAAAGTGTGACTCTAGAGGAGGCTTGATTTCAAAGAAAATTCTATTATGGTTATATGTCAGTAACTGACATGTAACCAACTAGTATTTTATCTTTGAAATCAAACCTCCTCTAAAGTTTCAAAGTAAATTCATAGTGAAATGTTTATCATCTACATCACAGTTTCCACCATATAAATCATCACAATCGTCTATAATTCTGACATCAGGTCAGGAAGTGCCATCTTCCTAGGATTTTTCCTCGCAAATTCTCTGACAACCTGCTTTATGTCGATNATATTGACCCAGATTTTAAATTTGAAAATTGCATTCTGTTTGTTTTGCAAGAATGTATAGCAAACAAACAAATCCTCTGTACGACGAGCAGTATTCCGACTCGTTAAATATTGTTACGATCATCAAATATCCAAATTAAACCTTTTACTTCACACGAAGCATATTTGTATATTGAAGTTGGCCCGTTAGTGTTAATAATGACACGTGCACATCGGGTATTCGGAAATACGTTGGCAATGTTTGAAGTAACATAAAACATGTTCGTGAAAGGAAATGTTCTCAATACATGAGTATTGCATGAAACCTCCACACTAAAATCACGTTTACTAGCCGTAATGCTTAACTTAATCCGGAATTGTTCAACAGTAACAGCTTGCCAATTTGCTAACAACATTCTGTCAAGATTGAGACGTAATGATGGGTGATTTACCAACCAAAGCCAAGGTTACTTCATCAAAAGCGTGGGATGATTCGACAGCGTTTGCATTTAAATTTTATATTAACATGCATTTTTGTGTGCTATTTATTTTCGCTTCTTGTTCTCGTGCATAAAATGCGGGATTTACAAAATGTGAGCATTCCAGGTTTGTACATGACCGCAGTTGAAAGGTCATTAAAACATATAATTCACAAACAAACAACTTTTAGGAGAGATGCGGATCGGTCTGAGGACAATGAACATCATGGTGTAACCGGTTCAGACTTCTTAGCGTTCCATCTCGGACCTGGCAAGAATGGAAGTGCGATTGATCTAAGCGGATTCAAATTTGATTTGCCAAAGTATGCTGAGAATGATAAAAAGCATAGGTTTAATACTTTTATCAGTGATGTGATAGGCCTGCGCCGAAAACTACCGGATATGCGACCGGCGGAGTGCAGGACTATGGTATACCCGGACGATTTACCGCCAATCAGCGTCGTCATCATATTTCGCGACGAATGGCCAAGTATTCTTCTACGGACGGTTTACGGTGTCTTGGACATGACGCCCGACAGGCTTTTAAAAGAGATCATACTGGTAGACGATGGCTCAACGGACGCTGAGCTCAAATTGAAAGTAGCTATTCACGCGAGCTCCTTAAAGAAAGTGACCCTAATCACCCTCGGCAAGCCGGCTGGTCTGATGGTAGCGCGCCAGACGGGCATAGAGGCGGTTACGGCGGAGTATTTCGTCGTCATGGACGGCCATATGGAAGTGGCGGAGGGCTGGGCGGAGCCGCTGATACACCGCCTGGTTCAGGTGCCCAATGCACTCCTGTGCTCGCACGTGGGCGGCATTGACAAAGACAACTTCAAATTTATATTGGCTTCCAACAAGCCAGAAAAGAAGGAGTACGAGAACCTGTTTCCATTCTTTCACCAAGTCACCATGGATCAAATGTTCGCGCCCTATAGCCAAGAGTTCCGATCGCTTCGTAACGGAAGCGTGGAACCGATCCCGTACGCGGTGCAGCAGGGGATGATGATGGCGATGCGCACGGACTACTTCCTGCAGCTGGGCGGGTTTGATTCCGGTATGCGCGTCTGGGGCAGCGAGCAGATCGAGATGTCCGTTAAGGTGTGGCTGTGCGGGGGACGGGTAGAGATGGTACCCTGCTCCGCTGTGGCGCACATGTTCAGGTACTCATTAATATGTATACTTATAACTTTAATTTAAATCTATTTATTTTAGCGTTCAATTTAATGCATTGAGTATAGCCATCTGCCACTCCACAGTCACGTAGTTCTTTCACTGCTTCTTAAAACAAAACAAGCTCGCGACGAAACGTTTCACGGGTTCTCGATAGGGATGAGGTGCTCTTTGGGGGCCTATACGGAAGGGGCGCTGGTTCTTCGATCTGGAGCACGGCGTCCCCTGATAAAATGCACTTAAATTACTTAGCGTCGACTTCCACCGGATGTTTGCACTTCTTGGTGAACTCGAGGTGAATGTTCTTGCCGGGCTTGTCTTCCACGTGCTAAGCTTTGAGGTCAGTTTTCATCGATATTTCGTACCGTGTTACCTGCTTGCAATTGAAGCGCAGACAAAATTTCCTGTTCCCATCGGGGTCGGTGATAAACGGCTGCTTGACTTGAACCGTCGGCGAATCAACGCCCATCTGGTGCATATCGTGCTGAATCTTGTCCAACTCTAAATCGAATGTTGAGATCAATAAACATGCCTATCTGAAAATACAGAGCAAATCCGGGAACGAACGTGGCGCCGGGTTCCCAAATAAAGATGTATTTTGAACTTTTTTAATTGCGTACATTATGCGCACAATGAAACGAACGATCATCATCATCCCCATCATCATCCTCATCGTCACCGTCACCGCCATTGGCATCGTCATCAGCATCAGCAGCATCATCATCATCATCATCATCATCATCATTCTCTTGACCGGTCTGGTCGTTGCGGGAACTGAGAGCCGACGACACCGAGATCCTCCGCCCGTCAGGTCTGCTTTGGGCTGCTGGGAGTAGCTCATTCATAGGGAGGGATTTCCACTCTTTCACATTGTCCGTCCAGCTTCTTCTTCTGACGGCCTCGACGGCCTCCCTCTAGCGTGCCCTGGAGCACAGTCTTGCACAGAGAGTCATGTCTGGTGACGTTTCCAAACCAATCCAGCTTTCGTCGTTTTATGCTCTCCAGGAGGGGGGGGGGGGGGTNCAGGGGGGGGGGGGGGGGTTCTTGTGAGCCAACAAGTGCTGTTTTCATGTTCCCGACGTGCTCGTTGGTCTTGTGCTATGTGTAAACACTTCAAAGGCCTGCGTTCTGTGTCCGCGTGAAATGTCCAGGTCTCGCAGCTGTAAAATAGGATGGAAAATACGAGGGACTATAGCCTGTGCTTGGTAAGGGAGCTGATGGTGTTGCTTGTCCACAACCTACTCAGTTTGGCCATCGCTGCGGTCGTCATGGGGATTTGTATTCGGACATCAGCGCTACTGGCACCATCCATAGGCAGGTTTGCTCCCAAGTACTTGAAGCTGGTCACTTCTTCCAGCTTCTTGTAATTCGTGGTGATGACAGCACTGATTTTGTTTCGTGCTGTTCACCATGATTTTCGACTTCTCCGTGCTAACCTCCATCCAGTATGCTCCTGCTCTTTCATAGAGTCTGTTGGTGAGGTCTTGTAAATCACTGCTGGTGCCACCCATGCGGTTAATGTCATCAGCGAATCTCAAGTTGGAGATCAGTCTGCCACCGAGGTGTTGTGCTCTTGTTGAGTCCCCTGCATTATATTCTCAAGAAAAAAGTAAAACATGACGAGGAAGAGCATGATGTCCTGAAGAAGTCATCCATTTTTCCATTGAGAAGTACTATGCTGCTGGCGTTTCCGTATAGTTCGTGGATGACTTGCACCTGCCCTTCGTCAGTGTTGAATCCTCTCAGAATCTACCAAAGGCCATCATGCCACACGCGGTCGAACGCTTTCTTAAAGTAGATGCAGTTGTGAAAGAGTTCATGATGGTGTTGCAGGTGTTTCTAAATGATGACTGCAGATAAAGATTTGTTCCACTGTGCTCCGTCCAGCTCTGAATCCAGCCTGCTCTTCCGTCAGCAATTTTTCGGCCTTACTTTTCAGTCGGTTGCGGATGATGCGTAACATAATTTTTCTGGGATGGCTGATGAAGCTGCTGGTTCGGTAATTCTCACAGTGCTTGAGGTTGCCCTTTTTCGCTCAATACTGGGTCCACTCATTGGGTCACTTTTTCTGCTCCCAGATCTTATGGCATAGTGCTGTCATTGATGCAGTCGTTGCCTCTCCTCCGTGCTTAATCAGCTCAAAAGTGACGTTGTGCATTCCCTGAGATTTTCCTGCCTTCAGACTGCGCCCTGCCTTCTCCATATCGGTCTTAAGTATGGACGGACTTTCGTCGTCAGCTTCTGGTCTGGGATCATTCTGAAGGAGACTTTGTCTGGCTGAAGCGGGTAGTTATAAAGGTCGCTGCAGTATTCAGTCCACCTGTTCAGGACAGTGGTATTGTCAGTCAGAAAGTTCCCATAAGCTCAGCGTCTGCTATAACACTGGCCTTTGGGCTGACAGGTCTTGGTTAAGATCTTGAGGGTGCTGTAGGCCTTCTTACTTTTGCCTGTGGTCATCTCTTTGTCGATGTTGATACATTTCTCCTCAATCCACTCCCCATTGGCCTATTTTATTATGCAACACCAGAAATAAGTGTAAGCGTTGAATTCGAGTAGATAAATGAAGTGTTTTTTGTTTTATTTTGTATCTGAATTGATCTGAAAACTGTAACAATGCCGCATAACTCTTGTTTTTGTAAAAAAAATAATATACAAATGTACATACAAGAGTGTTTAATGTTCATTGCATTTATTATTGTAAATAGTTTCTTATTATATTATAAATTGTCTAATGTAGACGTGATAATTATAACTTATATTTGACCTGCGTCATGCGAAAATGGGTCTTATGGCATGCGGTCAGCTAAGCTCCGGACTAGCCTAGGCATTCGCGCAGTATGGTCAGGACCTACCATGTCCGCTTTTAAGTAATGCAATGTTTCGTGGTCTCATAAGCGGGCAGGATAGCTCCTGACCTGGCAGTAGGCCTTGTCAATAAACTATGAAAAACACATGCACGTGACCTGTCTGCGCGAATGCACATGCTGGTCTGGCCTCACAGAGAATAAGGTCCATTTTCGCATGACGCGGGTGTAATAATAGGAACTGGTGCATAAATAGTCCGACAAACAACATATGCAAATGCATGTATTCATGAATTAACGTTTCAATTTACTGTAATGTGCCTTATTCTTACGTGGGCTAGTTTTTGGCAGCTATACTTTCATTGTGTTAAGTATGGGGTATGCTCTTTGGACATCGACTATATAACATCTAGCTATAGTGGGCAACAACAGGACACAATTTCAACAGCACACAATAGTGTTAACGCTGATTAGGAAACTATTATTTAAACACATTGATGAATTGAAACTCATATTAAATTAACGATGTTACATCCGGTACAACGGGTTCATCCCTCATATTTATATTTCAGTGTTTAATGTTCATTAAATTAATTATTGCAAAGAGTTCGTTATTATATTAAATATTGTCTCATGAGCACGTGATTGTTATAACGTAACTTTGACCCGCTTCATGCGAAAATGGGTCTTATGCCATTCGGCCACCTTAGCTCCAGACCAGCCTGTACATGCGCGCAGTGTGGTCAGGTACATCCGGTACAACGCGTTCATCCCTCATATTTATATTTCAGGGTGACGCCCTGGGGCGGCTTAAAACTGGAGGACAACTACCAATCGGCCAACAAAGCGCGCATGGCTCGTGTCTGGATCGACCCGCCATTCCGGGACCTCTTCGAAGACTACGTACGCGATAAGAAATTCACGACCGGTGACCTCACTAAGCGCAGAGCAATACGGAAACGAAACAAATGCAAACCGTATCAGTATTTCGTAGACGTCGTGAAGTCGTTTTCGAAGGTGTATTTTCCAACTGACGTTAAACGGTCTGGACATATCTATAACAAGGCCGTTGATAAATGTTTGGATGTGGCCAAGGAAAATAATGTTCTAAGTCTCATACTGTATCAATGTCATCCGCAAGTCGCCAGCAACCAGTATTTTACGCACGCGTCGAACGGACAGATACGCTCGGTCGATTCCACGGCGATAAGTGTCGTGCGGAGGGGAAATGAAACGACGGTGGACGTCACTTTGCGGCCGGCCAACTGGGGGGAGAAGGAAACGCTCTGGGACTACACGCCCGAAGGAACCATTGTCAGTCAATTGAATCAGCAGTGTATAACAGCGACGCGGACGAACAAGGCCACTATAGCGCCATGTAGCGGCGGAGACACACAGGTCTGGTCTTGGGGCAGAACCTGACCGGCTCCCATGTTCATTTACCTAGTATTACGCATATGTAGAGTAGCAGTTCTGGAAAAAAAATCAATAGCTAATCTAAAAAGTCGAATTTCATTCTGTTGAACAACATTTACTCATTTATATCATTTGTTTACATTTAAATAATTCATTACAACACCGGTTGCAAGCTAAATATATATTAACATTACAGTTTTGTTATGGTGACAAAGACTTTACTTTTTTCTCATGTAAATATAGTGCATGTTTTTAAAGAAGAGAGTTGTTTTCTTATCTATACAAATTGTTTTTTTATTTACAATTCAGGAAAATAATTTATCATTCTAGCTTTCACTAAACAACACATGGGAGTTCTTTGAATGAAACCACGAGTCTAAGTATTTGTTTAGAGCCATGAATCAGACCGACATGTGTTTATTGACCGTGTATTGGCCGATAACTAATAACATCTAATCTTATATGTGCGGTGCCATGCAAAACTATTATATGAGTCGTTTTCTGAGAAAACTGGGCAAAAGGCTTGTGCGAAAATTGTCATCCCAGATGAGCCTGTGTAGTCCGCACAGTCTAATCCGGGACGACACTTTCCGCCTAAACTGGATTTTCGCTAAGAAGAGACATCATTTAAACGAAAAATTCCATAAAAGTGGAAATTGTCGTCCCTGATTAGCCTGTGCGGACTGCACAGGCTAATCTGGGTGGCAATTTACGCACAAGCATTATGCCCAGTTTTCTCAGAACACGACACATATATGCGGCCAGCGCAATCTGATCAGCAGCTACCCTTTCCTAGTAGCTCCGGACCAGACTTCGCGAACATGGCATGAGACCAATTGTGTCGTGTTCTGAGAAAACTGGGCATAATGCGTAAATTGTAATCCCAGATTAGCCTGTGCAGTCCGCACAGGCTAATCAGGGACGACACTTTCCGCCTAAACTGGCTGCTTTTCGCTAAGAAGAGACATCATTTAAACGAAAAATTCCATAAAAGTGGAAATTGTCGTCCCTGATTAGCCTGTGCGGACTGCACAGGCTAATCTGGGATGACAATTTACGCACAAGCATTATGCCCAGTTTGTTCAGAACGTGACATAATTTTCACATGACGCGGCTCATATAATGTGTTGAGTATGTGTGTGAATGAGCTATATTTGACTATGCTTAAAGCAGGTTATAGATTTACATGACTGTTGATTCATATGCATGTTTACAACGATCCTTTATTTTTGTAATGTGAATAACAGAGAATAACACGTTAGGATGTCCCTTAATTAATTGATTTTATGTAATCCGTGTATATAATATCCATCAGTAGCTTTGATCATCCACGCAATAAAGGAAAACCCGTTTGTTAACACATCAGCTGGGAGGTTTTGAGTCTACGGGCTTTGCAACACATGGCGATAAGGCTTATGTTGTTATATGAAGACGATGAGTCAGGCTAATACTCGTTAAGGCTTGCACAATACAGCTACAGCGGCTATTCTTACTGGGGCGAGCACATTGAAGCACTAACAGGAAGCTGCACGCATCATCCCCCGCCGCAATCAGATACAGTATCAGACGATGAGTGAAGTAACTTTGTGTAAAGGGCAATGGCATTTTTACAAACAGATACAAACGACCTCGGGTATTTTAGTGACCGATGTAAAACGACTTAAACAATACACCCAGGTAAGGTTCAATGTCTCTTGCGAATGACGATAAGGAAGGTAAGGGATGACCTCGGGATCGAACCTGGGACCGCCGAGTTCTAGCGACAGTGTGTTATCACAATATCAGTCGCAAAACTGAAGTAAAGTAAAGACAAATTAGGTCATGATTGCCCTGAAGCCCTCACCGGAGTTTGAAGTAAACGCTTGACCTGGTAACCAGGTCTTGATACCCAAGTGACCCAGAATCGAACTTGGCCAATGTATTGTCACAATAAACATTTTGTAAAGTTTCATTTTCATCAAGATTGCGTCGTTAATGTGGCCTCTATCATGGTAACAAAGTTTTTCTAGGATATGACTAGGTGATCTTTTTTGACGCACATAGTCCAGATTGGAACTTGACCTAGTTATCGTAACAAACATTTTGACCAAGTTTCATCAAGATCGAGTCATAAATGTGGCTTCTAGAAACATAACAATGTTTTTCTACGATTCACCTGGTGACCTAGTTTTTGAATGCACGTTACCCAGAATCGAACTTGGCCTAGATATTGTCAACATTAACGTTCTGGCCAAGTTTCATCAAGATTAAGTCATAAATGTGACCTCTATAGAGTGGTAACAAGGTATTTCTACGATGTGATCCAATGGCCTAGTTTTTGGAAGCCAGTAACCCAGCTAAGATATTGTCAAGATCAATATTCTGACAAAGTTTCATAAAGTCTTAAATGTTACGTCAACAGTTATAACAAGGTTTTTCCCAGATTTGACCCTGTGACCTAGTTTTTGAACCCATACGACTCAGATTGGAACTACGACTTGACATTGACCAAGTTTCATAATTCCTAACGCCTAGTTGCTTACCAACACATAGATAAAACAAATACATAGCAACAAGAACATCACCTCTCGGCGAAATTAATTATGCCTTTTTTGTGGTATCAGCAGTTTTACAGTTGTCCTTCTATCTTTCCATAATGGCATTGGAAAGGAAAACGACACAGCCAATCAGTTGAATGAATATTTAATATGAAAATATGCTTCCACAGACTGTACAAACAATTGCTGATGAATATGACATCAAACTGTGAAGAGCAGAATTATAGAGCTGTAAAGCGAGCATGCATATATTACAAAGAGGAAATGGTATGATTAAACACCAGATTGGATCTAAGTATTCATAGCTATCTAACAATGTTATAATTGGTACATGTATATGAACATATAAATTTTTCAATAGTAAATTTGTATTGTTTTAGTTTCGTGTGTTCTATTTTATAAAGTTAATAATTCTTTTCTAACAAAAAATATAAAGCCAAAAAATCTAACTGCTTTTCAAATATTTTACAAATGTGTTTCTTTGTAATAAAACAAATAAAAGAACATGATTCCAATTTGCAATATTTATCTGGTCCCCATACAAGCCAAAGTGCTGAAAAGCATTCGAGATACAATTGTTAAATTATAATCGAATGCTTGTGAGTTTATAATCATCCAACAGTATGTATCCTACCCAAAAACAGTGCACAGTATATAACATAATCAAGAAATCCATCAAAAATACAACAACTTCACACTAACAGAGAAAATCATCGTGTTAAACAAAGACTGGAAACTTCATCAAACTTGCAATGAGCTCACAAAAAACGACACAACAACATGGCAAACAATAGCAAAAAAAAAAATCTACTTGCAAATTAACCCTTAAAGGGACTTGTTCACAGATTTTGGCATGTTTTGAAGGTTGTAATTAAATGCTTTAAATTGATAATTGAAAACATTGGAAATAAAAAGCTCCAGTATAAAACAAGTATAAAATTTAAGAAAGGAAAAAAAAGAGTAATCCACACTGGGACTCGAACCACCCTTGGAGTAAAAGTCTAGCAATCGTCGTAATGTCACAAAATATAACGATAACAACAGAACTGTCCAAAATATTCAATCGTTTCGCGTTTGTAACACTTTATAATTTTCTGATTTTAAACTCGTCAAAAGATGCATATAATGGATGCTTCCTCACAAATATCATAACTACAACGAAAATTTGCAGATCTGAAACAATTTTTTTCAATTTTGTCAATTGACCAAAACGTGAACGAGTCCTTTTAAGATGCTTCTCAGAAAGTCATAAAGCGCAAAAATGGTACATTACTTGTCACATATTTACAGAGTTTATGGTAATGTACAATGAGTTCTTCAAAAATATTCTCAATTATTATCCCAAAACATCAGGTTAGCACGCAAATATATTGCACACTCGCACTGGATAAAAGATAAAACCAAATCATGTTACTTTATCACGAAACACAGATGTTAACCGAATCTTATTTATATGTTAAAATCTGCTTTCCGATGGTTCAAATGCTTATATTTTACAACATTTGCATTTCATAATTGAAGGTTCAGAATACAATAGACCAGTAGACAACAATCAACAATTAGTTTCAGAATACAATAGACCAGCAGAAAACTGTCAACAATTAAAGTTTCCCAATCATGGGTTTATGTGAGAAGTGGTAAACTAACGCACATGGCTTTATAATTCATAATATACACTGCATACCATTAGACAAAGAACAGCAAAGCGTGGCTATAAATTTCTGTCAACTAGTTCATTAAGTATACAAACAGACAGAATTGGATCTTTTCAAAGTGGGTTGAAATATTTTTTTGTATTTGCAAAAATATTAGCTAGCAATCACTCAAATTTGTTATATCTTGAAACATCTGATATTATAAATTTGTCATAATTATAAGAGAACAATTTAAGAAAAGTATGAAGGAACAGTGAGATCAACTTTGAAAACTACTTTTTATAAAAAAAATACCTTATTTATATGGAATTAGTTTTTTTGCTTTTAACAAGCTGTCCAACAATGATGATTGAAAATAATGTACACATACATAATGCCAATGACACCATCAGAAAACAAAATAATACACACGTTACCAAAAATTACCAAAATGATAAAATGACATTTACAATGATTATAATACAAACTTCATTTGCTGCCATCAAAACTAAGTCATACACATGACAAAATGAAACATATGATACTATTCATCAATTTTTGTACAACAAAATAAAAACCTGCACTTTGGTGCGAACAAAAGTAAGACAATATTGACATCAAATTACGAAGACGTTTTTCATTCTTGAGAGTTTATTCTTTGTATTTATAAAAATGAAACAAGATGATAAATGACTATGGCTATGCTGAATGAAAATGTAATTCTGCAAAAAATGAGGAAAACAAGAATGAGGTCTTTCAATTGCTATTGTGGAGGTTTGCATTCATAAAAACAAATGCATAAGCAAGCAAGGTATCTTAAGAAAATAAACATCAATTTTGTTTTACTTCATTGTGTTTTGTAATGGAAACTATCTACAAAACAGATGTTTTGTACTGGAATCTATGTACATAATTGACGTTTTGTATTGCAATACATCTACATAACAGATGTTTTGTACTGTATCTATCTTCATAACAGATGTTTTGTACTGGATCTATCTACATAACAGGGGAATCTTCATCAGATCGAATTTTCTTCATCTGTGACAGAGCAGACTGCAACTGAGTCCTGTAAACAGAATCATTAGCAAAACAGCATCAGTATCAGCAGCAGCAACAACAAACAAACTAGAGCACTCCCCCAAATGCTGCATATTGTAAAAAAAGAGTAGAAAACCACTATAAAATGTTATCTACTTATATAACAATGAGGCGCCCAATATATTTTTTTTTTTAGTTATTATGATTTAAGTATATAAAAATCATGTGATACCCCAAGGCGTGGCCAGTTTTAGACCCTAGAGGCATGATGTCAACAAATTGTGTAGAGGGTCACAATACAATGTTAAATACCACGAACTAAACCTCTGCACCCTTCTTAAAGGAAAATACCCCTTTAACCCTTTGAATGCTGGGAAATTTGTCGTCTGCTTAAATGTCATCTGCTGAATTTCTAAAATTAGCATTTTCTTCGATTTTTTTTCTAAAAACCAAAATCAGAATAGCAAACAGTTTGGATCCTGATGAGACGCCACGTTCTGTGGCGTCTCATCTGGATCCAAACTGTTTGCAAAGGCCTTCAAAATCCGGTTCCAGCGCTCAAAGGGTTAAGTCATTGTCCTATACAAGTCTTTATAACCTTGTGACCCCCAGGGCATGGCCAGAGTTTACCTTAGGGAGATTATTGAACAAAAAGTTGTTGAGGACTACTATACCATGTTACAGACCAAACATAAAACCCGTCAACCTTGTGGTTTCAGGAAACCTATTTTGCTAATAGTTTATATTAACAATCATGAAGTCATAAAATGTTTAAGTTGAAAATGAGGCGTAACTTTTGACATTTTAAATTTAGCAGGATACAAATTGCACAACTTCTCTCTTCTATAAAATGAATATTAAAATAACACTACCATTTAAACACTGGCAACATCCAAAATAGGATTAAGCACTAGGCGAGGTTATACAAGTACTAAAAATAGAATTACACAGGATTATGCAACACCTGGCACAAAACCCTTAATAATCAATAGTGTCAGGCCAATACAATATTGCTTATTAAAATGTAACAATAAAACCAAACAAGGATCAGCGTTGCAGATTTGTAGCTTTAAAACTACTTACGAGTCAACTGTTCTCTTTACGGCCATCTTAGTGGGTAGTGGAGCCTGAGCCTGAGCTTGATCTGTAAACAGAGCAGTACTTGTATAATAAATACAGCCACATTCTGGAAAAACAGGTCTTAATGCATTTGCGTAAAGTATCGTCCCAGTATAGCCTGTTCAGTCCGCACAGGCTTTTTAGGGACTTTTATGTTATTTTTCATTTTAAAGGAAGTCTCTTCTGAACAAAAATCCAGTCTAGGCCGTCTTCATGGTTACTATAAGCCAGACAGCCCGGGGCTGGTGAATATATTATTTGGGCTACTAGAAATTAATAATTTATATACTTGGACTATTGGATTTTTTATCTGTTTCAAATAAAGCATAATGATTCGGGCTAGTGGCTTAAAAAAATTACTGTGAAGACTGAGTCTAGGCGGAAAGTGTCATCCCTGATTATGGGGCGATACTTTATGCACATGCCTTAAGCCCGGTTTTGCCAGAGCGAGGCTCACTATGTCTTCATGAATTATTAACACAGCATGAAATGTACAGAGTTAACATAGCAACAGTTATAGAAAGGCCATGCATGTGTATATAGCGAAAGAAATAATCAAAGGATTCTATACCTTTTAAACCAACCACTGCAAAATACAAAAAAGAACAAACAAACTTAGTGGTCCTTATACAACTTTTTAATTTATATGACATAAGTGATGTCCCCAAAAATATGCCAACTAATTTGATTAGATTCCAGGGATAACAGATATTAAATAAACATACATATAATACATCTATATTCTTATTTCCTTTATGCTATGGAAACAATTTACTGTAAATCAAAGTCCCAATTTCTATCACATTTTTGCACAGAAGTTCAATAAATTACCTTGAAGCCACCTGACTTGAGTGGCAGGCCCGTAGCCCTTCTCGTTGCGAGCTGCAATACGGAAGATGATGGCGGGTTTTGTGGTGTGGTCAATGTGTGCGGACGTAAGACTATTGGAGTTCACCACACAGGAGGCGCTGGGGCCGCAGAACACGCGGACGAACGCCAGCTGGGCAGCAGTGCCTGGCTTCTGTTCCACGGGCTGAGATGAGTTCCTCACAGCGAGGTACACAGAGTACTCCGTGATCTTACCTGCTGTGTTCTGTGGGGGTTCCCACGACAGGTGGGCTCCATCCGTGCTCTGAAGTCAGGGACAAAAGTGTTCATGTAATCTCAAAGAAAGAATTCCCTGATCAAATTGAGTTTTTTTGTTTGGTAATTTAGATTTTTTGCCACTTTCAATGGTATTTAAGTCATCAGCACAGTGGGCAGCATTCCAACACACACTTTTGCTGGGTAATCTGTTTCTTCAGAGCACATGAATCATGATGATGCAAACGACAGCTTTACTAGAAATAACATCACGACCAATCTCCACACAGGTTATGGTGCAGGGCTGGGAATTAAGTTTGCTATCCTCAGATTTGTAGTCCAAGGCTCTACAATCAAGCCGACCACCATGGTTCTATTCTGACATTTTTAATACAGTATGTATTACAGTATATATATNCTTATATATATATATATATATATATAATTTTTTATATATATAAAACAGTATATACAGTTAGCAAATAGTCCTATGACATTGTAAAATGCACATGGGTGAAAGTACAAAAAACTCAAAATACTGAAAAGTTTTAGAAGGGGGCCAGGGGGCCACTGGTGGATCCAGGGCAAAGCCCTGGTCAGGGGTCGAAGGCCCCCCGAAGCTCCTGAAGGATAGCAAGTTGATCAGCAAAAAGGAAGCTATCCTCAAATACTAGACCAACATATGTTGACAGTAATTCTTGCAGCTTAAGTGCATGCATACAATGGAAAACAAACAATTGTTATGTTTGTACATGTATAATAACTTTATTCAGTCATCTTATCTATTAATTTGTTTTTTAAGCATACACTCTTAACTTAAAGACAGGGGCTGTAATGGAAGTCCCATTCCTGAAATTCAGCTGAGGTCCAGGGGCTGCAAGCCCCTGCAGGGGCTAGGGTACTAGGGCTAGGGGTGGAATCCCTAGTTAGGAGTTCAGGGGGGCGAAGCCCCCCGAAGCAAAATTATTTTAAGCCTTTGAGGACCTTAAAAGTGCATCCTTGCTATGTCAAATTGTGTTTTACTGCTGAAGTAAATATTTTGACTGACAGACTTAAACTTGAACTTGCTTTGGACACATCATTAAAAGCCTTTTTTCCATGTTCAATATGTCCGAGCCCTAACTTTTTGTACTATTTTTTATAGTCTTTCTAGTTACAATTTCTGTTGAATACAATGCGAAACATTATAAACCAGACCATTCGTATCAACACATGTGTATTGGTCATCCTATACATATAAAAAAAAGAACGTCGAAAATAATGTAAAAATCGACGAAAAATACTGTATCCGAAACGACAGTCCGAAAATTGTACGTGTATTGCACATGAAATAAAAAGTGCATATCGTTTGACTGCAGAAAACGACAACAAGTTACCTAGCAAAAACGTAATCAATATATAATTTGTTGTTGTTTTTAAGCACACTAAAAATATTTCCAAATGGCGGACATTTGTAATTGACCGGGCGAATAGTGCCCGGAGGGATAGAACGATTCACGAGACAATAGAAAATGAAAGAGCAATACGCCCAGGGGGATAGACAAATTGAGAAGCAATGGGCGCGTCGAATCTATTATTAGATACGGGTTAACAGAACAGTGGAAAACCAATTTATCACGTCTGGAATCGATCGTATTTTGTTTGTTGGACACATGGCCCTNCTCATCGGATTTACATGATTCATGAAAACGACCTCTGAGGAGCCAAAAAATACGGAATTCCGTAGTATTACGGAATACTTTCACCCATGCATGCAATACACTATGGTGAAAATGATAACAAAGAATCCCAGCTGTGAGCAGTACCTTGCTAATCTTTATGGCCGATGGTGCCCCTGGGTACCCTGGTAGACACGTCTTGAAGGCGGAGATCTCGCTCCACGGCCCCCGCCCGCAGGCGTTGATGCCGGCCACTCGGAACTTGTACGCCGTGCCTGGCAGCAACTCCTGTCTCTTGAGTACACTGTGGTCCTGCACCGATACCACGTCCACATCCTGTCATACACAAACACCAGTCAAATGTGAACATTAACAAATGAAAAACTAAAATACATGTAATAATTTAAATGTGCTTAAATGGTGAATACACACTAGGCTCTAGTCACTGCCAGTTTCACCTGTATTTTTCATTTGCCACCATTTAACAAATTCCATGCTTCATGACAGTTTTTGCAGAATTCACTAGTGAATATTTTGTTTTTAAAATTTTAAAAGCAATATTCTGTATTAAATAGTCAAAAGCTACAAAATATGCACAATATAAAAGTATCAAATTTTAACATGCTAGTACAAAATCTCAGACACGATATATCTCAATAAGAATTGAGAAAGCATGTCACAAACCATTCAACAAATATTGAATTAAAGATAAATATGAGGTTTCGCTGTCAAACTAGGGATAAGTTGTCACAGATTTGATCCTAACTCTGAGAGCATTTTTGAGATCTCTTAGGAAACCAAGTACTGGTTCTACCCAGGACACAGACTTGTGAGTGTCTCAATAAGCATTTGGCTTTCAATGTTACCCAGCCAAATGATCAGATTCAAACTATACTAAAACACTTGATAATCTTACATCAAGAAATAAACACACCCACCCCCAATAGTGTAGGACTTGGTCTCACCTTTCTCTCCTGCTGGATATCCCCGTTCCCCTGCTGTCCCTCGGCTGGCAGGTGGTAGTAGGAGACAAGGCAAGAGGTGCCCTTGATAATGCCCACATCAAACCACTGGTTACCCTCCTTCTTGGGTGTGGTCACTGTCATTACTGTCTTGGTCTCACCCTGCTGCAAACACGATCAGCATTAAGCACATTCAGTCGAAAGACTTAGAGACGTCCCTTGGCAACAATTCATTCCGCATAGATTATGTATATGTATACATTTTGTTAGTGACCTAACATGATATAGCCCAAGACAAATGTCAAGTTTCCTTTATATATGCTTAACCCTTTGCATGCTGGGAAATTTGCTGTCTGCTAAAATGTCGTCTGCTAAATTTCTAAAATTAGCATTTTCTTCCATTTTTTTTCTAAGACCACTATCAGAATAGCAAACAGTTTGGATCCTGATGAGACGCCACGTTCTGTTGCGTCTCATCTGGATCCAAACTGTTTGCAAAGGCCTTTCAAAATCCGGTTCCAGCGCTCAAAGGGTTAATAGATCACGTAACAGTACAAGGGTTTAGATGCATAATTATGTACTTGCAATGAAAATTATTAAACAATTAATATTTTTAAGTACAAAAAGATATTTTACTTTTTTTTCAAATGTTGGTCACAGTATGGTCATTGGTCTGAATTTGACTTATTATAATTTCCTCATGTATTAATGTACCTGTTGTGCTTTTATTGGTTCCAGTTTGATACTGCTTACTGCTCCAGCACTAGAAGCAGCTGCCATGGCCAATGTGGCTAGTGGATCTACAGTTAAACAGAAGATTCTAATAGAAACATTTACCTTCAAAGATCAATAAAATTCACAACTCAAACCTGTCGGAATGAAAAGAAATGTACATCATTTGTAAGGACACATTCTTGTGCGTCTCAAGGTCTGCTAACTCTATATTCAGAGCTCCAGATAAGGTTTCGGGTCAATAAGTTTTCACTACAAGATTTTTTTCGCAATTAGTTTTTTTCCAACAATCATCATTTTCAATGAGTTTTTTTTTCTTACAATGAAAAATATATAATAACAAACTAACCTTTTAACTCCATTGACCTTTGCATTAGCTAATGTGTGCATACGGGTCACATTTTAAAAGATCAGTATCCATTTAATTGAGACTGTCCTGGCATCATCAAGCTGCTATTGAACAATAAACTGTTATATACATTTAAGTGTCACTATCATTTCGCTTACTTGCTAGTTAAATGAACAATGAACTGAATTGTTCTGTTTTTGCGTGATACCGCAATGTTTGGGTCAGGAGAATTTCGATTCCACCTCATCAACCGCTTTTGACGCTATATAAGATAATAAAATGCCAACAATAGACTTTGGACTTTGTTCTCGCCGCGAAATGAAACCAAGTATACGTGTACTTGGCGCTGTCGCAGCATGAAGTTTCTCTTAAATTCGTCCACGCTTTGCCGCCGCCATGTTTAATTTTGTAAACAGAAGGGCAGAAACGGAAATGCGAATATTATTGGTTACAATCAACTAATTCACGGAACCGGTATCGGAAATCTCGTTATCATTTAACTTTCGCTGCGCAGAACTCGGCAATTCCGTACGATCAAACGGCCGGTCATAATTCGGATCCGTCTGTCTCAATTCGTTTTGATACGATGGATTTTGATTTTCTTTTTGTTTTTCTTTAAAAACAAATCGTCATAAAGATAAAACGATGCTTATCTGGAGCTCTGTATATTTGACATTCATTCAAAAAGAAATAAAAGAGGTACACGGGGACAGAAATTATCAGGGGTCCATTAAACAATGCCCCTGAATTTTGAGGTGTTCCGTAGATTTTCATTGGATCCCTAAAATGCAGTTTTGTAAGAACAAAGGTGGGAAACAATAGCCAAAATGTTTCTGTTCGAAAACATGTTCGAAAACACATTGAGCCGCATTCGGAGAAAACTAGGCTAAATGCATGTGTGTAAAGTGGCGTCCAAGATTAGCCTGTGCAGTCTGCACAGGCTGATCAGGGACAACACTTTCTGCCTTGACAGGATTTTGCGTTTAAACAGATTTCCTTTAAACTAAAAATCCCATAAAAGCGGAAAGTTTTGTCCCTGATTAGCATGTGCAGACTGAAAAGGCTAACCTGGGACGACACTTAACACACATGAATTTAGCCCAGTCTTCCCAGAACAAGTCTCATATTCTTCTTAATCCTCTAACTGCAGGACGTTTCCACCTGCAGCCTGCACCAACCTGAATCTGCCGTGGTGGCATTCAAAGCTGCCAGGTCCGTGGGCTCACTCTTTGGCATGAGGAGGTCTTCAACTTTGGTGTCCCCAGAGCCTCCATCGAGACCTGACGTGGCGAAGATCTGGTCCGGTAGACTGGTGGATGAGCCAAGCAGGCTGGCCCCGCTTGAAGTGTCCAACTGGACAGGGGTGCCGTTGTGTAGACCGGTCACTGGGTCTATACTGTCACTGGCATCGTGTTCCTGAAACGGAGATAAATGTTGTAAGGTTGAAGCATTAAGCGCCTTAAGAAGTACGAGTCCATGTACCAGAACAATAACATTATATTGTTATCAATAACAAAACCTTCATACTTACAATCAGTAAACAGGACATTTATGATATAAGTGTTATGTTTTAGGTAATGCATTTTTTGGTTTTTATTGAAAAACTTTACTTTCATGGCCTTCTCCAATAAATACAATGTGCAGACTGAGCAAGTCACAAACACAAAATAATTTCTGCCTACAGGTCCATGCATCAATATTTCAGGTAACTAACCTGTGGCTGGTCAGAAGTGTCCATAGGTTCATCCTTCACTGCAGATGTGCCATCGTCTATAAAGAGAAGAGTGCATCAGTAAGTTAAGATTCCTTTTTCATAATGCATACTAGGTTCTCAACAAGTTATTTGGACATTTTATAACAGATTTATATATTTTCCAATACCTGAAAATGCAACTCAATTTTGTTTAATAACCAGTGCTTTAGATAACTTTTGGGGAATATTGGGTAATTACCCCCTGTTTTTGACAACAATAGGGTTTTTGTAAATTCAATAGTTTTAGTAAAAATTGTCACCCCCTACTTTTGAGCTTAATTGGGTTTTTCACCCCCGGTTTTTCAACTCAATTGGGTAATTTAGGGAATGACATATATAATATAATAAAAATCTACTAAGGTAACTATATTATTTATACAAATGGAATTTAAAAAGGTACCTGTACGTACATAACAACAAACAATTACTGAATTTCTGATCAAAGTCTGGTCCTTAAATTGTACACTACAAGATCTGCCTGATCACATATGCATGTGAAAAATAAATCAACATTTGTAGCAAAATCTCCGGTAATAACGGGCGAACTACATTCTCGGGAGAAATGATCACATCTTGCAACAGATCTTTCTGCAAAGTAGCACAGAAGTTTTCGGTTTCCCCAATATTCTGGGGTAAATACCTGTCTGACGTGTTTCTTTGTGTAACGACTCTCTTTTTACGTCCACGAGTGGCCATTTTGATTATTTCAGAAAATGAAAGTAGAAATCGGAC
>VMBQ01001257.1:126814-180485 GCA_007657795.1 Dreissena rostriformis
TCCAATGATGGTGAACATATGTGCCAAATGATTTCAAAATCCCTTGATGAACGACATAGTTATGGCCCGGACAAGCTCATTTATGGCCATTTTTGACCTTTGACCTCAAAGTGTGACCTTGACCTTGGAGATATTGACGTAATTCTTTCGCGCGACACACCGTCCTATGATGGTGAACATATGTGCCAAATGATTTCAAAATCCCTTGAAAGATGACATAGTTATGGCCCGGACAAGCGGGACAGACAGACCGACCGACAGACAGACCGACCGACAAAGTGACTCCTATATAGCCCCCATTACCAATGGTAATGGGGGTATAATTATGCGCATTTGGGAATACAACAAAATACGGAATACGGACCAAGTTCTAGGACGCTCATACTTCGGTACAATGCGTTTTTCCAGAATTTTTTCCCCGAAAACAAACGTTCGCCTGTCATATTTCACACCTTCTTTAAGTGGCAAACGCGGTTTGTATATAAACTGTGCAAACTGATTGAACATCAATTAAATAGGTGATAATTTGAAAGTGTCGAAGTGACAAACTGTGAATGCCGAACTGGTCAAACCCGAGAGCTGAGAACGAGCGAAATCGATAACGAGTGAAAATTTCCGGAATGCTGTATATGATTTTTTTATCAAATGATCGGGCGCTCGAACGAAAAAGTCACACCCCCCCCCTAAAAAAACTCATCGGATTTACATTGATCTCAAAATCGACCCTGGGTGGCTAAAATCCGGATTTCCGGAATAATCCGGAAAATTGACACCCCTGAACTAGTCAAACAAACAATACATAATCAAAAAATATTTTTTTTCTCCGATAGTGATTTATGACTGACTCATTACAAATAATGCAAATACAATAATTAGAACAAGCCCAACTCACCTTGGAATATTGTTTTTTGGATCCTCACTATCATTTGCCAGACCACCAAAGAGATAAACCCTATTTCCAAGTAAGGTAAAACTGTGTCCTGAAAAACATTAAGTAACAAGTAAGAAAAAAAGGACAAGTTTTACTTAATAATTCAAATTAGTGTGTCCCTTTTTTACAATCAAAGCATATGCAGGCCTTTTTCTGCCTATCCCACAGGTCCGATAGTCCGACCCATTCCCCATGCGAAATATGCATATTTTTTTCCCCAGTTCTCAAAAAGAAATCCCCCCCCCCCAAAAAAAAATAGTAAAAAGTGTCTTATGACTTATGATTATTAGACTCTATTTCTCAATTATTTTTTTTAAACAACCTACAAAATATATAACCATAATTTATATGATTTTTATCCAAAATGGCTGGAAAACCCCCTGCCCAAATAATGCTTTTGTCAATGAAAATTCTTCCCAATTTGGAAGATTTCGCAACTCAAAAAATCCCCATTTTGCTAGGTACTTTTTCCCCAAATAGACAGAAAAAGACTGATATGCAAATGCCTACATTTGGCTGAGCTTAATACTTGTTCATTTGCCATGGTAATCATTTATGGGTAGGTAGGCAAATCTTTTTTTGGAAACATAATTGCATGATTACCGGTATGTTTGCCAATTTTAAAATTGAACACGACACAGAAGGCCATTTAATTTTTATATGTCTAAATGGTAATCCAGTTGATGCTGTTAATCATCTGTCTACCGTACTCATAAGTCAAAACAAGAGCTGTCAGAGGACAGCGCGCTCGACTTTTCAAGTGCTTGACAGTATAAAGTAGGCCATCATGGGAAAATTGTTCATTTTCAATAAGGTTGAGGTAATATAGTCATATTCTAACTGGAAGAGGACCATAATTGAAACATATTGATCGCTTATGTTTAAAAGAAGTGGTACATTATAGACGATTCTGAGTTCAGGTATATTTTCCACAATCTATTGAACATTTGTAAAGACATCAAACAAACTAATATGATTATAGGTCAAAGGTCAAATTCAACGTTCCAGGTACAGTACCCTCATGATAGTAAAAAAGCATTTGAAGTTTGAAAGCAATAGCCTTGATACTTCAGAAGTAAAGTGGATGCAAACACAAAATTTAACAAAATATTCAAAGTTACTAAGTGGAAAAGGGCCATAATTCTTACAAAATGCTTGTCACAGTTGTCTGCTCTTGTTAATAGATTGCGGTCATGTTGGTTAATTAGTATGCAAAATATTAAAGCAATATGTCAAGGGACAAAGAAAATATTTGAGGTGGTACGCAAACTTTAACATACATTTATCAATAATATGCATATTCTAAGTGGAAAAAGGGCCATAATTCTTACAAAATGCGTGTTACAGTTGTCTGCTCTTGTTTAAAGATTGGGGTCATGTTGGTTAAGAAGTAGGCAAAATATAAAAGCAATATGTTAAGGGACATAGAAAATATTTGAGGTGGTACGCAAACTTTAAAAAAAGATTTATCAATAATATGCATATTCTAAGTCGAAAAAGGGCCATAATTCTTACAAAATGCTTGTTACAGTTGTCTGCTCTTGTTTATAGATTGGGGTCATGTTGGTAAAGAAGTATGCAAAATATAAAAGCAATATGTCAAGGGACATTTTGAGGTGGTACACAAACTTTAACATTCCAACGCTCACACTAATGCCAATGCCAGGGTGAGTAGGATAGCTCCACTATATATATATATATATATATATGATATATAGTGGAGCTAAAAAAGAAAAAATCCTGAAAAAAGCTTTATTTTAAATACAACTTTTTTTTAGTTGAACAAATTAAATTTGGTAGGTAAGAAATGCCAAACAAAGATAGATTTATTATTTGCTTTACTGACGTTATGAACAATTAAAAAACCACACAAAGAGAGCTTACCCAGTCTCGGACAGGGAGGTTGACCGGTTCGTGGGTGTTTTGGTTTGAGACGTTTCCATTCCCAGCGGCTGGCCTGGAGCTCGTACAGCTCATTGGAATACTTGCCATACTCCACCATCCCACCAAACACCAGGATACGCGTGCCATCGCACACAAAGCCATAGGCCGCACAACCTGGTGGAATGTCACCTCTCACAGCTGGCACAAACCACTGGTTTGTTGCTGCAGACAAACAATACAATGCTTGCAATATTTCGTATTTTTTGCTCGCCAAAACATGCAATGGCTTTTATAATTGGTTTCAGGAAACTAAAATTTGCAAAGATCTAGAGTGAAAATGCTGGGTGCTACATGTATACTGAAATACTGCAAAAATCTAGAGTGAAAATTCTGGGTGCTACATGTATACTAAAATACTATCATGTTATGCTTAAATATCTTAATTACAAGTGTTGGCCTCATAAATTCCTTACATTTAGCACTTTTTTTTAGGAAATGTCACCTATCTGCTCCATATTTCTACGTCATTTTTTCATCATTTTTTTATATCACATATTCCCATGAAATAGGGAATTTTAGTGTCAATTTAGTATAAATTTGGTGTGGGGGGNGGGGGAATGCACATGTAAGCTTTATTTTGTTTGAAAGGTAAAAAATCTCAGAAATGCCTTTTTTTTTTACGAAAGATCACCCTGCTGTTTTTAAATCCTAGCTGGAGCACTGGGAAAAACAGCCTGTTTAAAACGGAATTCAAAGTTAACTTTCACGTCATGAACCAGTAACTGATGGATGAAACTTCTAGGGTAAGTTTAATATTGAGGGAAAATACGTAAATTAAACTTTTAAGAAAAATTTCAGAGGGAATGTAGGCTGTTCTTGGCAACAGCTCCAGATTTTTTAACTTGCAATCAGTCAGCCCCCAGAGAGGGCCTTGAAACTTGATCTGTAATTCATGTAACTAGACTCACACACACAAAAACTGGTCAATATCTGCGAGCGTTAAGGAAAAAAATCTGTAAAAGCTGTTTTAGAGAAAAAAAAATAAGTCCAAGGCCAGTACCTTCGCCAAAAATGTATGGACAGGAAAGAAACTCAAAGTTTATCTGTAAGTCATGCAGGTGGACTCACATACCAAAGATTAGGTAAATATCTCAAATAAGTGTTTTGGAAAAAAAATCCGGAAACGGATTCCGGACGAACAGACAGACGGACAGTGTGACTGCTATATGCCACCCTACCCGGGGGCATAAAAAATACATGTCTCATTATCATAGCTTTAAAATGCTTTAAAATAAATAAAATTCTTTTTTATTTAAGCAATATTTTTTTGCTCTACATAAATAATTCAATACGTTGTTATTTGGTACAAGTTTACTGGGTACGAATCTTTGAGCGCCATCTTGAATTTAGTTGCGAAATTTGCGAACAATGGACATGCGCGAAATCTACTTCAAACAACAGCCACTTTTATTGCAAAAACGCCATTTAATGAATATCAAAATAATGAATGCTGAGGACGACCGAAGTAAAATATAATTTTCAATAAAATGCGCAAAACCTGTCCAAATTTCGTTCACTGAAGGCAGCCATTTTGGATACTCTTCATCCGAAAACCCACTGTTTAAACTTACCGGTATTGTAAACATGAAGCTCATCGACGATTCCTTCATTACCGCCACCAAAAACAACCATCAGGTCTTTGATTGCAACTGCTCTGTGGCCATGTCGAGGCCTGGGTCCTGGTCCAGAAGTATTTGTTACCCGCTTCCATTTCAAGATGGGAGCGGCCATCTTCTCTTTTTCCCAAGATGCAATTTAAATGCCCGGATGAGAAGCACATACGAGAGTATTATGGGATCATTTATATAGTTTGTATCCTAAATAAAGATAATTGTAAATGGTACAATCATATATATTTTACTGTAAGTATCAAACACGTATATAACAAAAATAAATTTATGAACGTATTTGATAAAATAATGTTAATCGATTACAGGCTAAACTGCACGATATTTTGAAGGGGAACTTGTCGTTGAATGGTTTGTTGTCGCATGCCCATGCGGGCCGTGACACACAACTAAAAAATAAAGTTCAAAGCTATTCGTTGGTCAAATAATAGTTCCCATCCGCATTAATACTGCATTTATTTAAAAGTGGATATGTTAAGGTATTTTGAAGAACAGCGACAATGTGTGAGATGTAGATTAAAAAACACACACACAACGCGAGCAGTGTCATTACGTTATACATCTGCTATTATATATATTCAATTAATTTTGTATGCGTCAGCGTGTATATTTCCTAAAATCAGTATGTGGAAATAAAACATGTGAATATTATTCTAGTCAGATTTTACTTACCGAGATTTCTAAAAAGTTCCAAATAAGGAAAAAAATAATACTAACTTAGTATTTTTGTAATATGCTTAACGACTTTACATTAATGTTTGCGACTATGATTAATACATAGTAGAATTGCCGACATTGCTTTTAAAAAACAGTAACACACGTATGTTAAAATTAAACGGATAAGTGTTAAAAGTGCTGGAAAAACACATTTCATCCACCAACTACGGGGCTATCTATTATGGATTTATCTAATGAGGAATACTGGTAGGGATCTTCCATTTGTAGCCCACACTGTTAGAACATGTGTCTTTTTTCAGTTTTTATGACCCACCATTTTTGTGTCCCTTTTTTATTTGTCAATGTTCTGGTAAATAAAGAAACACATGGTGTGTTTTAATTGGCCATATACCATTTTATGGAGTAACATACAGTATAACTCAATTTTAACATCAAATTATAAGTAATAATGAACATACCTCACTGATAAACGCTGACTGGATAATAAAATATTGGTATCTAGGTAGAAACGGTATATTTAAGTCACGTACAAAGTTTACCATCATACAAATTTTCACAAAAGAGGTCACCCTCAACCAACCATTTGGTTTTTGGACATACGATCGATTTCACGCGCGCCGTATTTAACTTCGATTTCAAATAGCAATGTAAATTTGCAGCTGCAAAGCGCATGTTCAAAACAATTTGAGTGTAAGAACCATTGGAAGTTGGAACTAAAATATACAGCCCTTTTTATGAATTTAGACATCGTTTCGTCAGCATCGTCCTAAACATTTAAGTTGTTTATATTGCATGACATGTTAAGATAACGTAAGCAGCATTAAAATGTATGATTTCACAGTCACACTGATAAGGGTCGACATATGAGCGTGATAAGGGGTGATAATGCACGCTTGAGATTGTCCCATTTCTCATCAGTGCTTCGCTTTATAACGTCGAGTGACACACATACCGGTATACGTATAGGAGAAGAGTTGTATAGCGGAGTGAATTAAATATCTGACTATATTCCAATCTACTGGCTGTAAGGTAGCTTATTAATTGAAGAAGATTTTGAAGTTATCGAGAACAAAACTTGCAGTGAATACAACTGATTGCTGTTAAAATAAATGCCGTCTTTGAAAGAGATCTGTGAAGGGATTCCAGTGGATCCACTTCCGGCATGGCGGGAAAGGGACGAGACCGTGCCGCACGCGCCCGTCAGGACTCCGGGACTCAACCATGAGGAGCGGAAGGTATGGAAAAAACACGCAGTTTATTTTTTATTGTCTTTGGAAACTGTGTTATGATATAAAGGTATTTTTGTGAAAACTTTTCCAATTTAAATTAATCGATAGAAACAATATGTTTGTTTGTCGGGTATTTAGGTAGCCAAGAAAATACTAGTACTTTGCCTCGTAGATTCTATTACGCGAGTCAGCAAGTAAAAATGCTGGCTAGTGATTAATTTATGAAAGACATAACATTGTTGTGTGTTTGCCATGCTGTTGTATATAAGTCACTGGTAACATGATAGCGAACGTATAATAGCGATCCGTGTTTACCAACTTCTTTACAACTTGACCGTTTGTTGGCTAAAGACTTGCAATACGATGTCAATATTTCCACAGCTGCACCTCCATTAAAGTAACGTGTTCATAGAAACGGCAATTAAACAAAACACACATCGTAAAATTACAAATTATATTCAAACAAACGAAATATCAATCACGACTAATAACAGGCAAAACATATCATTTTGTTAAGAAAAATCATCAATCGAAACATGCAACATTATAAAGCATTGATAACGCTTGTTATTTATAATTCAGAACATAGTTTATACATGCATTACTTAAAAAGCGTTTTTAATTCCTTACGCAAGAGTGTATGTACCACTGGTAATGTGTTAACATTTCACTCAAAGATCCCGGTTTCGAACCCCATGGAAGGTCATAAGATTTCTTTTTTCCAATCATATTATACTAATTGTAAATTATTCCAAGTATTATGGTTTAATTAGTAAATACATGCGTATTTCATAAATACGATTATCTGACAACAAACCCCTTTAACACTTACAGTGTCGTTAGTGTTTTGCTTAGCGATTTCTGTCTAAACGTCATTTAATTCAGAACATCGTTGTGAAAAAACTGTAGGACTGTATCAAAACAATTTAGAAAATTAAATAAACATAAGCATAGCAATTGGCCATAATTATGTGATAATAAAGTTGTTGTTATTGCTTATCATGTCCTTAAGATAGACTATTAAGTGCAGGTTTGTACAGTTGGCCATGTCTTATCAAACATTGAAGTCCTTCACCTAAATGCTAGATTTTGTTCCCGATACGGTATGATATGGCTTTAGAGATTTATAATTATTAGAATGTTTCTAATTTACTATAATATCACCGTCAAATCTGTTAAAGCCGATTATGTTGTATTACCAACATACTGGTGTCTGATCTAAATATATTAAGTTCTTTTAATTTTGAGCGTTTATTTTATTTTGTATCAAACGTTTTGACACTATAATTGGCATGTAAAGATAATTTGTGTCATGTTCTGAGAAAACTGGGCATAATGAATGTTCGTAAAGTGTCGTCCCAGATTAGCCTGTGCAGTCCGCACAGGCTAATCAGGGACGACACTTTCCGCCAAAACCGGATTTTCGCTAAGAAGAGACATCATTTAAACGAAAAATTCCATAAAAGCGGAAATTGTCGTCCCTGATTAGCCTGTGCGGACTGCACAGGCTAATCTGGGATGACAATTTACGCACATGCATTATGCCCAGTTTTCTCAGAACGCGACACATTTGTACAATTGCACAAAAATAATGCTTAAAACGTGTACAATTAAATGTTGATTTCAAGTCCATTGTTTTTTTTTAAACGATTCCAAGGCACTCTAGTCTCTATCAGTTTTCGTCTACTTCTTACAAAGTAAAAACTGATACTATTTGGTTGACTCTAGAAAACGATAATATAAACATAAAAGTAATTCCTATTTATCTGCCACTTCAGCTGGCTCTGAGGAACGCTCTTCGGTATTTCCCGCCAAATGTGCACGAGACTCTGGCGCCAGAATTCGCAGACGAACTGAGGGACTATGGACACATATACATGTACCGCTTCCGACCGACCCTAGAAATGCGGTAGGCATGCAGTCATATGTGTTGAATCATGTATTTTTTAGCTCTACTGGCCAAAGGCCAGAAGAGCTTATGTCATGGCGTGGTTTCCGTGTGTCCGTGCGTTAGACTTTTTCTTGTTTACGCGATAAACTCCACAGTTTGCATCCGATTCTTTTCAAACTTATTCAGTGTCTTTATATTAATGAGGACTCGAACCCTATTGAAAATGGGTGTCATCCGTCCGTCCGTCCGTACTTTAGACTTTTTCTTGTTTACGCGATAAGCTCCACAATTTTCATCCGATTCTTTTCAAACTTGTTCAGTGTCTTTATATTAATGAGGACTCGAACCCTATTGAAAATGGGTGTCGTCCGTGCGTCCGCGCGTGCGTCCGTGCGTGCGTTACACTTTTTCTTGTTTACGCGGTAAACTCCACAGTTTTCATCCGATTCTTTTCAAACTTGTTCAGTGTCTTTATATTAATAAGGACTCGAACCCTATTGAAAATGGGTGTCGTCCGTCCGTCCGTCCGTGCGTTAGACTTTTTCTTGTTTACGCGATAAACTCCACATATTTTCATCCGATTCTTTTCAAACTTTTTCAGTGTCTTTATATTAATGAGGACTCGAACCCTATTGAAAATGAATGTCGTCCGTCTGTCCGTCCGTGTGTGCGACCTTGCGTGCGTTAAGACTTTTTCTTGTTTACGCGATAAACTCCACAGTTTTCATCCGATTCTTTTCAAACTTGTTCAGTGTCTTTATATTAACGAGGACTCGAACCCTATTGAAAATGGGTGACATCAGACCGTCCTACCGTCCGTGCGTGCGTCCGTTAGACTTTTTCTTGTTTACGCGATAAACTCCACAGTTTTCATCCGATTCTTTTCAAACTTGTTCAGTCTTTATATTAATGAGGACTCGAACCCTTTTGAAAATGGGTTACATCAGACCGTCCGTCCGTCCGTGCGTACGTCCGTTAGACTTTTTCTTGTTTACGCGATAAACTCCACAGTTTTCATCCGATTTTTTTCAAACTTGTTCAGTGTCTTTATATTAATGAGGACTCGAACCCTATTGAAAAATGGTTTACATCAGACCGTCCGTCTGTCCGTGCGTGCGTCCGTTAGACTTTTTCTTCTTTACGCGATAAAACCACAGTTTTCATCCGATTCTTTTCAAACTTGTTCAGTGTCTTTATATTCATGAGGACTCATACCCTATTGAAAATGGGTTACATCAGACCGTCCGTCTGTCCGTGCGTGCGTGCGTTAGACTTATTCTTCTTTACGCGATAAACTCCACAGTTTTCATCCGATTCTTTTCAAACTTGTTCAGTGTCTTTATATAAATAAGGACTCGAACCCTATTGAAAATGGGTGTCGTCCGTCCGTCCGTCCGTGCGTGCGTCCGTGCGTGCGTTAGACTTTTCTTGTTTACGCGATAAACTGCACAGTTTTCATCCGATTCTTTTCAAACTTTTTCAGTGTCTTTATATTAATAAGGACTCGAACCATATTGAAAATGGGTGTCGTCCGTGCGTGCGTCCGTGCGTGCGTCCGTGCGTGCGTCCGTGCGTGCGTCCGTGCGTGCGTTAGACTTTTTCTTGTTTACGCGATAAATCCCACAGTTTTCATCCGATTCTTTTCAAACTTTTTCAGTGTCTTTATATTAATGAGGACTCGAACACTATTGAAAATGGGTTACATCAGAGTAAAAAGTCCAGAATTATCTCCCCTTGAATTTGTATTGGTCCAAGGCATTTAAGTAGGCTGTTAAATTGGTTGCAATGACTCCAAACAATCATATGCTCATACTAAGCAACACAAACAGTGATCAAGCACTGAAATCAGATCATTTTAATTAATATGGCATAAATCATCGTAATTGAACTGATATTTTGAATTGATGAAAATGACATAAACAATAATTGTTAAAACTGTTTCCCAATGTTGTTAAAGATTCCAGCCAGTAGAGCGATTCAGGCCCTCACGGGCCTCTTGTTTTAACAAATCATTTTACAGATTGAGGTGCATGTGGTGCATTCCAATTAACAAAGTAATGGTTTTGAAATTAAAAAGTTCCGCATTAAACCATACGTGCGCACAATCTAGCACACTTTAAGGTTTTTTAATCGTCAGTCTTAATCTAAGACTTAACAAAAAATAAGGACTTATGCAAATGACACCATAGTAATCAAATCATTTTGAAATATAACAATAACTACCAAATACAGACGAACGCCAACAATACATATTTCTAACCGCAGCTTTTCTTAGTGCCTAATAAGAACATGTTTCAATGTGTTCTGAAGCTAAAACCGTATAAAAATAGGAAAAAATGTTTTTGATGTATTGAAGTTTGAACACGATTCCAATCAAAGCCTGTTTTTGCTGTTGTAACTAGCAATAATTAGCCTTAAAGAACACTAAAAATGCAGACAAGAATGCAGAGTTGCATTCCGGCATTTTTATCCCCACACTTTTTGAAAAAAAGGTGGGGATATTGTGGTGATCTCNGGGATACGCGTCGGCCTCTGCCGCGCCATTTCTAGTTATTCCATTGTATTACCATCCAACTACTAATGTGTCTTTTGTGTGCAGTGCGTACCCAGTGCACGAGTATCCGGCACAGTGTCGCCAGGCGGCAGCACTCATGCACATGATCATGAACAACCTTGATGCCCGAGTGGCCCAGTTTCCGCACGAGCTGGTGACCTATGGGGGCAACGGCCAGGTCTTCTCTAATTGGGCACAGGTCTGATATACGCTTCTTACACCTAGTGTGATTATAACAACAGTCATTTTGTAATAATCTCGACATTTCGAATAGGTTTGGGATTCTGGCAGATGACAACAACGAATACACCAGACCCAGCCATTTGAAATGTAGAATATGATTTAATACGCACGCACAACTATACTTATAATTAATGGACATGCGTGACTCGCTTTTGTAAATTTAGTGAATTTACATGCACGAACGTATGTTTAACTAGACACTAACCGCGCCTAATTTCTTGTGTTTTTACCCGTTCCAAATGAAAATGAAATAAATAAGAGCATTATTGATTATTTTTTGCCAATTGCTTATTTAAAATCCCGAATTTGTTTCATGTCATTTTCATACTCCAGTTTCTGTTGGTGATGAAGTACCTCTCGGAAATGAGCGACCAGCAGACGCTGGTGTTGTATTCTGGACATCCGGCGGGCCTGTTTCCCAGCAATACAGAGGCTCCGCGTGCAATCATCACCAACGGAATGGTAGGCTATTGTTAATGCTCGAAATATGACCGATAATTAAAACAATGGTTAATTTATAAAGGTTTGTTACTTTTTTATGCGTATACATATTTAACAAAAATTATTAGACTTTGTCTTAAATAGAATTCAAATTGCAGTAGCTTAGCGCTTATTATGTTTGACTTTTGATCAGAGGCCGTGCTTTCAATGCCCATCAAATGGATACTTTGCTGTATTAATGCTACATAAGGATCCGCACAGGCTAATCAGAGACGACACTTTCCGCCTAAACTGGATTTTCGCTAAGAAGAGAAATCATGTAAACAAAAAATTCCATAAAAGCGGAAATTGTCGTTCCTGATTAGCCTGTGCGGACTGCACAGGCTAATCTGGGACGACAATTTACGCACAACTATTATGCCCAGTTTTCTCAGAACACGACACTGTATTAGTGGACATTTTAGTAACTGTACTAGTACATGCATAATTACAATATAATTATTAAGATTCTATTCATTTGTAGTTTTGCATTAGAGTGTTTGTATACGAAATTGTTCATGAATTGCTGCACAGGTAATGACCATTCATTTCAGGTGATTCCAAACTATTCGTCACGCGAGATGTACGAAAAAATGTTCGCTCTAGGAGTATCGCTGTAAGACAAATATTAACAAGTACTATAATCACAAATGTGCAAATACTCGACTCCATGCTAAAATAAGGAAAAACCAAAACAAATTATGTAAACACGTTGGTATTATTTTAAGAAAGTTGATAACCAGATTACATAAACAATAATTGTATAAAAATCCATCAAAATAATTTACATGTATTTTGAAGGTAAGAATGTTATCGATATTTGCTCATCCTTTATCTAGCTACAAACATAATTCGAGCCTCGTTCTGGGAAAACTGCATGTGCGTAAAGTGTCGTCCCAGATCAGCCATTGCAGTCCGCAAGGCTAATCAGGGACGACACTTTACACGCATGCATTAAGCCCGGTTTCCCAGAACGAGACTCTTTAACCCTTTGAGCGCTGGAACCGGATTTTGAAGGCCTTTGCAAACAGTTTGGATCCAGATGAGACGCCACAGAACGTGGCGTCTCATCAGGATCCAAACCGTTTGCTATTCTGATAGTATTCTTTATTTTTTTTTTATAAAAAATGCTAATTTTAGAAATTTAGCAGACAACATTTTAGCAGACGACAAATTTCCCAGCATGCAAAGGGTTAAATGCAGTGTATTTTGATACGATCCAGGTACGGCCAAATGACAGCTGGAAGTTTCTGCTACATTGGACCTCAAGGGATTGTTCATGGGACCACGGTATGGTATTATTTCAAGGGATTGTTCATGGGGGGTGCCATACCATAATAAAGTTCCCTAACAAGTACCCTGTACGGTATGGTATTATTATGTTACATACTTATTCATGTTCATTATATCTGTATCAGAACATGATCACGTTTTGAATGTTTTTGGTATACTTCTGATTGCACTGTATTTCAGCTCACCATTCTTAACGCGGCACGAAAACAGTTGGGAACCAGCGACCTCAGTGGCAGGGTAGGATCCTCTTCATGACTTTTGTCTGTGTCTTCTTGGGGGTTGAACATGACTTGATTTAAGTCGTCATGTCTAGGCTACGCATGCATCATATTTAATTACGAAAATGGGCCGGTATTTGATTTATTTTATAATCTTTCTAGAGGTGACCGACAGTCTTGAACATTGATAAGAAAATAACTGTAATATTCGCCCAATTTAATGGATTCTTTCGGTATTATATTTCAGTATGGGCATTTTTACAATGCTGCATTAAAAATATACACGACCACCACTGACCCGTGCCATCACACAGCATTGTATGTATACTGTGCATTATTTGTCTGTAAGGTGTTCGTGACCTCTGGACTGGGCGGTATGAGTGGAGCCCAGGCAAAAGCGGCCGTCATCTGTGGGTGTGTGGGCGTCATCGCAGAGGTACGTCCTGGCTAGTGTACTCGATCGTTGAACTAGCAGCATGCCCATGTATATTGTGATATATCTTGTGCGCAGTAATTTTAAGGTACAACATACATGCACTACTGAAGACCGTATACGTTAGTGATAGCAGTTGCCCATGATATCAGTCTTACATTTTCGTTTCGGTAAGGCATATATATCAATGGTACTCTTAATGTTAATTCTATAGATGATAAAATACCATCTGTGATAGATATAAAAGTAATGCAAATTAAAAGATTAAACAGTTTTCATTTTATTTTATTTAAAGGTTTATTTGCAATTGGTTATTTTACTTGTTTTCGTAATAGTAAAATCGAACTAAATTATAAACATATGCGGATTTCAAATTTGCATGAAATAGTTCTTAGATAATTTAGCTTGGCATTTTTGAGTTTACTCGTCTATCAGCATGGGTCAAAATTATGTAGATGCACATGCGAAGAGTATGTTTTGAAATATTGTTCTCATTGTGATCTTCTCCAAATGTTGTAAACATACATCTACAACTTTTGTTAAAACTTTGTATTCTTGTCTACACTGTTCGTCAATACTTGTATTGTATATATGTCCTCGTGGGCTTAAATGCCTTATTGGATTGAAATAAACTGTCTGTCTGTCTGTCTGTCTGTCTGTCTGTCTTTATGCAATGCACTAGAGTTCGGGTCGTTGGGTTACATTTGTAGCACTATCGTTATATCGGTACATGTTATGTGTGACTGTAGGGATGAACTCCGACAATGTCCCCCTAAGAATTATTTCGTTCGCATTTGTATTGATCAAGATTTGACCTCATCGCACATAAAGTTATTATCCAATTGTCATATAATATAAGTGGAGATACTTTTTTCATTTACTTGGAATAGCTGTAAATAAATTGTTTTAACATTGACGTGCATTTAGAACATAACAATGCAACGTCTTTCATGTTTACTTTTTGTTCAAAATTGATTTGAACATTCAATATTTTATAACAAACATCCGTGACTGAATTCTCCGCTAGATATCCGGCGAGGCCCTCCACAAACGCCATCGCCAGGGCTGGTTGCTAGAGGTGACCGACAGTCTCGACAAGTGCATTCGTCTGATAAGGAACGCCAAAAAAGAGCGACGCGCTACTAGCATCGGTTACCATGGACATGTCGTAGACCTCTGGTGCGGAGGCTTTTTGTTTATTAAGTGTTATTATATATCATATTCCGATTCAACAAACTTTAAGACACACATAGTTTAGCTCCTAGATCCAATATATGAATTTTGAGTGAATCATAATGCGTTTATACGATTGCAAATACAGACGGGTAGTATCGTCCTGATTAGCCTGTGCGGACTGCACAGGCTAATCCGGGACGACATTGTACGCACATGCATTAAGCCCCGTTTTCACAGAGCGAGGCGCATTTAATCTAAACCCCCTATATATGCCTCAGGGAGAGGCTGGTGGAGGAGTTCGAGAGGACAGGGGACCTGCTTGCAGATCTCGGCTCCGACCAGACTTCCTGTCACAACCCGTACCTCGGTGGCTACTACCCGGCACAGGTGAGCACGGCCGATATTACATCGAGTCGTAGTGTTTAGTTTTATTGATGGAAATGGTTGTTGTGACCGATTCACTGAAATGAAATTTACATTGATATATAGGTACCCACCCAATCATTTGAACCGTAATTCAAACCGTCAAGGCGTCATTCTCTCATGGCCCACAGTCTTGAATATGTATCACAAATGTTTGAATAAATTGTTAGCCCACGTTGTTCGTGTACTATGCTGGAAAATAAACTATGATGCGGTATAGATTATTTCTTTATTTTACATGATCCTTAAAAACCGCTTCTCAAATATATCACACCAGACATGTAGTGGTATCCAGTAACATTTAAAAATGGCGATGTCTGTGCCTTTATTTCAGATCTCGTATGAAGAGTCTCTGGAGATGATGCACAAAGATCCTGTAAAATTCAAAAATCTTGTTCAGGAAACGTGAGTTCCTTAGTTATAGTTAGTGAGCTAATGTTTCTACATATATTTTGAACAGTCTTCTATAACACTTAATATTGAAGTAAACATAAAATATACACAGATAATTGCCATTCAGTAAAGTATAAAATATTGCTCTTGTTTTATTTCTAAAAAAAGTTGTTGAAATCCGGTAATTTGGACATGTTTAACTTTTACTTACTTAAACGCTAGGATTGATGAACACACAAATGTAGAGCCAAACATCGTTCAAATCCTCTAAACGTAAACCAGTGTTTGGTGTATGCCCTTTCTTAGCCTCCGTCGCCACATCGGCGCTATCAATAAGCTGGCGGACCACGGCATGTACTTCTGGGACTAGGGCAACGCCTTCCTTCTCGAGGCCGGCAGGGCTGGTACGACGAACGTTTTACATGTTTATATAATTTTTTGTGATAAACTTTAATGCATTTACGAGTATTGAAATTAAGAACATGGTATTTAAATAAAATTCGCTTATGTTTTATGGATACTGGGTGGCAATATCATACTATGTAGCACGCGCAGAAGTATGGTGGCTGTTTCTGCCATATCATTAAGGCGTGTTGGCGGGCTTGAAGGTCGCAAACACAAGAACATGCCAGAACGAGAAAAAGGGCGACACATTTGAGTAATTGTCGTATTGGTGCCTTTTTGTCGTTCTGGCGGGTTGTTATGTTGGCGACCTTCAAACCCGCCCACACGCAAGAACGATATGCCAAACAACCGCCTCCATACAGAAGGTATTAACTGAATTACATGAGTTTTTTTTTTTTAATTTTACTGTAATGTCATCTTTTATATCCACTTTTGTGTCAACTTACTCCACCATTCATTGTTTACGAGTTTATCCCTTTGCATGCTGGGAAATTTGTCGTCTGCTAAAAAGTCGTCTGCTGAATTTCTAAAATTAGCATTTTCTTCGATTTTTTTCAAAGAATACTATCAGAATAGCAAACAGTTTGGATCCTGATGAGACGCCACGTTTTGTGGCGTCTCATCTGGATCCAAACTGTTTGCAAAGGCCTTCAAAATTCGGTTCCAGCACTGAAAGAGTTATAGTCGTGGGTATGACCTCATCTGACAATTGTGTACGTTATAAGCAGTTCTGTGGCACAAATACTCTAATTGCAGCGTCCTTAAACCATACAGCATTGCTTGTTTTTGTGTGTGTATAATTTTCATGTACAAGATTTTAAGGACTTAGTATGTGCAAATTAGATATGTTAGACAATATATAATTTACGTACGAAGTAAAAAACATGTTTTTAAATATTTATATATTTTTTCTATATCAGTAAACGCCCATTAGTATATTTTCACTCCAAATCATATCGCAAGTTTGCAAAAAGGAAAACGAGCAATTTATCAAACCCCATGTTTTCACCACTCCACACTTTCTACAGGCGCGGACGTGGGTCAGAGGACCGGACTGAACGGCACATTCTTCCGTTACCCCAGCTACGTACAAGACATCATGGGCGACATCTTCTCGCTAGGTTTTGGTCCGTTCAGGTAAACTTAAATAATACTTTTTGTTTTTGTCACTGAAATCTTCATTTTAAATGACCTTTTCACATTTTGGCAAACTTGCGTTTCTTTGTGGTCGCATATTCCAAAAGCGAGCAACCCGGTATATTAGAAGCGAAATCATGCTCATTATTAAGAAATATGTTAGAAATATTGTTTCGGTTATTGATAATAATAAATAAAGTGGATAAAAAGTAAAAAGTGTATAACCCTTTTAATTTGAAATATGGAAACACAGCGTTAAATACTCAATTCCGGGTAGTCTTAAACGTACGTGCCTGAATTGCCACGCGGTAGCGCGTTGTCTTTTGCACTCGAATGGGCCAGTCTTTGATTGGTGTCAACGTTGATGTACCAATTTAAAAAGCGTAATACTAAGTTTTTAAATTGACAAACTATAACATTGTTTGTTATCGACTTTAACCAATGGTTCGCAGGTGGGTGTGCACTAGCGGTGACCCCAGGGACCTTGACACCACCGACGAGATTGCAGCCACAGTGCTTGAAGACATCATCAAGCAGGGAGGTAGGCGGTCCTTGATTAAGTAGACATTAACCCATTTATGCCTAGTGGACTCTCACATCCTTCTTAATTGGATTAATTTATTTCCAAAATTAGGGATGTCTAGTATATTTATTTCTATATTTAGAATATTTCTTACAGAAATTCCTTTAAGCAAACAGCGCAGACCCTGATGAGACGCCGCATCATGCGGCATCTCATCTGGGTCTAGCTGTTTGCCAAGGCCTTTTTTCTAGACGCTAGGCATAAATGGGTTAATACATGTGTAACCTTCATTCCTATAGTTCATCCTTCAAGAAGATTCGACCACCCCCATATTTTGGAAATTAAAACATATTTCTGATGCAAATTGACGTAAAAATCTTTATTTTTAAAACTCTATCACAAAGATATGATTTTTTTGGTTCAAAACGCATGAACTTTAGATTTTGTTCGGGAAAAACTAAGCAAATTTGCTTCACATATTGTGTAAATGCAATAATTTGGAAAATATTCACTTTCAAACAGTATGTTGGTGTTTATAATCTATAGGAAGATTTATTAAATGATTTATATCAAAATTATAACAAAAAAGTTATCCTATGAAAATGATGACTACCGGGGTAAACAGATTGATAATGATAGGAACGAAATGAACAAATAACGGACGCTAGGGCGCCTTCCTAGAATTGGCCTGTTACTTAGGAAATATCCGATATGTAAATTATTTAGTATTGCGTTGTAAATATGGAACTTTTAAAACGATAAATTAGTTCTTAGTCGATTAAAAGATGAGCGAGCGTCATGTTTCTATAGTGTTTACCACATACGGCCATCCATACGCCGCTGTTATTATGCAAATCATAACTACAGATACATAATAACAGAAGTCGCCCGCGCATTCGAAATGTATTGTACTTTTAATATTGAACATCATTGTGTATGACAAGTTCTCATTTCTCCTCTGTGATATTTCAGTCAAGGAGAATGTCCAACAGCAGTACGAGGATAACATTAAGTGGATAAAGGAGGCATCGAAAAACAACATGGTAAACGCGCATTTTGGAGCTTGGTATAGTGACTTTAGTATATTACTATCCGATACCATCCCCATGAAACAAACGCAATTTTTACAGATTTAGACGCAGCAAATATTATGTTTGAAACATGCATTGATTATATCACAGACTTGAAGCAACATGTTAATTTGGTTCTTGTTTTTGATAGTTCTTGTTAAACTCCACTGAAAGCGCAATGATTCTAAACTCTTATATTATTTACATATTTTATCACGGTACAACTGTATGGACATTCTATATGAATATTCATATAATAAGACTTTGTTTTATCTTGCCGGTTTTTATTTCAGGTTGTGGGGTCTCAGGCCAGAATATTGTACGCGGACGACAATGGGAGAATCGCTATAGCAACGGCTTTAAACCAGGCTGTCTCCGAGGGAAAACTGAGGGTAATCTTTTGTTTCGTCCTTATTATACGGTCTTGATGCAAATAAATCAATAACAATGAAACAGATCCTTTTGTTAAATAACTAAACCCATAATGTCAATTATATATGCCACCGTTACATGTCCTTGAATCTTGTAATAACAGTGTCATTTAATGCTGAATGTCGCCCTGTGAGCATTTAGACGTAAACTTTACGATTTTTATAGTTTGACGAAACAAAGATCTGAAACTGTACATGTACAGCACTTAAACCGGCCTTTCGTTTAGCTGAAATAAAGAAAAAAATACAGAAAAATTGTTATCAAAGGGACATCCTGTGCGACATACATATTTTAAACCCGATCAAACATGGGTCTTTCGCCACCCAGTTGAACGGAACTATATCTTCTTTGAAAATGGTTTGTCTTATACTGTCTTGTAAAACATATGGTGTATTTTTTCCTCACACATACAGGGTCCTGTTGTAATAAGTCGAGATCACCATGACGTCAGCGGCACTGACAGTCCGTATCGGGAGACGTCCAACATTTACGACGGCTCGGCGTTTTGCGCAGGTGTGTGGAAACGGCTACCTTTTTTTATCGTACATTTTTAATACTTACAAAGCAAAGCCGCAGCAATCCTCTACTATTTAGAGCGCGATCATTTGCAAATTATATTTTAATCGATTATACGGGTTAAATTCTAAATAATAAACATATATATATTGTCACATATAACTGTACCATAATACCATGGCAGACGTTCGCTGTAGCAACGAACTTCAACGCTGAACACCGTTTTTATAGCAGACATTTATAGTATGCCTACACATATTAAATGCACCGACTTTCAAACCGGAAGGATTATTCTTAATAAAGAAAACATTATATATGAATCGCGCTCTGTGAAAACGGAGTTTAATGCATGTGCGTAAAGTGCCGTCCCAGATTTGCCTGTGCTGTCCGAACAGGCTCATCAGTGACGACACTTTCCGTCTCAAAAGGATTTTCGAAAAGAAGAGTCTCCTTTAAACGAAAAATACCATAAACGCGTAAAGTTTCGTCCCTGATTAGCCAGTGCGGACTGCACATCCTAATCTGGGACGACACTTTACGCACAATCATTAAAACTCCTTTTCCCAGAACGCGGCTCATATATATCCTTTACCCCACAGATATGGCGGTGCAGAATTGTATTGGCGACTCTTTCCGTGGAGCCACGTGGGTAGCCCTCCATAACGGCGGGGGAGTCGGATGGTAAACAATCTACATGTTAACTATAAATATTGCAACAAAATCGCCATAAAGTATTAAAGTTTACGAGTTATATATACGGAAATATAAAAACATTCAATCAAATGCATTGATGGGTTGGAACAAGTTTTTAGCAGATATTATTATAACATAACTTTTTTATAATCAAATTTCTTCTATAAAACACGTCGGAGTTTTGCCTGCCCAGTTTAAGGAAGCTCCTGTGTTAAACCATGCAGACGTTGATCAACGTTATATTGACATGCGAGTTCTTAACAGTACACACATAAACCGTTTCTCTTTAAAAGCTCACGTTAAGTAACATTTCGTGTTTTAGGGGCGAGGTTGTGAACGGGGGCTTCGGCTTGGTCCTAGATGGCACCAATGTAAGTATGAGCATTAATTGCTGTATATATCAGGATACTGATAATGAGCTATATGCTCACTACTGGTATTCAAGAAAAGCCGTCACTCAAGCTCGTAAAACGTATCGCGTATTTTTTTCTATAATCAGCGCGTTGTATATACAGAAAGGAATATTATTTCGAGTATCACACAGGCCTTGTTCTGATATGACTGGTGTCCTACCCAGCAGCTAGTTAAATTGAAAGGTATGCCAAGCGCGATATAGATATGAATCGGAAGTTAAGATGTTAATTAAAGCTAAATTTAGATGTCTCGTCACTTCGCAAGTCAAAGATGCCTGATCTCGTTTTTTCTTAAGTTAAAACTTGCTGGTCCTTCAAGACAAGGGATGACACTTCAATATTAGATTCAGTACAGCTGTGCATATGACACTGTTTGTATTCCAGGAGGCGGCAAATCGGGCTAAAAGCATGCTCTCGTGGGACGTCTCGAACGGCGTAAGCGCTACTTAACCTTGTTTTTTTTTATACTTGTACCATGCAATTAAAACGGCAAATGAAACACGAATGAGAAGTTCTGAAAACACAATCGGTATTCAAGTATGTCTAGTAAATATTAGGGACATTTTAATTTGAATGATCTAAAAACCTGGTAACTAGCCAAAGTTTTTAAGGCCTTTATGTTTGGAGGTATACGTCTTCAACGTTTTGGGCATACAGACTATTTTTTCAATGACAACTAAAATGAAAATATAATCACACTTGATCTAAAATTTCCCTTTTCAAGCATAAATAAAAGATTGTTTTAACAAACTTTTTTTTTCAGGTGGCCAGGCGCAGTTGGGCAGGAAACTCAAAAGCAAGGGAGACAATTTGTAGAATAATGGGAGAGAACTCTGCAATGAAGGTCACGTTACCAAATGCAGTCGAGAGTGACGACATCTTGGACCGGGCCCTGCTAAATTAAGCTCTGATAACGTTTAGTGAAATCACTTGAAATCTTGTTTCAACTACATGAATATGACAATTATTGTTATTTGATTATAGGGTCTTGTTCAGATAATGAAAATATATAAAAAAAGGTCACAGATCCAAAGATTCCAACAAGGTAAATAACAATCATGTAAGGGTGTCACGTTTACAGATTTTACTTAACGTTTAAACGAAATGAAATAAACGAAACGTTACCGTTTAAACGGTATCCCTATCATCCTATGATCGTTTTAAAAGCATCAGTACCATCGCATTTTCAAACTGAAAGGAGTAATTATTTCCGGAAGTTATATTCAGTGCATATCCCATTTGCGCAATGACATCATATTTAAACCATTACATATTATAAACCAGACCATCAGTATCACCACATGTGTATTCGTCATTCTATAAAAACAATTTAGAGAACGTCGAACATAATGTAAAATCGACGAAAAATACTGTATCCGAAAACGACACTCCGATTAAAATGTACGTATTTTGCACATGAAATACAATGTGCATATCGTTTGACTGCAGAAAATGAAAAACGAGTTAACTAGCAAAAACGCGATCAATATATAATTTGGTTAAAATATTGCTTTTCAACATGCTACCGCAGTGCTTTACTTTGCTAATCAATCACTTAAAATATTTCAAGATGGCGGCATATGCACTGTTTTGTTGCCAAGTTGTAAGATTTTCGGAAAGTAGCGAAGATTTTTCGTTAGTTTCCATTCATTTCTGTGCCATCCGCTAACCAATCAGAAAGTTATTATTGCCGAATTCGATTGTGCCCGGATTAACCGCAAGTACCCGGATTTCGCAGTTCGTCATCGGTATACTTTGTACGACTAGTCGGCTACGTTATTTGCACTCCAATATTTATTATATTGATATTGACTGTTGTTTAAACGTTTACTGTTTTTGTAAACGTTTTTGAGCAAAACACGAAACGCGACCGTTTAAACGTGATACCCTTACAATCATGACAGAGAAAAATGTTTAAAATGTGTGTTTCTCCCTTGATAATCTTCAATCGAAATTGGAAAAGTAATGATGCGTTTGTCAAACTTTTTAAATGTAATTTATTAAATACATGTTATTACCAACATATCCTTTAGACTACAATATAATTGCAAAAGCCTTAGTGTAGTGGTAGCTGGTTAACTTTTGCTTCTAGAGGTCCTGTTTCGATCAACAGAGGAGGAACATTTTTCATATTATTTCTTTTTCTTTCAATTATATTTTTTTAAACTACATGTATTAACAATATTACAGTTTTGTTATTAAAGTCATTTAATGGCATTCTTAAAAAAATACGAACATTTGTGAACAAGTCCCTTTAAATGTATAAGTGATTTGTAAATAAAAAATTGATGGTATGAATGAACTTCAATAAAACTGATCTTTTGTTTGTCTGTATTTCACTCATTAAAGTACACATACAGCAATGATCTCGGACAATAATTATAATGAGACAAGTATTTACACCATGAATTCAGAATGAATAATAAACTGCAACGGAGCACTGTGTCACTCAAATAACAAGCCAAATGCTTGTTTGATTATCTGGGTTGTTGACTAGCCACAGTAGCCTTTCGGAAGTTAGTGAAATGTTCTAGATACTGATTAATAGTGTCAGCTGGCGTATAAAACTGGTCTTTTTTGCTCTTGACAATTGCTGGTGGTGTGTCGGCAACCGTTCCCATAAAGCTCTGCATCATTTCATGCATCAGATCCCAACATTCAGCTGGAATTGCACAAGGACAGTATTCTACCTGGAAATGCAGAACAGGTCAATAATATGAATGAGCCTCGTTCTGGGAAAAATGGACTTAAAGCATGTGCTTAAAGTGTCGTCCCAGATAAGACTAAGCACTAAGCACAGGCTAATCAGGGACGACACTTTCTGCTGTTTTGGAATTTAACGTTCAAAGGAAGTCTCTTTTAAACGAAAATCTGATTAAGCGGGAAAGTGTCGTCCCTGATTAGCCTGTGCGGACTGCACGCGCTAATCTGGGACAACTCTCTACGCACATGCACTAAGCCACGTTTTCCACGATCGGGACTCAAATAAATAGTTCAGGTATTATCGAATTCATGCCGATCTTGAACCTAACCACTATACTTGTATTACTTGAGAAGACCTATCAAGTAAGACGATTGCAGTTAGAAATGTTCTTCATAGTATAATTAACAGGTATATGAAATCACCCCCACTATAATAGTGCAGTCTTAAAGTGTGTCAACTATGTTGAACTTGATGTAAGACACAATCTGAGCTGAAACTATTGCTGTATCTAATAACATGTGTCGCGTTCTGAGAAAACTGGGCATAATGCATGTACAAAAGTGTCGTCCCAGATTAGCCTGTGCAGTCCGCACAGGCTAATCAGGGACGACACTTTCAGCCTAAACTGGATTTTCGCTAAGAAGAGACATCATTTAAACGAAAAATTCCATAAAAGCAGAATTCTCGTCTCTGATTAGCCTGTGCGGACTGCACAGGCTAATCTGGGATGAAAATTTACGCACTAGCATTATGCCCAGTTTGTACATAATAACATATGTAACAATACCTCGACTAAAATTCCTTTGAAGTTGGAAGCCATAGACACTGAACCAATCTTTATAACAAAGTCACTGATCTCAAATCTTGGCCCCTTCGATTCGATCTTGAATCCCTTTCGCTGCTGATAAAACCCATCTTTCCCCGACTTTGACTGTGTCAGTTTCGCCATCAACACCTCGAACAGCACATCTGCAACAAGGGTTGTACCGGTGTCGAGAACTGAGAAACACGATGCTGGCTGCTCACTGTTGTGAAGAAGATGAAGACTCCTTTGAGGACTTCCTGAATTTGAAAGAACATTCACAGGCTTTAACCCATTTATGCTTAGTTGACTCTCCCATCCTCCTAAATTGGATCAATTTATTTCCAAAATTAGGGATGTCTAGTATATTTATTTCTATATTTAGAATATTTCTTACAGAAATTCCTTTAAGCAAACAGCGCATACCCTGACGAGACGCCGCATCATGCGGCCTCTCATCTGGGTCTACGCTGTTTGCCAAGGCCTTTTTTCTAGACGCTAGGCATAAATGGGTTAATATCAAGTTTCAGCAGCATTTAAACAGATAAGCATTTACCATGTAAAAGTAGGCTTGAAATAGTTAACATAATCTGCTATAATGACTTTTTTTATTTACTGCTGGTTCCAATTAAAAGAAAAGTATTGCCTTACAAGCCTAGTTTTTCTAGTAAATGTTTATTTATAGGTTAACATTAAATACATTATTCCAATAATAAGATGTAACATTATGAATATAATGACATATGAATTTGTTTCATTTTATATGTTATGACTTACATGCAGCAGTTGAAACAAAATAATGCATTTATTAAGATTATTTAGATGTTTTACTTGAACATCACGCTCAACAACAAAAAAAAATACAGTAATAACTGCTGATAAAAGGCAATTGAATTTGCAACAAACGCAACCCAGAAACATATAAACAAACTGAAACAATTTTTTAAATGTCAACAAAATAATAAAAAAAAAATCAGAGTCAAATATGCACACCTTGTGGATTATTTGACAGATATGTCTCACAGTCCACGTTAAAGTTGCCAGTTTTCACAGCCCCCAGGAGCTCTAGCTGCCTCTGCATGGAGTCCACTACCTGCTGTCCGCTCTTCCCCTCGGGCACAGGGTACATGTACACGCTAGGGGGAAATATTACAATTATTACACATCTTACTTCAATTGTGATAAAAATCACTATTTAAAGGGGCCTTTCATATATAGGAAACAAGATGTGTTTGTGAAACACTATGTCCCCTTTTGAGCGATTTTGACCCATATATTTGATTTTTGACCTTGAAGGATGACCTTGACCTTTTACCACTCAAAATGTGCAGCTCCATGAGATACACATGCATGCCAAATATGAAGTTGCTATCTTCTAATATTGCACAAACGTTATGGCAAATGTTAAAGTTTGTGCAAACCAACAAACAAACAAACCGACAAACAGACAGGGCAAAAACTATATGTCCCCCAGTATAGACTGGGGGACATAACAAGAGCACCGTCGAGCGGATGCCAAGGCTCGGCTGTGGGGTGCTTGGATTTTGTTTTTTTGACCTTTGACCTTGAAGGTCATCATTGACTTTGACCTTTTCACCACTCAACATGTGCAGGTCGATGAGATACACATGATTTTTTTTTTACCTTTGACCTTGGAGAATGACCTTGACCTTTCACCACTCAAAATGTGCAGTAGATGAGATACACATGCATGCCAAATATCAAGTTGCTATCTTCAATATTGCAAAAGTTATGGCCAATGTTAAAGTTTTCGGACGACTAAGACTATGACGACAACGACGCGGAAGACGAGAGGGCTATGACAATACCTCGGGTTCGAAAACAGCCGAGCTAAAAATGACAATTTTCATAGATTTCCAAAAATAATTGTTTACAGTTGTTTTTGTGTGGATAATAATCATCAGGCTTGGGTAACACTTCTCACTGATAATTTAGAAATAACAAACATTGTACATTTCGAAGATAGCTTTTAAAAACTGTGAAAGGATGTCCAGCCTAAATGGTCCAGTTATAGCAAACAAATGTATAGCTTTTTATATAATAACTATTTTTATTTTTTATTTTTTTAAACACAAAACTATGTGGACAAGTCCCTTTAACCCATTTATGCCTAGTGGACTCTCCCATCCTTTTAACTTGGATCAAGTTATTTCCAAAATTAGGGATGCCTAGTATATTTATTTCTATATTTAGAATATTTCTTACACAAATTCCTTCAAGCAAACAGCGAAGACCCTGATGAGACGCCGGATAATGCGGTGTCTCATCTGGGTCTACGCTGTTTGCCAAGGCCTTTTTTCTAGATGCAAGGCATAAATGGGTTAATAATTTTTAAACACAAAACTATGTGGACAAGTCCCTTTAACCCATTTATACCTAGTGGACTCTCCCATCCTTTAAAATTGGATCAATTTATTTCCAAAATTAGGGATGTCTAGTATATTTATTTCTATATTTAGAATATTTCTTACACAAATTCCATCAAGCAAACAGCACAGACCCTGATGAGACGCCGCATCATGTGGCGTCTCATCTGGGTCTACACTGTTTGCCAAGGCCTTTTTTCTAGACGCTTGGCATAAATGGGTTAATATTAAGGATATATGAACATATAAACATGATATAATAATAATAATAATAAAAGAGGGAAGATGGGATCAATTCAGGGTAATTTCAACAGTTTTTGCAAGGACACCCTTTTTCAAAAGCTGCTCCTAGCACTCTAGTATATAACTACTATGAAAGGCGTTAAAAAAAATTGTTGTGGTTCGGGTCACCCGACCCTAACTAGGAAAATGCGCCGACCCTAAATTTTTTATTGGGCGTGCCGACCCTTAACTTTTTTTACCGTTTTCCGATAGGATAAATAGAATCGTAAGCATTATCCAAAACACACTTTCTAGCTTTAAATAAAAAGTCCACATGTATTTCCTTTTCCCCCGACAAAAAGCGTGCAAAAACTATGCGGCAATATACAGCGTCACGCCATACGCATGTAAAGCGTGCATGTAATGATTTTTCCCATTTTATTGCTTACCAGACCCTTACGCTAGCAACATCCATTGCTCATGTATTTCCTAGTAAAAAGCGCGCGAAAATTAGCGTGGGTGTATATGCTGTTGAAGGAAAACTTTGTAGCGTAGAGTCTGAGAATGCTGTATCTTTGATGTTACACTCTTTTAGGCAGTTTATTATTGAAACAGATAATGTACTGTGTACTGATTACCGGAAAATCTGGTCAAGACTGGATTTAATTTTGGTTATTGTGAAAACATGAGCAGCAGTGTTAGTCAATGTTTTGATAAAAGAGATACAAATGTGCGAATGCAACAGCTTGCCGATATGGTCAATAATTACTGGTATTGGTCAATAATTACCGGTATTGCTCTAAATGTTGTTATTGTTTCAAATAATACGTTCAAATAAACTTAATGGAGAAAATATGTGAAAACCATCAGCATAGAATGACTTTTAAAAACAGGCACCTTGTCTGGAGAAAATAAAAAAATAAAATAAAACAAGAGATGTGTTTGTCAGAAACAATGCCCCCAGCTGCGCCGCTTTGAATTTTTTTTACCTTTGACCTTGAAGGATGACCTTGACCTTTCACCACTCAAAATGTGCAGCTCCGTGAGATACACATGCATACCAAATATCAAGTTGCTATGATCAATATTGCAAAAGTTATGACCAAACTTAAAGATAGGTTAAAGTTTTGGACAGACAGAATGACAGACAGACAGTCAGAAAGACAGACAGAAAGACAGACAGACAGACAGGCAAAAAAAATATACCCCCTTTTTTTTAAAAAAAAGGGGGCATAACAAATAAAAAATTGACCTACCCTACCTATTATTTTTTTCACTGTTACCGGAACCACAACATTCGTTTTTTTAGGCCTTATGACGATGACATTGGGAAATAACCGTTTTCTTCAGTTTAAAAAAAATAAAATCATACAGCTAACTTCATTAGAAAATACTGCAATTACTTTAGAAGTAAGGCCCTGCAAAGTTCAGAAAGGGAAAGAAAACTAATGACTGTGTTGGTTTTGCTATTGTTTATTACAAAGGGAAACTACTTAGAGTAAAGACACGCACCTTGTTTTCTATAGTCGAAGAAATGCAATTGTGGATTATTCTGCAACCTGGGAAGAGCCTTGTGTCATTAAAGAACGTCCAGAAATTACAAGTCATAAGACATTGATAAAAAAAATGCAAGTGCTTAAATGCTTGATCTAGCACACTTTTAAACAAAACAATTTATAATAGAAAAATGAAAACATTTGTTATGTAGAACATTTAATAGACATGAGTTGTTGTATTGAAATCCATGACATGATTTTAACTTTTTTTTTTTGTAATTTGACATTTAACTTACATTAATTAACAAAATATGTTCACTGTATTGAAGAAAACCTATGAAGTCATATTGTCATTCATTCATTCCAAATGAATGAAGCCAAATTCATTCCAAATGAATGAAGCCAAATTCATTTTAAATTCTTTTAGTGATTTGTCTTTTTGATTGTATCAAAAACACAAGTGCATATGTTGTTTTTTTTTCGACAAATGTCTGTCTGAATCTAAATCTGAAATTTGCATAAAACAATATCCTGATAATTTAGATATTGACCTGTTTCTATTAGATACATTTGTTTGCTTATATCAGCAGGCCATAATATAAAAATGCCTGAATTGACGCGTGTTGAAATCATCAGAGCAATAAATATGTACATGCAAGACAAAAATTCTACAAAAACATCAATTGGTTTAACAATAATTTTTGGTTTCTAACCCGATTTATGTCCGAAACGGGTTATCCGAAAAATAGACAGATTTACACAATATGACCGTCTGAGTAATGTTTAATAGCGTTCGTTTAAAGCGAAACAAAACCATTTTATTAAATGTAAAAAAAAACAGCATACCATACAACTCCCATTGTATTGTCTTGCAATCAGTATTTTCACATCAACTCTTTGGTGGTGTTGTTGTTGTAGTTTTCATGTTTGTTGTAGTTTGTTCATTGACATGACGATTTTATGTTAAAACCGGCTTCATGTTTAGGTTACACAATACTAATCTGGTTGAAAAAAATAATCACAATTTTATTGATGAACAATTCAACATGGCAATTTAGACAAATAAGAAAATAAGCGTAGTCAAACAGTTTCATGTTGTAAACTAGGCTAGATTAATGTAATATATAATCTTTTTATAAATTGTTTCACTACAAAATAAATTGCTGAAACTTTGTCCAAGCTTTCGAGAGTCGGGGAAGTTAATTACATTTACGTTAACACACTCGGAGTCCTCACTGTGCAGCCTCACACGCTGAAATACCTCAAAATCTTCTGCTCACACGAATCGACAACAACCCATACTTTATAGTCCACGATTCGAACCTGGGGAATCTAGCTTAAAGCCTGGGTGCTCAACCTGGGTAATTGTGTCGCGTTCTGAGAAAACTGGGCATAATGCATGTGGGTAAAGTGTCATCCCAGATTAGTCTGTGCAGTCCGCACAGGCTTATCCGGAATGACACTTTCCGCCTAAACTTGATTTTCGATAAGAAGGGACATCATTTAAACGAAAAATTCCATAAAAGCGGAAATTGTCGTCCCTTATTAGCCTGTGCAGATTGCACAGGCTAATCTGGGATGACACTTTACGCACATGCATTATGCCCAGTTTCCGCAGAAAACCACACAGTTATGCTGCTTCAGTGACCAAGTTAGTGAGACCATCTCAAAATTAACTGAGAAATCATCCAATAATTGTTAAGATTTACCTTGAGAGACCAAATTTAACACATTAATCAGACACAAGCACTTTTCAATATTAGTTTGTCCTAAAAGTTGGGGTTCGCAATACCCATACTTTGAACAACAACTACACCAACAATATAAAATACGTTTATTTCAATAACTTAATCACAACATAATAACGCATAGAATAAATTGAATGACAAAACGTATACATGTACACTTGTTCTAGTAAATCTTTAATGTCCAAAATACAATCAACATCATATCAATCTCAGAGGTGACACACTAATGACAGGTTTCAAGAGCACAACTAATTAAGTGGCTTAACCTTTGTGAACTCATGATTGATATACACCATTGCACCCCAATATTATTAGGTTTGACAGTGAGTGATGCTTTGCTGGTTTTTCTGTTTTAAACATGGTTGTAATAAATCTGTACTGGATTGATAAACTGAAGATTCTGGCATACATGTATATATATTTTTTTGGGGGCAGCCAGACAATTTTTTTTGGCACTTTACCACAATCATTGCGAGTACTTGTAGTAATGCACCACATATAATATTGCACCATATTTTCTAACATAACTATGGCTCCTTAATCACTCCCAATCTTCCTCATCTCCGCCTGTTCTTTCGGGGACAGTCTCCATTTTCGGCGGGGGTGGAATCATAGATGAAATCTTATCCATGGCGCCACCGGCCCCTCCTGTGACACTCTCCCCCTTGTCTCCACCACTGCCTCCACTGTCCCCCGGCTTCTTTTCCCCAGATATACCCCTACGTCTCATGGTCAACTTCGAGAACAAATCCGACATCAGATCCCCTCCGCCTTTGCTCACTCCTCCGGCGCTAGATCCACCACTGGCATTCTTCTCTTCCTTTCTCTTCTTCTTAGCTTCATCTTTCTGCTCTTTTGCACTCTTGAGACCCGCCTTACCAGCCCCACCAGCCTTTCTGATAGCATCCAGAAGGCTCGACCTTCCGCCATCAGCAACAACCGCGGGTGGGACATCAGCTGGCGGAGGTGGTGGGGGGCCTGGTGCGGGTGGGGGTGGTGGTGCCCCACCAGGAGGAGGTGGTGGTGGTGGGCCTGGAGGTGGTGGGGGTGGAGGTGGAGGTGGCCCAGATGGTGGTGGGCCTGAAATCATATACAAGATCAATTGAGAATGTTGTGATTTGTTAACTGTCAGATTTTTTTTTTTTTNTTTTTTTTGTATGGGTTTCTTGTTACCAAACATTCATTTGATGACACTTATTCTTTTTTTATCAAAACAAATTTTATTTACAATAGGTTTTAAAACAATTAGTTAGAAAGTTATGTTGAATTTTTGCATGCATATGCATATGCTACATGTAACAGGAGCCATCCCCAATGTTGAATATTGTAATGTTACAAAATGTTGAAAATTCTCCAATCAATAATCAATTTGGAATAAAAAAAATGGTCGTGTATTGTTTAAAAAACACCTGTAACCATAAAAAACACCTGTCACCATTCTTGAGTCAGTACATACCTGGTGGTGGTGGTGGGGGAGCCCCTGCAGGCGCCGATGTAGGCCCTGTGGGCAGTGGTCCACTCTCTGGGACCACGGAGGGCAACTCAGGCATGGCACTTCCAATCACAGAGGGAGCAATGGAGCTCCCTTGCTCTGCGCTGTAGGTCACGTCATCCGCAACACCTAAAACCCCAATGCATTATATATGTATCATAAACAGTGAAACACCTAAGAACATAAAACATAACTATGAATAGTGATACACCAAAGAACACAACACAGCATTATGAACACTGCAATACTACAAAAACAACACATCATCATTTTACAGAGAAACACCATAGAACACAACACATCACTATAACCATAAAACACCCTAGAACACAACACATCATATTGAACTGTGAAACACCCTAGAACACAACACATCATATTGAACTGTGAAACACCTTAGAACAAAACACATCATTATGATCTTTGAAACCATAAATAACACAACATACAAAACTTTAAATGAACAGTGAAACTACAAAGAACCCACCACATCATTATGAAAATGGAACACCCTAGAACACAACACATCACTATAAACTGTGAAACACCTTGGAACACTATACTTCATTTTGGACTGTGAAACCATTAACCCTTTGAGTGCTGGAACCGGATTTTGAAGGCCTTTGCAAACAGTTTGGATCCAGATGAGACGCCACAGAACGTGGCGTCTCATCAGGATCCAAACTGTTTGCTATTCTGATAGTATTTTTTGAAAACAAATCAAAGAAAATGCTCATTTTAGAAATTTAAAAGACAACATTTTAGCAGACGACAAATTTCCCAGCATGCAAACCCTTAACAACACAACAGACAAAGCTTATTATGAACAGTTATACTCATACGAACACAATCATTATGAACATCAAACACACAAAACAAATTTAACATTTAATTGACAAGAGGGCTTATAGTTGTAACTTTTAATATTTTAAATTATGCCAAAAAGAGATTTATTTAAATTTTAAAAACTATTCAAAGAGAAAAAGAATAAACAGTAATGAAACGAATCTGGCGTCGAGGTTTGTAAATAAACAATGACATTAATAATTGTTAGTTGTATGCATGAAAGAGTTTAATGAACAATATTCATCTCAACAAATAGATTTAAAACGTAAAAATGCAAGACCGAAATCAAGCTATTCTTACTTTTAACACATTGCTGATTATATTCCAACAACAAATTAAACAGATTTTAAAGGGAGTATGCACGATTTTTTAAAATATTTATGAATTTATATAAAATGTGTAAAAAACTTATTATACATATATTTCAATATAAATTAAAATAAAAGTAAAAAAGAACATGTGTCGAAAAAAGTAGAATAAGCCAGATATTTAAATCTGAAATTGAAAATGTCTGTACAGTCAAATTCTCCAGCGTGTATATCATGCATGTACGATGTGAATCTAAATTTAGTTTTAGTGCAGATTCGTTCATACAACACAATTTTGTTTCCTAACAAATTAGAGTAAATGTGTTGGCATCGACTTTAACCAGCGCTTACTTGTCTTTGCTGCATTTTATGAAATTCGTCTTTAATGTATACTTTTTCTTGCCTATTTTGTGTTATTGTAACATATTTTTATCAATATATTACAATTTAACACATATAAAAATCGTGCATACTCACTTTGAAGGAAACAAAAAAAAAGTGTGCAAGACATCTACCTAGTAAGTTTGGCAGAGCAATTGGCACATTGAGTTCTGGCACCTCTCCTATGCCGGGAATGTAAAAGTAGTTCTCTGACTGCAGTCGTTGAAGGTCCTCGTTAGTTTTAATCGTGTTTGGAGCATCAGCCATTGTCATGTCCTCCTCTTCAAGAGCCGTGCGAGTCTTTGTGATCACGCCCAGCGGATCCAACATCACATACTTTTTGTATCTAAAATGAAAGTATTCTGTGGACATAATTAAGAAATTGTTTGATTAGCTCATAACGGCATGTTATGTTAACCCTTTGCATGCTGGGAAATTTGTCGTCTGCTAAAATTCTAAAATAAGCATTTTCTTTGATTTTTTTTCAAAGAATACTATCAGAATAGCAAACAGTTTGGATCCTGATGAGACGCCACGTTCTATGGCGTCTCACCTGGATCCAAACTGTTTGCAAAGGCCTTCAAAATCCGGTTCCAGCACTCAAAGGGTTAACATAAAACCTTACGAAAATGCTGATAAAGACCTTCTTATTATGTAACAGTGATAAATGAACAAAGCTCTAAAAAAACAAGAGGGCCATGATGGCCCTGTATCGCTCCACTGTTTTTTATGCGCAAAAAAGCGTGCATTGCGCATGGTTCACTACATACCAAATTTAGTAGCCCTAGGCCCTATAATTATAAACAAGAAGATTTTTAAAGTTTGCACAAAATAGACCTCATTTAAGCATAATAATTATGTTTATTTTTGTGACCCCCGGGGCAGGGTCAAATCTGACCCCAGGGGCATAATTTGAACAAACTAAGTAGAGAACTTCAAGATTTTAATACATACCAAATTAGGTTGAAATAGGCCCAATGGTTATTGACAAGAAGATTTTTAAAGTTTGCACAGAATAGGCTTTACATAAGCATATGTTCAATTTTGTGACCCTGGGGAACGGTCAAATTTGATCCCAGGGGCTTAATGTGAACAAACTTGGTAGAAGGACTATTAGATGTCACTATATACCAAATTTGGTAGCCTTATGCCATACGGTTATGGACAAGAAGATTTTTAAAGTTTGCACAAAATAGGCCATATTTAAGCGTATGTTCATTTTTGATACCCCCGGGGCAGGGTCAAATTTAACCCCAGGGGCATAATTTGAACAAACTAAGTAGAGAACTATTAGATGTCACTACATACCGAATTTGGTAGCCCTAGGCCCTATGGTTATGGACAAGAAGATTTTTAAAGTTTGCACAAAATAGGCTTTATTTAAGCATATGTTCATTTTTGTGACCCCCGGGGAAGGGTCAAATTTAACCCCAGGGGCATAGTTTGAACAAATTTGAAAGAGAATTACCCCAGGAACATTTGTGAGAAGTTTTATCAGAATTGGACATGTAGTTTAGGAGAAGAAGATGTTTAAGGAAAAAGTTAGCGCATGCACGCACCGACCCACGCATGCACAATGGACACAGGACCATGACATAAGCCCTGCTGGCCTCTGGCCATTATGAATGCTTTGCTGATGAAGTTTATACATGTATAACATTGATAAATATGGTAATTATGAAATCAAACGTAATCTTTCAATTCTTAAATACCTGTGCAGCTACTTACGGATTTTCGGATGTGTTGAAGAGCAACAGCGAACTAACAGATGGAATTTTCTTTGGTAAGCCACCGAGACCTTCACCTCTGGTCTCGTCACTCTTCTGCCTGCGACCGGACTTCACATGATAGTACTGCAGCTTGGACTTGAGGACGCTTTCGTCCATGGTCTTATGCTTTGACTGTACATGGTAATTTGGTCGTGCTGGCTCCCGTAGCTTCTGATCAGGACTGAAAACTGTCTCGTAAAACTCTGTATTCCCATGAGAAGGATATTTAGCTGAGGCAAACACTTTAGTGGCCTTATTGCTCCCGTTAATTTTATCAATTTTCGCCTGTGCAAGATTTACTCTGTCATTTATTTTTCGCAACTTTTCACCATTGCTAGTGACTCTAGTGTGAATCCTGTTGAATATTTCATTGGCAATTTTATCGAGGTATTCCAGGGAGTCCACCACCTGGTTGATTGTTTCTTCGGACCGAAGATCCTCGGGGACTCCTGGAACATTGAATGGTTGGCTGCTCATGGTAGGCATCTGGGCCACAGCAGGTGACCTGAAATTTAAATTTAAATTCGCAAATTAGCGCAATAACATTCCTGTATAAATGTTTAAGTTAATAACTTGTACAGTTAAGACTTTTTTTTATAGATGATAAATTTTGGGAGTAAGAGATAATTGAAGAAAACAACTTAACGCTCATTCGCTGAAATAAATGTTTTGGGATAAGTGAAGAAATGTTTACTAATGCAACAAAATTTACAATACCTATATAAATACACAAATAAATATATAAATTTCATAGATGTTTGAGGGCTATAGTAAATACTACAACTGGAGGAGAGTGCTACGAACTTGGGCCGAAGCCTAGATTGACATAATTTACTCTTAGAGGCGGCAATATGGATCATAACAAAAAATATTCTTATTATATTAACCTTATTATACCAAACCAAACAAATTATGATTTTAACAACCAACCAGTCATATGTGTGCAGGTTCTATAAGAAAATCAAGCTTTATATCGACATCGATTTCTGTATATCTGTATATTTTAAAAAGTGCCTAACATTAACAACATTTACAGATTTTTCAGAAAACTTGTGTTTTGCTTTTATTAGGCCCACTCAAAAGATATATATTACAAATTATATATATAGACTGATTGGGATGTATAACGTCATTTTCTTTTCCTTCTTTGAGACCCGCCGAATATCCTTTCCCCTAAATGTATTTTTCCCCTCTTGTAAGGGCGAAACAACCAAGGGCGAAATGACTCAGGGTGACCCAGGGCGAACAGGTTTTAGGGTGCAGGGCCCTCAATCCATTTTAGGGGAAGCGGGTCGCTACCCATAGCAGGGGGAATTTTCGCGGCGTTTCCCTTTTTGGGGGATTTTTTACTTACTCTCTTATTATNGGGGGGAATGCGGCCGAATTTCGGCCGTGGATTTGACAGATTGAGGGCCCTGGGGTGAAACGACCTGAGACCTATAATAACACCAGTCTTCACCAGAAATTAACATTACTTGCCAGTTGGCTGAGTTACTTAAGAAATTATACTCGTCCAAAACAATATGGCCCAGTTACTTAAGAAATTACACTTGCCGAAAAAAAAATCAATGAAAGTAAAGTGCATCAGTCAAAACGCATAAAGATGACCTGTCACAGACTCACAAGAAGGACTGTTACTTGTTGTTAAAGTGAAGACCATTTTATATTTTTAATTTTTCCTGTGGCATATTTACAGACACAAACTAAAAGACAAAGATAAGCAGATTTGTGTTCTTTTTTGATAACTGTAACTTGACCAAAATAATTTAGAAGCCAAGCGGGCGATCTATGAGAATTTATTATGTGCCTTCAAATGCTTCCCAAGGGAAATTTGTAACATCTTTTATCCCCTATACTGGTAGATTCGGACAGTCCGGTAGGTTCGGACGTTCTAAAAATGACATGAAATCGAAGTTATAAACGCGACGTCGCGATCCAATCTTCTGACAATATTTTGACACGAAGACAAACTGCTGTATTCCAGTTAGAAACATCAAGAACATGTGCTGTGAACAGCTAATAATTTAACTTTCTGTGTAAAACATCGTAAACGAACCTATTTATCAACGGTTTCCATGGCGAAACTCACAAATTTATCAAGAAATCAACAAAACTCATCTGTCTCATAATCCGAGAGAGAATGCAGCAAAGGAAGACAATCTTAATATGATTATGCGTCACAACCAGTAGGCGGTTTAAATAGAATTAGAGGCCTCGTATGGGAAAGTTTTATCCATGTTATTTTTCAATTAGCGGACAATTAATATATCGCAGTAACGTTTGAAATCTTAATATATTCAAATTATACATGAAAATCAAGTAGGATAAGGGAAGTAAGATACAGTTACAAATTATTTTAAAACATGGGGGCTCGATCGAAAATGATGCAAGTCAGTTTTATTTTTCAGCTGTGAATAATTGAGACCGTCGAAACGTCACTGACGTCTGTCTGTTTGTCTGTTATATATATTTTCTCATGGTTATATCAAAATTGTACGTATTTATTACTCTTTTGAACCAATTTTGGCATGTTCATTGTTTTAAAATAAAGAAGACACTCTCCTTATACTGTTTCACTTTAAATCAATGAAAATCCCCCTTTGAGAGCCTCATGCAACTTCACAACATCCGGTTGTCAGAACCTACCGGTGCGCCTAAGCGAAACAGAGCGGTCCAATGGGTCATTCTATTTTTAGTAAGTAAATGTCTTTTGACTGTTCTGATGAAATTTCATGTTGTTGTTAGTCTGTTTATTGTTCATTTTTCAATTGTCCAGTACGTATTTGCTTCTTTTCGCTTAATGTCAATATGCATGCGCCACTCGAATATTTAAGTGTCCGAACCTACCAGTTTCCAGGCTATATCTCAATGACATTGTAAAAACATGACATGTTAACACTTATTTGAAATGCGTGAAATATAATGCACTATTCAACCTTCAATTCTTGGTCAAAAGTTGGTAAACTTTTAACTCACGTGATGTGCCACTGTCACTTACACTTACAGGACAGCCTATTTCGTTACATTCGTATCATAAAGTTCATTATGATATCTATGTCTAATAAATGTAAAAGAAAGGTCCTATCCCAAGTAGTGCTAATACTGAACTGTTTTCATACCTTCGTCAGAATGACATTGCCTAAATAGGCGACATGCAGTTACAAAGCACTAGTTTTTGCTAAAAATCCCAATTTTTTATTGACATAGGAAGTCAAATTACACCCCGTGTGTGTACACATTTAATGATGACGCAAAAATTCCTACACCTGACTATATTGGTTGGTAGCCGGTCAACTCGTACCTAAGTCAACTCGTTCCATGGTCAACTCGCACGTTTTTTTGGTCAACTCGTACGTGTTTTTTGGCAACTTGTACTTATAATGCCACCCTTCGAAGAAGAGGGGGTATATTGCTTTGCACATGTCGGTCGGTCTGTCGGTCCGTCCACCAGATGGTTTCCGGATGATAACTCAAGAACGCTTAGGACTAGGATCATGAAACTTCATAGGAACATTAATCATGACTAGCAGATGACCCCTATTGATTTTCAGGTCACTAGGTCAAAGGTCAAGGTCACAGTGACCTAAGTGTAAAATGGTTTCCGGACGATAACTCAAGAACGCTTAGGCCTAGGATCACGAAACTTCATAGGGACATTGGTCATGACCGGCAGGTGACCCCTATTGATCAGGTCACTAGGTCAAAGGTCAAGGTCACGGTGACTCAACACAGTAAAATGGTTTTCGGACACCACCCCACCATCACCACCACCACCACCACCACGACCACCACCACCAGCACCACCACGACCACGACCACCACCACCACCACCACAGTGACAAAAAACGTATTCACACAATGGCTGCCACTACAACTGACAGCCCATATGGGGGGGCATGCATGTTTTACAAACAGCCCTTGTTAAAATCAACTCGCACCCGATTTTTGTATATTCAGAAAACCCTTCAGATCAAAAGATAAGGATCGTTTTAGCGTTTTTACGCCTTGTATTTGACATAAAACGAATTGAAATACAAATTAAGCGCACAGAAAACGAATTTGAAAATGGAAAAACGATTTGCAATCGATTCCTGGTTGTTTTTTAGTTGTAACGTTTCCCTCCTTACCTCGTTTTATTTGAATTAGTATATTGTAACCTAAAGTTCGGGTCGGTGTTTACATCAAAATTTACTTCCGTTGCAAAAAGTTCGGGAAAATGTCGGCTGATAAACGCGGACGGGCTAGAACACTTTCGATAACGGCGTACGTGCCAAATATTTTACAATTCGTTACGCGACCCGAACCGTCAGGAAAAGACACCATGAAGAGTATACTCTCAGATTTAATAGCACAGGTGGTGGCAGCTTCTAAATATTCTTCGCAAAACACAGCGGCGATTCTTTGTCTGAAAAAAAAAAAAACATCTTTGAAAAATGATTTCCACTGGCTTGTCGTTGATCATTTGTATGAAAGGTAATGTTATAACAGTAGTGGATAGGGCAGGATAACGCGATATTCAAAAGGAAACGATAGTCTAGCACAATAACAGTACTACTCGTCAAAGACAAATACATAGGTTTAAACTAAAAGACAAGTAACAAACAACCATTGACGATGTGAATTCATAATGACTTCGTAAAATCATTGTATAAATTGGTTTAAAAAAAGATGAGAATTATAAAAATAAAGAGATCATCTCATCCAGAAATAAAGATAAGTTTTGATCAAATTGTCAAAGAAGATTTCATGTCAATTAGTTAAATTTCTGTTTTCACTACAAGCTTTTTTTTAACAAATATTTTTTTCCTTAAAACTATTATCGCTAATTTTAATTTAAAAACAGTAATACTAAACACTGTTAACCTGGGAAAACGCAAGACAATTTTCGAATGAAGGTAAAATGCCAGATGTAAAAATGTAGGTCGACAAGAAACTCAAGATCAAACAAAGACACATACTTACACGGGGGCATGCGTATACGGGAGCTTACCGGGTTTAAGTGAGGAAAGTTGGAACTAAACTTCAAAGATGGCGTCGTTTTCGTGTTTTTCGTGAAGGAGTAGCAGATATTTTCACCCGGTAAGCCACCTAATATTCATATTTCTTTTAAATGAATAAGCCCTTTCGACTCTACGGTGTTCGTGCTCCCCTTGGTTTTTTTTTGTTTCAATACCGTAGACGTCGGAATAAAAAAGTTATTGAAGCAAAACCGCCGACAAATTTGTTGTTTAATTTCTTGACCTTCAAGATGTTGGATGTTCGAATATCATTTTCTCTCATAATAAACCGTATGTGTGCATGTGTACAGTAACATATAGCATAAATCACGATTATTGCATTATCTCAACGCGTTTGTATGTCTATTACTTCATTTAATGCCAAATTATAACGGGTTAACCCCCCTTTTTGGAACTACCTTGTTTGTGTTAATTGTGCATACTTTATTTTGAATTTTACCATTATAATCGACTGTTTGAATTAAATGAAATCAACAGTAACTGTTAAAGGACAGTATATAAGCGTCAGACTGGAGATGATTTAAATGATATTGAGGAGTCACATTGAAGAAAGCTTCAACCATCTGAATCTGAATGATACGTTGAAGTAACCAAGTTTGGCTTCTATTCAACGGGGACTCCGCATGAAGTTAATAAAAGCTAGGCAAATGTTCCACTTTTTCCGATATTGCAGCCTTAAAACACTACAGATGTAGAGTTCACAATGGTTTTACTAAGTATGTGTGTGTAATTCATACTGTATTTACAGGTCGTCGCTGAGTTTTCATGACTACATAATTTACGGACCGGCCCCTGCGGCCTTGCAGGGAAAACATTTAATTTCGAGCTAAAGTAGGTCAAATTTAACCCGGCTGCCCGGGTATTCGTCAAAGAGATAATGTTTATTCAAAAAGACCAGTGCACGGTGGCCAATGAGACCTTAATGTGCACTGGTAGACAATTTAAAGACAATTCAGTTTTGGGTGCCCTGCCATTAAAAGGACAAGGCTACTTCGCCAAGGGAATGCTGACAATGTTCTTGTAAACTTCCATTATCTTCATAAGGCCACCCCCTTGAATTCCTGTTCTGAATCGCTGCTCCGCGTCTGCCCGTCCGTCCTCTACGCTGCCACCTCTGTTGCCCCCGTCCCTCTTCCGACGAAGTAGTTAACCCACTATCCACCTACGAACAATAACCATTTCGCTTGGCGATTCTTCCAAGTTCTGGGAGTCAGCGAAGTCAGCGGGAGAAGACGTCCGGCTCGAGGGATGACCAAACTAGCAGGATTAGCACAGCCGGGAGCAGAAGTTCCCCTATCCGACCCTCCTCAGACGATGTAGTGAGTCCACTATCCAGATACGTAACATTACCATTTCGCTTGCCGATTCTTCTGAGAAGTCTTCAAGAAAATATTCTGCGGGTGACTCTCGCCCCGCTCGCGGCGTGCACGCTCCAGCTGCTGACCGAGGGTTTCACTAATCAAATTCCAGTCAAGAATGGTTCGCGGAAAGAAAGAGTATTTAAATTTATCACTGTTGGGTGTACCGGTATTGGTTGGTAGCACTTATAGTTATTTTTCACTGATTTTAACACACTTTTTTGGTGGATGTTATCTTCAAACTGCTTAGCCCTAATAGTGCGTTTCGGTCTTTAACGTTGCAAATAGTGATCAATATTGATAGCCGGTAAGTGTCCTTCCACTACCTTGAACAAAAAGTCAAAAACGTCAATCTCTGGTGGCGTCGCCTCTCTTTAAGTGTGGGGAGATTCAGATCCTCCAGCATGGCTGATACGCATCCATCTTGTCTGGATTGGTAATCCCTGGCGATAAACCGTATCGCAGATCGTTAGTTTCGCTCTAGCTTGTCAATGTCTTCTTGCTGGTATGGGTCCCACACTACACTCCCGTACACCAGCTTTGATCGGATGAGCGGTTGGTATGCGGGTTTCCGGCAGCTTTGGGGGCAGTATCTGAGGTTACTTCGCAGGAAGCCAAGTGTAGAGTTGGCACGTTTTGTGATGTTTGAGATGTAGGTCTTCCATTTCAGGTCATTGGAGAAGTAATGCCTAATGGGTTTTCTTGGACGTTTTTGAGAATTTGTTGTAATTCCCCAATAATGGGCCCATTTTTGTAGGTTGTCAATGTATTATTGTAGGATTCGGTGGTCTTAAAGGGGCCGTCCAACAGATTGGTAAATTGACAAAATTAAAAAAAGTTGTTTCATATTCGCAAATTTTCGCGTTTGCTATGATATTTTTGAGGAAATAGTAATACTGACCATTTACAATGCTCTTAAATATCCATTATATGCATCTTTTGACGATTTGAAAACCTCAAAATCATAAAGCGTCGTTCGACGCGAAACGATTGAATAATTTGGAAAGTTCTGTTATTGTCGCTATATTTTGTAAAACTACGAGGATTGCTTATATATGGTATAAAATACGGCTATCGTACATACTTGTCAGGATGGCAGAGCGGTCTAATTGGTTTTTACTCCAGGACCCCGATGGTCACTGGTTCGAGCCATGATGAGGTTTACTTTTTTTTCCCTTTTTAAATTGTATTCTTGTTTTTTAACTGCAGATTTTAGGTCAAATGTTTGAATTTATCAATATAGAGCATTTAATGACATGCTTCAATACATGCCAAAATCTAGTGGACAGTCCCTTTAAATTGACTTGATTGCTCTATACGGTAGGTTGTCGTTTGCGAATAGCCGGATGTGGGATTTCACTCATTCTGATAGGGCATTAATATGACATAGAAACAGCAGGGGACCTACCACTGTGCCTTGTGGTACGCATGATCCTACAGTAACGTGTCGAACTTCTCTCCTTCAACCACCTCAATCCAGTCACCACATTGTCCTGAACCCCGTCACCAGATAAAGAAATTCTTGCGCGGGTTCTTGTAGCTGCCAAGCGGGCACTCGAATGCCCGGGAGAAGTCATGGGAGTTCTGCAAAGACCCGATCACTCTGATATTGAGGGAACAAAACAGTAAAGGAAAATATTGTACATACATGTAATTTAAGTATAAAAACCAAAAACCAGTTCATGGGTTTCATTCGTTTTACTATATTTGATGTACAAGCTTCATCAGTAGGCGTTGGTGGGGCACGGTGTCAATGCCCTTACTGAAATCAATGATTATGTTGTCAACCTGTTTTTACTGGTCATGGTATCCGAGAAGGTCATTGACGATGACAACAAAGTGGGTATCACAAGAGTATCCTGAGCGGAAGCCATGATTAGGGATGGTAAATTCTGTGTGATTGTCCAAGTGGTTAAATATATGGCGACAGAGGCTATGCTCTTATAGCTTGGAGAGCATGCAGGTGAGTTACACTGGTCTGTAGTTCTCTGGTGAGTGGCGATCTCCATTATTCAAGACTGGGGCAATCTTTGTGTCTTTCCGGTCCTTTGGAAGCTTGCCTGTGTCCTCTAACCGCTGAACGATGGCGGCAATGGCTGGTGTTGCCTCCACAGCACAAGTCTGCAGGACTCTGTTTGGGAGTTCACCTGAACCAGCCTCTTTCCGGACGGTGATGCTGTTGATATTCCAGCTTGAGAACACCATCTTCCTTTATATGTAGTGGAGGGGTGTTGTCGTTTACCCGGCTTGTGAGCTGGCCTATTTATGTCGTTCTTGGTGAAAACAGGCTGCGCAACTGTTGTTGATATGCAAATGGATTAAAAAATACAGGAATGACCTAAATAAAAAACGCATAACTAGGACACATTGATTTTATCTCGGAATGCATACACACTTTAATAATATGCATACCCTGTTTTAACTAGTAATTATTGTAAGCATATAATTTTGGATTTCATATATTTTCTTCTTAAGAAATTGTCACCTTTATCGACACCCTTTTTGATGCCATAGTCCCTTTTAAATGTCTGTTTCGTCGTTACAATCAGTAAATAACATGATAGATGTATAACATGTGCAGTCCCGGATTACCCATAAGGCAAGGTAGGCAACTGCCTATGGACCCCGCGACATTTTGGGGTCCCATGAAACCATGGCGATTATTTTTTACTTAAGTACTAAGCCTAATCTAATTACTTGAAAAAAAAATATATCAATGTTATGTTGCTTGGCACCGATCGGCTTATTTAGACGAAAGTAAGCGACTGGGCACTGGCATTCTAGTAGGGGTTTCACTGCCTATGGGCTTCCACGTCGCTAATCCGGCACTGAACATGTGTTCATAAAACTGTATAATGATTCAATGTTCAAGACAATAAACATATGACGGTGTATGGATCCCAGTGCGCCATGCAAATTGCGTTTTGCTAATTGCTTTTTGCAAATAAGTATGTCTACAAAGCCTACACAAAAATAAACGCATACAGCAAAGCATTCATTTGTAAAAAGCAATTTGCAAATCACAAAATGCCAAAAACAACGACTTGAAATTAAATCCTTAGTGTGTTATCCCAAATAGATAACCACAAGCCAATTGGAAAAACAACTCAACGCTCCATCATGCCATTACAAAAAAATTAATCGCTCGTAATTTATTACGGAATAAGCAAAAAACATTTTTCAAAACAAAAAAACACACACAAAAAGCAAAGAGCTACTAAGAAAAAGCAAAGAGCAATTTCGCACCAGCTTTCACTTGTACAGAAAGCAGTGCATCGAAACCAGGCTTATGCATCCACTTTAAAAGGGGGCGGGGTCATATAGATTTACCCTTGTCTGTCCGTCCATGCGTCCGATTTTGTGTCGCGCATAACTAAAAAAGTATTGCCGCGATATTGATGACACTTAACAAACATGCCAACTTGCATGTGACATTGGGCACCGCAATGTATTGCTGTCGACGTTTTCGACATAACTAGAGTTATGGCCCCTTTTTATATAAAACAGAACTCGTGACTGAAGAGTATTAATGCTTAAGGGATGACATTTATGTACATATTAACCAGCATGTGAATTTTCCTAGCGCCATATTTTGGTTCCGATAAAAAACATAATCGGAGTTATGGCAAAGTTTAGTGAAAAACAAGCAAATTCGTTGAATTGATATCCCCCGCCAAACAAGAGCTTTGACACAGACGTGACGTATACCCCCACGTGCTGCATTGACACAGAATATATACAAAGGGCTGCCGCGGCCATAACTCCGTTATTAACAGATGGTGTACAATGCCATTTGGCGTGCATCATCCTCTCATCCAAATATATATACTCATACCAAGTTTCAATGAATGCTGCCAAAGAACTTCCAAGTTATGGATCCGGACACAAAAGTGCCGGCGGCCGGACGGACAACGCCAAAACAATATCCCTCCGCCTTTGGCGGGGGATACTAACTAAACAAGAGGGCCATCAGGCCCTAAGGCGCTCACCTGAAAGCCAAAGGAACTAGACTTTTCTGAAAAAATGCAAGCTGATTCATGAAGATTGGACAAAAAAAGTGACTTTTAACATGTTTTTTTTTATATATTTGACCTAGTGACATAGTTTTTGAGCTCATATGACCCAGTTTCAATTTGCCAAAATTTCATTGAGACAAATGTTCTGACCAAGTTCATGCAACAAGTTTTCACTATAGCAATATAAGGACAACTGCCCCCCCCCCTGGCGGCCATGTTTTTCAACGAACCATAACCATTTACAAAGTCAGCCGAGGTATTGTTAGAACAAATGTTCTGATCAAGTTTCATAAAGATTGGATAATAAATGTGACGTCTAGAGTGTTAACAAGGTTTTACTACATAGCCATATAATTTATTGAAAAATGCCACGCCCTCTTGCGGCCATGTTTTTTAACGGATCTCAACCATTTTCGAACTCAGCCCAGATATTATTAGTAAAAATATTCTGACCAAGTTTCATGAGCATTGGACCACAATTGTGACTTCTAGAGTGTTAACAAGGTTTTACTATACAGTAAAGCCATATAAGGAAAACTGCCCCGCCCCATGGCGGCCATGTTTTTCATTCAACTGGAACCATTTTCGAACTCGTCCAAGATATTATTGGGACACATGTTCTGACAAAGTTTCATTAAGATTGGACTAAAAATGTGACTTCTAGAGTGTTAACAAGGTTTTACTATAGCCATATAAGGAAAACTGCCACGCCCCCTGGCGGCCATGTTTTTCAACCAACACGAACCATTTTCGAACTCGTCCAAGATATCATTGGGACACATGTTCTGACTAAGTTTCATGAAGATTGGACAATAAATGTGGCCTCTAGAGTGTTAACAAGGTAAATGTTGACGCCGCACGACGGACAAAAGGCGATCACAATAGCTCACCATGAGCACGTTGTGCTCAGGTGAGCTAAAAATAGCTGTTGCTAGTGGGATGGAACTTTACAACTGCATTCCCATGCTTATATGCACACCAGTATATTTTGGTTGGGAGTTTGTCGAGATAAGTGGGGGTTTGAGACAAAATGGGTATGTATGGGCATACATTTCAGTATAATATCTCAATCCTAAGTTCCTAACTGAGGTAATTCAGCGAAAACGTTTAATCTATTTTTAGCAACAATGACCTTGACCCAACTGCAATTCCATGCTTAGTCTGCATGTCAGCTGGAAATGAAAGTTGTTGCGAACAAGCGTTATCTGAATTTCCTAAGTACAAGGGGCAAACTTTTGCTAAATTGCAGCTCAGAGTTACGGGCCTTGGTCGGTGACCGCACAAGGTGATCCCAAAGACCCGTTTGACGTTTCAATAGACTATCTGTAATAGCTACAGAGATACATACTTATTGCATGCGCAATTTAATCTGAATTTCTACTCGCAGACAAACCTTAACCAAACTTTTCTTAGTACAAAAGGGGCATAAAGCTGGTCAAAGTTACAGGTCTTGGTCAATGACTGTTCATAAATACCCTGAATACAAATGCGAAGTTTTATTTCAGTATCTATCGTAGACAATCATAGAGATATGGCATTGTTGCACTCAGAAGTTAAGCTGAATGTTCAAAAAACCAAAGGGGCATTATTCTGCTAAATTGCAGGTCAGAGTTATGGGCTTTGGCAAGTTACCTCACATAATAACAACTGTTCTTTGCCGCTATTCTCCAATCTTTATTACCAGATTTAAGAGCACACATACAACAAGAGACATGTCAGAGGTTTAATAATCATCATTTTATTTTTCCCGCATAAAACATTTAAAGATATTTGTAATATAAATCTATACAACAACATTTATAAGTAATGTAGTTCAGAAAAAGTTAATGAAAACCCATGCTATGAAACCTTACATATTGGCGACATCAAGGCGGTATTAATACATACACTTAAGTGCAAGATTTGGGATATTGGTTATTCAAGAGATTGATTGTATAGATTTATACAAGAAAAAACAGAAAACAATAAAAAATGTATTAAGTTCAAGATTTAAAAAAATGTTAATCCATATTTTAGCTGTTGAAATTCACATTTGGTGATGACAATTCATACAAAAACACTAGAAATTCCAAGACATTGGTGATGCTCATCTAAACAGGAACACTTTAAGTTCCAAGACAATGGTAGTGCGAATTCTTATAAGTACACTTGAAAGTCCAGACAACAGTGATGTAAATCAATAAAGGAACACTTGAAATTCAAGACATTGGTGATGTACATACATGAGCACTTGAAATTCAAGACATTGGCGCACTTGAAATTAAAATAAACACAAAGTGAAAATTCAGTGCACCAGCAGAATAGAAACCTTATCATAAACTGTTTTATTTAGAGGTGCTCCCTGCACATATTTCTAGGAACCAATTGTGTAACAGTGAAACACAAAACAAATATACTAGAAAAGAACACAACAATCACACACAAATGAATGACACTGGGGTCACCGACTTGGATTAGTCAATTGGGGCTAAGGACATGTTAATGTATACCCATACTGGAACACTTGAACTTCCAAGATTCTGAGGGTTTTAATCCATACGCTGAGACTACGGAAGTTAAGACTTCGGGGATGCAAACCCTTGGCGCGTCAGTCGTTGACGTCTCTTTTTACAATGTATTCCAGTTGAAGACACAACCTCATCAGCGTAGGGCAACTTCACGCCTTTCTGGAAACAGACAATAATTTACACAGGATAGTAGATACTTAACATTAAGTGGTTGTAAAACATGTATGCCCCTCCCCCCCCTCCTTGCCAAGACGTCAATACTACACAAAATGCATTTTTCTTTTGATGAACAAATTAGGTACACATCAATACAAAAACAGCCCAGAAGTGGTATTATTTTGAAATCACACTGGCATGTTTGCATTCATGGACAAATAATTCGCAATTTGATTTCAAACTGGTTGCCACTTGACAGATTTTGTTAAGGTTCGTTCAGGGGTCAACATTGAAATAACGAATTGCCTGCCATCTACATATAGGCAAATAATATAATAGCTTAGTATTTTCAACTCTCTCAACATAGCTAGCTAGTATGTACTGTCAATGTTGAAACACATAGTAATGTTAAAAATTGATCTGCCAATGAACTATGATACCAATTAGTCCGATTTTAATTGGGACAAATTCCATTTTCAGCTCATCACAAAGATAGTGGAAAGCTACAAAGCTGCACTAGCAAGGTGACATTCAATTGCTACTTCTGTAAATTCCATTCCAAGACTATTTTTGGATTTTTCTTTCAGGACAACAGATTTTTTTCTACCAGACCAAATCAGCAATTTAACAGTGACATGAAAGTATAAGTTACTAAGCTTTTACTGACCCTGTACTAAGTGATACAGGGTCAGTAAATTAATTTTAGGCAAGAGTGGGGCCTTGATTCTCCAACTCCATTGTTAAGAATTGTGCCAATATTGTTAACATACAACATGTATAAACTTAATTAAACACACAAATTGCATCACAAGTCAGTTGAGTCAGGTTCGATCATCTAAAACACCAACCAACAAGTCCTTCACATAAGATGGTCAACATAAAATGCACTGCAACAGGCCAAGATGGCCTTCACACTGGGCAAAACAAGACCAAGGATCTTTTCAAGAACAGGGCATGTCCTGAATCTTGAACTATCCCTAGTAACCCAACTAACATGTCTCATGGGGGTGCTGCCCAAACGGCAGAGAACCCCATTGAACCTGATAAAGTTATATGCCGGGTTAAGTAAAGCTGGGCTTAATGCATGTGCTTATAGTGTCCTCCAGACTAGCCTGTGCAGTTTGCACAGGCAAATCTGGGACAACACTTTATGCCTTCCTGATATTTTTTGTTTAAAGGAAGTCTTTTCTTAGCAAAAATAGAGTTTGCGTGGAAAGTGTCATCCCTGATTAGCCTGTGCGGACTGCACAGGCTAATCTGGGATGACACCTTAAGCTCATGCATTATGTCGAGTTTTCTCAGAACGAGGCTTCTGTACTTCACGCACGCACATTTCACAAATACCTGTTTTGTGAGGAGATGCTCTGGTAGAGTTACAGCCCCTTTCACGATGGCATTAACATCACTTAGCTTCTCCTCTGGGATGGACGTTGTGATGTAAAAAATCTTCTTTATGGGATCAATACCGCGCACAATTCCTAAAACAATTATTTGAAAATATTAAGCATTAACCATTTTCTAATGACTTATTCACTAACAAAATTGTGCACAATGTAAACATTATAAAACTTGTATATTAAAAATAGTAAGTTTTAATACTGATGAAGTGTCTTAAAAGAATGCCTATACATAAACAGCACTTGATGAATATTTATGCCTGACACAATGAGGGGCATTAAGCACTTCACTGTCCATCAATCGGTCTGTACATATGTAACACAGATTGTGTTTTTAACTCCTCTTTAATTGATAGGTGTATCTCGCTCAAATTTTTGCAGCTGAATGACTATTATGTCACACTGATTGTAAAGGACAACAGAGTTATGGCCCTTTGTCTTTCTTCCCCACTTTTACATGTATAATTCATATAAGTTCAAACATTCAAATAACATGAAACAACTACAATAAAGCTTGGTCCTTACCGAAGCCAACCCATTTGCAAACTGCATTTGGAGGCAGGAATACTGGTCCTCCTTCCACATGCCTTTCACTCTGCATTAATAATTTTTGTTAAATTAAAAGATTTAACAGTGAATAACTCATGGTGAAACATTTCTGAAAATAGATGTTCAATTACAAAATATTTAAACTTTGCATGTTTTTTTAATTATTAAATTTTTCTTTTTAAAAAATATAATTAAGTTCAAAACATACCATCTTATATGCACGTAAAGCACAGAATTAAAAAACTTTAAATACAGCAACATAATCTACTAAGTAAAAAACAGATCTTACATGTGACCAAAAACCCGTAACCCATAGCGCCCTTACCTCTGTAGTGTCTGCTTCACACAGCGCTACCAGGCTGGCGTTCAATGCATACATAATCTGTGACCTTGGGACCTCCAAGTTGCACACATGAACGCACATGTCATTCCAGCTGACCTCGTACAGGCACTGTGAGTTCAAGGTCATTCCCCAGTCAAGGGCGTTTCCAAGGTGACTGAGAATACTCAGGTTTCGATAATCAGCTGCAATCAGCTTGAAGTCGTAGCTGAAAAACACGTTAATTATGGCATGCTTTAAACGTTTGCATAGGTTACAGTAAACTATATGCATGTAACAATATTTGTTTGGCAATATGTTAAGCCATGAAAAAGCTTGGGCAGAATTTGATGGGCTCGTCGTGTACAAATATTCTGAAAAGGTTAATACCAATTGGTGGTACTGGGTCAACAGTGTTTGTCGGCGTTTAATGTCATAGGATTGTTTATTAAACATTTAACAAACCATCAAAAAGTGGATAGTGGCCAAAAGCTAGTTTAGTTATTGAACTCATTATTGCTTATTTTTTAACATATATGAAAGTGGACACCATGTATCATGAGATACCTGTCAAACAGAGGTTCCTCGATACATGAGAAAATTGGTCTTCTGGTCTGTTTGTCTGGTATTTTTGGCCCCACATATAGCTGCAATGAAATAACAAATAAATTTAAATTATTGTTTTTTATCAAACACAATTAAGTTAAAGATGTTATATTTTGTTTATGTTGGAATAATATAGTAAACTTAGTATATTAATGTCAAACCAAACCATTCAATACTTGTTATTGATCTTATCAAAATCAATGTATAGACATCTTTCAAATACAGCCAAGACTTTAACCCTTTGCATGCTGGGAAATTTGTCGTCTGCTAAAATGTCGTCTGCTAAATTTCTAAAATTAGCATTTTCTTTGATTTTTTTTCAAAGAATACTATCAGAATAGCAAACAGTTTGGATCCTGATGAGACGCCATGTTTTGTGGCGTCTCATCTGGATCCAAACTGTTTGCAAAGGCCTTCAAAATCCGGTTCCAGCGCTCAAAGGATTAAGAGACACTGAGTTTAGATAAGGTCTTCTGAAGTCACAGCAATACTCAGCATATCACCATTTGTTATGACTTCATAAAAATAAATCAACTGCGCTCTGGGCAAACGGAGCTTAATGCATGTGCGTAAAGTGTCGTCCCAGAGTAGCCTATGCAGTCTGCACAGGCTAAGCAGGGGCGAAACTTTCCGCCTAGACTGGATTTTTGTTTAGAAGAGACTTCCATATAACGAAAAATTCCATAAAAGCAGAAAGTGCCGTCCATGATTAGCCTGTGCGGACTGCACAGGCTAATCTGGGACGACGCTTTACGCAAATTCATAAACCACCCACCTGTGACAGCTGAGACCAGCTGGTTTCATTCAATGAGGCGGCCGTGAGACTGTCTATGTTGTCGTACTTGTTATGTGATGTCAGCTGTATAATATGACTGGGCGATGTCAGACGTACTGTATCCAACAGCAACTGCCAGCCCAGGCCTAACATCACAAACAAAGGTGAACTATACTGGAAAGACATCTCATTTGTTTGTCTTCTTATTCTTGTTTTACTCCCATTGTTTCAATAATTTATGTCAATAGGATGTTTACTTTGCACAAAGAAATTTGTTTTTCATTAATATATTTGTAATACATTTATCCTGAGCATGCTAAAATTAATAAACTTCTTGGTGTATATGTCAGCAGATTGATACACTTCTATCATACTATAAAAGTTACTACATTTAATGGGTAGAATAACGAAAATGAACCATATTGGTTTCATGCAGATGTTGTTGTTGTTGTTTTTTTTTTTTTCACAAAAGAGCGGTTGGGAACCAAGATACCTGCTCCCATGAACACATATCATGCACTGGACTGTTGCTTCTAAGTCCATATAAAGAGACGTACCTTTCATCCACCCCATGGTGTTGACCACAAGGGCTCCAGGCTGCTCCCTATATTTCTCCATGCACATTGCTAGGTAACGCAGGTACTGATCGGGGTTATCCTTCGGGCTTACACCACCATAGTAGAAGGCACTGGAATAGCCATTTGAACCTTGCTTTGGGAAAAGGGGTTTAATGCATTTTCGTAGAGTGTCATCCCAGATTAGCCTGCGCAGTCCGCACCAGCTAATTAGGGACGACACTTTCCGCTTTTATGGAATTTTTCATTTAAAGCAAGTCTCTTCTAAACAACAAGGATATCAGTAAAACTGATGGATGCTCCCCAATGATGCTTTGTCCTTATATGGGTTAATTGTGTGGAAACAAAAAGTGTGACCTTGAGAAAATCTATTATTAGCCTGGGTGACCTTGACCTCAGTGACCTCAAACCTCATCAAAAGGTAGATGTCCATGAAAGGTACCTACATGCCAAATATGTAAGAGATCGGTAAAATATTGAAGGCGCTATGAGAAACTAATAACAAGAGTGCCAAACTGTCACAAGATACGCCCGTTCGAAGGTTTTGGACACCATGCTCAATGCTTGAAATGCACTAAGTGACCTCAAGACCTAGTTATTGACTTGGCATGACCCATATTTGAACTTGACCTAGATATCATTTAGATGTAACATCTGACTAAATTTGGTGAAGATCAGATGAAAACTACTTCAATTAGAGAGCGGACACCATGCTAAATGCTTTAAATGCACCATGTGACCTCGTTTTTGACCGGGCATGACCCATATTCGAACTTGACCTACATATCATCTAGACACAACTTGTAACCAAATTAGGTGAAGATCAGATGAAAACTACTTCAATTAGAGAGCGGACACCATGCTAAATGCTTGAAATGCACTAAGTAACCTCGTGACCTAGTTTTTGACCCGGCATGACCCATATTTAAACCTGACCTACATATCATATAGACACAACTTTTGACCAAATTTGGTGAAGATCGGGTGAAAACTACTTCATTTAGAGAGCGGACACCATGAAATCCTTGAAATGCACTAAGTGACCCCATGACCTAGTTTTTGACCCGGCATGACCCATATTCCAACTTGGCCTAGATATTGTCTAGACTCAACTTCTGAGCAAGTTTGGTGAAGATCGGATGAAAACTATTTGAATTAGAGTCCGGACAAAGTGGCGCCGTTGAAAATGCACTAATTGACCCTATGACCTAGTTTTTGACCCGGCATGACCCATATTCGAACTTGGCCTATATATCAACTAGATGCAACTGCTGACCAAGTTTGGTGAAGATCGGATGAATACAATTTGAAATAGAGTCCGGACAAAGTGGCCCCTTTGAAAATGCACTTATTGACCCTATGACCTAGTTTTTGACCCGGCATGACCCATATTCGAACTTGGCCTAGATATCAACTAGATGCAACTGCTGACCAAGTTTGGTGAAGATCGGATGAATACAATTTGAATTAGAGTCCGGACAAAGTGATGCCTTCCGCCCGCCGCCCGCCCGCCAAGGGGTTTCACATAATACGTCCC
>VMBQ01001257.1:181304-186304 GCA_007657795.1 Dreissena rostriformis
GGGGGGGGGGGGGGGGGCATAATAAATTTATTAATAAAACTCAAGAAAAACTTATGGTTGTGTTGCCAACCACTAATTCAGTCTTAAGGCTTTGATAACTACTTGCATTTTGTATTGTCACATGACACAAACTATATTAGATGGATTGTGCAACACTTGTTACACAGTTGAACTAAATTGAATGTGTGTTACTAGAGTTTAACCTACCATACTGGTTCTGTCTGATGGCAGAATGGTGGACCTGTAATGGAACCAAATTATGTATAAATATATAAAAACCATATTATACTGGATAAATTAAATGATTTTTATTGATAAATATATGTTTGATAAGTTTTTAAAGATGGTGAACAAAAAGGGGGCCCATGATGCCCTTAAGTGCTCACCTGAGCTTAAGTTATAACAATTCTTGAAGCATTTGACCTAGTGACCTAGTTTTTGACTTCACATGACCCGTTTTTGAACATGGAAAAGTTATTGTCATAACAAACATTCAAGCTTAGTGTCATGGTTATAAGGTCAAAAGTGAAGCATTTAAAGTGTTTATAAGGTTTTTCTAAGATTTGATCCAGTGGGTCAGTTGTTGACCCCCCTAGCCCCAGATTAGAACTTGGCTTAGACATTGTAAAGATAAACATACAGACCAAGTTTAAACCTGGTGTTTGTTTTTGACCCACTTGACCCAGATTCCAACTAGAACTAGACAAGATTGTTAAGGTAAAGGTAAACAATCTAAGAAAGTTTCATCAAGATTAATAAATGAGACTTATTGCTATTAAGGAGATTTTCTTTGAAAAAACATGGCCTAGATATTGTCGAGGTAAACATTCTGGTCACGTTTCCTGAATATTTAGCAAAACCTATAGCCTCTAGAGCTGTAACTATCTAAAAGTTGATGACACACAAAGACTGGGTTTAGACAGAGACTGATCAGGGACACTTTGTGCTCAGTTGAGCTAAAAAAAAAACAACCAGTATTGAACATGCAAAAAAGTTTGTAATGTTGACTATGAACTTATAAATCTGCATAAAGCTAAGGAAGGAGCAAATAAAGATTTGCTCCCCCCCCCCCCCCCAAANCTAATATGTTTCGCGTTCTGAGAAAACTGGGCATAATGCATGTGCGTAAAGTGTCGTCCCAGATTAGCCTGTGCAGTCCGCACAGGCTTATCAGGGACGACACTTTCAGCCTAAATTGGATTTTTTCTAAAAAGAGACTTCATTTAAACGAAAAATGTCATATGGGGCAACACTTTAGGCACATGCATTATGCCGAGTTTTCTCAGAACACGACACACATAAGCTCACCTTGATAAGCCAAATATCTACAAATTAAACTGCATGTAAAAGGTAGTGACATTAAACATGATTGTTTAAATACAAACATTAATTCTCAAACAGCATTTTTAAGATTTTTTTTAACAGAAGACCTTACCAGCCACAGGGGCAGTTACTCTGACAAGAGAGACAACTCCTGATGGGGTGAACTCTGTCTGTCCCACGTCACATTCCAAGTAGTAAACACTCTGACATCTGACATGAAAATTGAAGAAATAACCCTTTGCATGCTGGGAAATTTGTCGTCTGCTAAAATGTCGTCTGCTGAATTTCTAAAATTAGCATTTTCTTCTTATTTTTTTTTTAAAGAATACTATCACAGGGGTTTTTCTGCCTATTTTGGGAAAAGGAGTCTGACCAAATTGGGAATTTCTTATCGACAAAATTGTCCATTTTGGGAATTTTTGCTTCGATGAAACAGCTCATTTTGGGAAAACATTGTGAATTTATCATGCTTAAATAAGTCAGTGGTTTAACAAATAAATTTGTTTTTATTTGTTATTTTGTCTTCTTTATATATACACATTCAATATTGGGCATGTTCAACGTTTATTCATTTCATATTTGAATGTATTTGATGAAGACTGAACTTTATCTGAGTCGCTAAACGCTTTATTACGTCGCGGATGAAGGGAAGTCACTCTTTCGATATAAATTATGTTTACTTTTTACGATTTTTGGAATTGGGAAATATGTTATCAAGATTCCATTGGGAACGGGTCCGTTTGCTTTGGGAATGCCTCCGTTTTTGGAAGGCGCAGACAGTGCTGAAAAACCCCTGTATCAGAATAGCAAACAGTTTGGATCCTGATGAGACGCCACATTGTGAGGCGTGTCATCTGGATCCAATTTTTTTTGCAAAGGCCTTCACAATTTGGTTCAAGCACTGAAAGAGTTAATGCATGTCTACAAGTGGGTATAATGTTCGAGATCTGTATTGGCTGTGGTATATAGATAGGCATTACAGGGATGTAACTCTGAGAATCCGACAAGAACAACCTGACCAATATATCCTCTAGGAAAAGATGCTGCAAAAATAAATTCCATTCAAATACAGTGACATGGGTGAAAGTATAGTTTAAAAAAAACTGAAATCCGTTTTACAAAATCCTAAGCTCATAGGTTTCAAAATAGTTTATCTAGGTCAAAGAGTTTACAAAATACTGAAATAAGTATTTATACAGATATTTTTTTTCTGTTTTTTTTTTATGTAAAATATATAAAAATGTTATCAATATTCGAGGAAATTTCTTGATAAATATTTGTATACATGTGTTTATTTCTTATGACAAAAACTTTTTCAACAATTATACAGCTTTGATAATCGCCATATCAGGAATGAGCAAGCTGTTGGAAATAACCCATTTATCTCCTGGCAATAAAACATAGCTGACCTATTTAAAGCACGAACCATGTTGACCATTATCATTTGAACATAGCTGACCTATTTAAAGCACGAACCATATTGACCATTATCATTTGAACGAAACTACAATTAGTGGATAAAATGGCACAGAAGTGTGTGTACCAAGAGATAAGTGGGTTTTTCCAAAGTCTTGCACAATCTGGGATAAGACTGTATGAAAAAGACAGTGACCATTATGCATTAATATATTAAAACAATGCCATGATAATAATAAATTCATTTCTGTACTGGTTCTCAGTTTACAATAAATGCTGTTATGAAGACATTTAACTCATTAAATATGTGCACAAACAAATTGAATACAAATTTATGAAATAATTCAAGCCTGTTATTTACCCGGTATTCAAAAAGGGTTAATGAGAATCAAGTGTGTGAATGAGTTTATATACAGGTCATCGCTGAGTCTTCACGACTACCTTATGTGCTGACCTGCCCCTGTGACCTTTCAGGGGAAAATATTTTACTTTAAAGTAGGTCAAATTTACCCCAACTGCTTGAGTTTTCGCTGAAGATTTATTATTATTATATTTTTGTTAATACAAATACACCAGTGCACGGTGGCTAATGAGACCTTATCGTTCACTGGTGTTTAATGATATCGAATCAAGTTCATGTTGGTGTGCTATATATACATGTTTGTAACTAAGCAACTGGACTTCATACATACACATTCAGTGCCGTGTTGATAAGGAGCCTATTAGTTGTAGACTTGCCAGAGTTCTTTCCCCCACACACAGCTATTACTGGACATGCTGAAATTAATTAACCCATTTATGCCAAGTGGACTCTCCCATCCTTCTAAATTGGATCAATATATTTCCAAAATTAAGGATGTCTATTTATTTCTATATTTGGAATATTTCTTACAGAAATTCCTTTAAGCAAACAGCGCAGACCCTGATGAGACACCGAATCATGCGGCTTCTCATCTGGGTCTACGCTGTTTGCCAAGGCCATTTTTCTAGACGCTAGGCATAAATGGGTTAATTAATGCACATAGGTATCTAAACAATAACAAATAAAAAATATACATTAAAGGCAAATTTAGAAAAAATCTATATATTGAAATATTTTGCCCAAATTTTGAATGAAATAATTTTCAATTAAAAAATTAGCTTTTTTACGACAAGACAACAATTAAATAATTGAAAGTTTATGTTAAATTATATCAAAGGACAATTTATATCAATCAATAGGTTATGTCATTCTTGCAGTTTTAATACAAATGTATGCAGAAGGAAATAAATAAAGAAAAGCTTAATGTAAGGACTTTCAATTTAGTTATTATTCACAATTACAAATAAGCATTATCTGATAATTTGTTGTATTATTCATTAATATTGTGTACACACATCACAAAACAAAAGCTAGAAGCATCATTAGCCAAGTTAACACATATCAGATTATGAGGTAACACTTTTTTTGTTTCAATAGATTATGTTTTGTAGACAACAATATCACATTTAAATGCATTTAAAAATAAATGATTTTGCATTTTTTTTCACACTTTATTACCGGTAAACAATATTTCAGTCATTAATGACACACAGTTGACCTACTCTCATCGACTTCCTTAAAGCTAAAAAAAGTGTCAGACACTCGGTTCCAATACCTGCCAAAACTTGCTGGACCAAAATTAAATTTGCCGGACCAATACAATCCTATGTATATATTCATTTTAAACTTAAAGTCAAGCTTCTACCAACTGATCTAACCTTCCCAGCTGTGAACAGAAATTACCTTCATTGTTAACATCCTCCTGCCAGTCTTGCAGCACTGAGCCCAGTCTTTTTGGTATCTGCACTGTTGGATATGCATCATTTTCATACGGCAACAAGACCTCAAGTGGTAGCAACATTTTATTTAAAGCTGACCTATCACCAGACAGTTTGAAAATGCCAGCATAAGGCTGAAAACTAGAAATAAACTTGCACATGTACGTGTCTATTTTTTGAAAAAGCAACACCACAAATGTCTGTTTTTCTTCCAAACTTTTCTTCAACTGATTTTCCTTGGTCTTACATATCTTCTGTATTTCATTGAGGGCACAAGTGACATCATTCTCACCAAGGCTTGTAGCTAATGTAATTAGGCTATTACAAGTTGGTGAATAAATATCAACAGCCTTATTCCCAGGCTTAAGATTGTACACCATTACATTTGCTGCACCCACTAGACACTGTACCCGCACGCGGCCCTTCACTGTTACTTCTGAAGGATGATTTAGGACCAATAT
>VMBQ01001257.1:191304-203806 GCA_007657795.1 Dreissena rostriformis
TCCACAGCTGGGTTGATTTTAAATCGACATGTGGATCATTTGTTAACATGTGACAATTATTAATTTTGTTCCATAACAGCACACAAATAATGAAATAACACAAAAAGCATGTTTCACAAAACGTTTATTAAAACTGAACTTGTAACCTGAACATCACATTCTATGAACAGTTTAGTTTAGCATTTGCATCACACACGCAATGGCCTGCTTGAGAGCAATCGGAGTTGCCGAGAATCTGCATCCTATTGTTGCCCCGATCTTGAATGATAGAGCACGAACTGTTCGCAACACCCGAATGATCGGCCCACAGAGACGTAAAACCGGTGTCCGGAGGTGGCAGTGTGTCAGGGTAAGAGAGAACCACCCGCATGGCAGCAAGCGTGGCGTTGGCTCTTCCGGTGAGGCTCGAACATATCGTGTGACACTGCGAATAGTTGCCTGTGGCTGATGTTATAAGAAGTACGTTGCGGCCACTTTTGGTTGCAAACCATTGATCGAATTCTAAGTAAAACGAAACGACAAACCATGATTGAAATCAGTTCAACACGGCTTTACTATAATACAATAAATCTCAAAATCGCGGAAAAATAATGCGAAAATTATTGGGTTTGCAATCACAAAGTATATAATATTTACATAGAATGCGTCATCATACTGCAAGTGCCTTAAGAGTGAACACATATTTTTGGTTACCCGAAGATTTCTGATGTGTTCGTTCGCATATCAAGAACGACTGAGGAGGACAACGCGACATGTCGGTTTCCCTGACGACATCGATCTTTCCCATTGAGTTTCTGATGTATCTGCATGCCTCTAAACCGCTGTCTAAAAAAGTTTTTTTTTTTTTGCATTCGCATACCCAAAATATACAAAATATGCAGAACATTCGATAACGTACATTTACGTCTTACTGTCATTTTCTGATGTTGCTGTCGAAAGCAACGTGATTAAAGTCGTTCTGATTGTACATTTTAGTGTTATTATATAAATAGAATTTGTTGCCATCGAGATGTGGCTGCAATCAATGTATACTAAAACTTATACAACCTTATTTAACTGTACTTCTAGCTCCTTTACTTTATTATTCCTTAATAATTTAAACCGCTTTTTGGCAGGTTTTCGAAAAAAAAAGAAAAGAAAGCATTAACCATTCTAACTCGAATTTCGGTATCATAAGGAATTATTGAGTATTATTCTTACTTTTTATCAAATACAGCTCGGACGGAGTCATCTGTGACGTGAATTGACAGCCTTCTAGCTTGTCCTTGATCTGCTGATCAGTCATACGGTTAAACTCTGGAAGTGTAGCGCCTTTAAAGATGCACTTTTCTGATGATATGATTCTAGAAACTTTGTCTGGGTCTGTCACCAAGAAAGCTGAGTGGTTGCAATTAAACCAAACACTTTCTGAAGTTTGTGCTTTACACGTCGACGTTGTATTTTCTACAAGAAACGAACAACACGCGAATTAAAATAAATGATCAGGCAATACATTATCGGTAGGCGAGGCAAACGTAATTGAGGCATTTTTGATGTTTGTGTTGGGAATGTTTTTAAACAAGTGCGAAAGGAACATCTTTTGTTATCTATCGCAATGTATTCCTTATCTAGCTCAAATTAACAGCATGTTCACCGTTTCGTTCATGTAATCATTATTACAGTGTGCTTATTTTTTTGGTAATACATGCTCACCAGGGCACTGTGGAAGATTGCACGTCTCGTTCATTATGTCCTGTCCAGTGCACGGGCTCGGATACGAACTGGTGTCATTGCACGGGCTCGGATACGAACGGGTGTCATTGCACGGGCTCGGATACGAACTGGTGTCATTGCACGGGCTCGGATACGAACTGGTGTCATTGCACGGACTTGGATACGAACTGGTGTCATTGCACGACCGTTGCCTCATTCTGGATGCTTCCCCGCAGGTCGCCGTACAGGAGCTCCACTGTCCCCATGGCAACCAAGAATAAGCATCTGTTAAAAATAGTATTGTATGAAAGAACTTTATTACAAAATATAAACTTTGCTGCTATTGCTATGTAGCGTGATTCGGTGGAATAATAACGTACACAAGTCGACGAGGTTTTCATTGAAATTAATTTTTTCTCTTTAACACAACACTTCCCAAGTCCATAAAATAATCTAATCAACAAGCTACATGTAAGGTCCTAAATGGGCCGCGCGCGATAAGAAAACTCTCTGACTGTGATCTCTCTCTCTCTCTCTCTCTCTCTCTCTCTCTCTCTCTCTCTCTCCCTCCCTCCCCCTCTCTCTCCCTCTCTCTGTGGATGTCTGATGTAAAATGTCATGAACTACAGAAATGAACATATTAATGTACCTTGAAACACTCGACGACAACTTGTGCAAATATTCCGACGGGAACGTGTTCAAAAGAAAGTGTGCAACAGAAATATGACGAATGCAACGGTCATATAACGAATACATACGGAATCAACCGATGTTATGTAAAACTTCCGTAAACAAATATGTTTGACGGTTTTACCGCTTACATATACCATTTATGCCTCTGGCGAAATTAATAGGAAATATAAACAAAATTAAACACGGAGTGGCAAACACTAATTGACGTTTGAATTTGGGGCCTGACTGAATTAAGTTTCATTTGCCACGATTTAGTAGTAAATTACTAGTATACGTGTATCTTCTCTTTGAATATTTATAAAAAGTAAGGGTTATTGCGTAACAGCTAGAACATGCTCTTAAAATGTAATTTGACCAAGGCATCTCACGTTCATTTTCTTTCAAAGAGATTTACATTGCTAATTTAAGGGAAAAGACACGTCACAATTTAAACAACAGCGTTCATTTTGTTGATCGTTTGTTTGGAAACTGATTTTGCCTTACTAAGCTTTATCTCAAATATATTTTGTTTTCAAACATGATTGCTGGTGCTACTGCTACTAACCAGGACACGGTGTAAAGCCACATGTCTCGTTCATCATATCTTGCCTAGGACACGAAGCACTGTCGTTACAAGACCGTTGTCTGGTTCTAGTGGCGAGGCCGCATGTTGCATCACATGAGCTCCATTGTTCCCATGGCTGCCAATTGCCGACGTCTGAGTAACACATATTATAAGAATTTACAGTAAAACCACAAACACATGTTAAAGATTACGAAATGGCTGAACGGTGTACGAAGAGTCATGATCACCTTCATTTTGAGAATATTGGTTCGCTGTATTGCAGGCAGTACAATAAACATATAATCGTTCAAATTATACTTAATGGACGTTATTTGGTGTTTATTGGCAGGTTTTAGCCCCGCAGATAAAGTAAACACACTACTATATATATTGATAGCGTCTATGAACCGATATTGACCCCACTAATCACAAAACGTTAATTAAGTCTATTTAGGAATGCACACGATAAATTTAAGATTTTTGGGTGCGTTAGTGCTTTCATATTACGTCCTATTTTCAACAAGTCTACATATTTTGGGTGCGTTTGCGCTACTCAAACCATGTCCAATTTTCAAGAAGTCTCCATAGAAGAATTGTCAATAGATATTTAAAAATATAACCTTGGTATTTGAAGGGCCTTGATAACAAGTGAAAACTAAGAAAAAAACAAACATACGCAGGCAAGCGCCATCGTTACATGTATTGACATCAACGAGTGATCCATTGCAGGGGTGGCCATGTGTCGATCCATGTGGGTATTCACAACTGCGTGACCGTTGTCTGAAACCTTGATCGCACGAGGCACTACAGTGTGACCATGGCGACCATTCTGACCAAGTGCCATTAGCAATATCAAGTGGACAGTCGAGCTGGGTACAACCGGTTATTTCAAAAGCCATTCCGGAACAATATAAACCATGGTCAGCGCCATTCGGATAGATGCAGTTCCTTCCGCGCTGCCGGAAACCAGCGCCGCACGTCGTAGTACAGGGTGACCATGAGAACCACGAAGTCCAAGTGCCATCAACTGTTGAACACATAATAATAAAGGCCATTGAACACGTCGAAACTGAATTTTATTAACCGTTATCAGACAAATGGCGATTTGACCAGATGGGGGTATAAATACACATATGAACAATGCATTGACATTAAAACGCAACAACATAAACGAAACATTATGTCACAAAAGCTTTTAAAACCTTCTGCATGTGCACACTGCTGCATTTCGCACGTTTTCGCAAGTGCAGAAGACCCATTGCAGGAGGCGCCATGCATGAACTCAACTGGATAGATACACTGTCGAGTCCGTAGAGAGGCACCGCCTCCACATGTGGCGGAACAGGCCGTCCATTCTGACCAGTCTGACCAATTGCCATCAACTGTGCGAAAATACATTACGTTAATGATATTCTAATTATATAATGCAGATATAATTTTCCATAGACAAAGCCATTCGAGCAATATTGCCGAAGGTGTGCCAACATGGGCGCATGACGCATAATTGCCGTGAATTAGCCTATAATTGTTTTATGTACGCGAAGATCTGATATAACTTATTTATGATTTGGAATAAAGAATCACATACATGTACACTCGTGTGAAACACATGAAAAGTAACAACAGCAACATACTTGAACATGTTCCGATGCGTGGTCGTAGGGTATCCCATGGCAACGAGAGGCACCTGTGATTGTCGGCAAGGAGACAGCAGGCGCGCGTGGCATCCTCGTAACCTGGCACGCACGTGGTTTGGCACGCGGCGTACTGTTCCCAAGAGGACCATTCTAGAGAAATGGGAACACAATGTTACAAAGTTTATGTAAATATACTGCAAAACAGTTAATGGTCATGTTTGTTTCACAAAACTTGAAAAAAATATGAGTTATCAAAAGAATGTGTCAATCAAGCCATTAACAATGATGTAAGATAATACATATATTTGGATCTTATACATATTCTATGAGCACTATCACTATCACCACTTCATCCGATAGTCCAGCGTTCCAATTCAAATTGAATGGTTGCACATAACTTTACGAACTTAGTGTACATTACGTGTACAACATCATTTTATCCTTCGACAGTTCTGAACTTACGCGTGGAGGATGGACTTTGGCCGCCAATGAGAAACCGTCGCTGTGAAGATTTCTTGATGATAATATTTTCCTCATTCTTTGTTGCATAACTTGCGTCTGAATAAGGACAAATGCGTTTAATTACCAATTATGTTCCTATGGCAAAATATGAAACTGGTATAGGGTCTTGACATTTCCATTACACATACACTTACATCGATTTCAACATGTGTAAAGATCCTGTTAGAAATGGGTTTGTAGAAGAAATCTGATTTACTCTTTGAAATTAAAAAATGTACACAAATATGTCAATTGCTTAAAAGTTACTACATACATGTATTTCCTGTAATGTGTTTTGTATGGTACTTAATAATAAGACAAACGAAGAAGCTGTACTCAAAAAATGTAAGAGAACATGCAACCACATTAAATTTATGAATTAAAATTACGTACCTATAGGACTTAAAATAGCCCATACTACCGCAAGAATATACAGGCAATCTGAAAATATAGCAAAGTTAAAAGAATGGTATCAGTCATAATAATAAACAATTGCGCAAAAATAACAGTATAACTGCGCATTTAGTAAAACACTGATACATACTTTCGCTAGAAGTAGTATTTTAAATATCATCAATATGTTGGAAATACATACAAATACATATAATTGCGTTCCAATGGACTAACAGACAATAAACATTCTTACATGCTACCCCCTGATCTTCTTATAGACAAATAACAATATTAACGATTATATTGAAAGCTTTTAGGATAAGAGCCAGAACTGGATCCGAAATATATCAATACAGCGCCATGGACTATGGAATTTAAGGAACAGCAGAACGTACCAGAATGGGACGATTTAAACATATGATTTTAACTCTCATCACCTCTGTGTACAAGTACGAATACTTTAGATTTGTCGCGCTCTACACGATACAATACGATCTCAAACGATTGAATACGATGATGAATATACGACAATTATGCGAAGTTTATTGTGTTCATCGCAATTGAAAATTGTGGAAATGTTTAAATATTTTCCATGATTAACACGATCGACAGACAAAAATGCCTCGACAATTTGGTTATAACTGATGAAGACGGATAAGATCACCACGGTATGTTTACGATAAAGACCAAGATTTTAATCGTGGCGCCAATCTTGGCAGTACGAACGTAGTATAAAATATTAATATATTATATGTTTTTAATAAGAACACATTGGATCTCTTACAGAAACGTGCTGGGAAAATGTGTTATAAGAACTGCTAAAGTTAAGAAGCTTTATGATACCAGCTCTGATATGTGCCTGAAGCCCTCCTGGTTCAATTACTAGCACATCATAACGCGCAATCAGTGTAAATTGATCGATAAATAACGATACAATCAACATAACAGCATTACATTAACATAATCTACAATTGTTTTAAAATTAAATCCGCATAAAAAGTGTCGAATATTGTACTTACTGATGCGAATTTGGCATTGCTTTACGAACATCACAAATGTTTAAATTCGACCGTGTCCTTGCTATTAGAACAATAACTTACATGGGCTGCCCACATATCAAATTAGTTTGCAATGAACACGTTGAACACTGCAGTTTTTATCATTAAACTCAATGCCTTATCATAGATCCTGACCTCCATAAACTAATTAACATCACCAAGCGGTTGACTTCATTTCCTTCGTACATTAAGCTCTCATTTGGTTGTGTTAGTTGCGATATATTTTTTTCGTTTTATTTCTTATCCTCATTTTGACAAATGTTTACTGGTATTCTCTTGTTGATATTTAATTGTTATTTTCTGTATTGGGACGTAACATATGCCATTTATAAAGTTTGCTCGATGAAGAGGGAACTAATTCTTGAACTTCATGATCATATCTCTGTTTATACTTCCAAATATTGAAAATTTGTGCATAGATGTTTGATTGCCGTTTTTTTTTTGTTTTTTTTTTGTTTTTTTTTTAAATATTTTCGACTATGTGAAAAGTCTGAATTTCTAGCCGGCATATACATGTACATTCAAATGCATTTCTAATGCAATACTTCTGTAATTTTTCGTTCTTAAAAAAGGCTCAAGGAATCAACTGAAATTTCGCGCATTAGTGTTATAGAACATTTTCTTCAAAGTTGCATTAAAATCATTCATCCATGACGTTCGGACACTTCTGGACCACATGCGGCTGTGCTGCACTTGAAAATGAAAGTATTCGAACGGAATGGATTTTGTTTTGAAAATTATTCCTTTCTTAGGACGAATTTGGTCGAAGAACAAACGTTTAAATACTTGCTTGACAGGCGTTGATGTGCAATAATACGATTGAGGACTTGTCAGTCGTAAAATCAGCCATGTAGTTGAACGCATAGTCATATTACACGAGTAACACATGTATTACAAAAATATCACAAGAGAAGGGAGGCTGGAGTTCTTGGACAACCTGTGTCCGGACATGAGGTGGTAGCATCCAGATGAGTGATAGGGATTGCACTTTCCCTGAAGACCGATCACCTGGAAAACTGTGCAACGGTCTTCTAATATTTTTAACGAGCTTTGAAGTTTCAACTGTAGTTTGAATAGACTTAATAGTGCATCAGAGAGTTGCGATAATATTATATTGATTTACCATTTTAACTGAACATGTAGTTAATTTTTTTTAATTTGAACAGATATCCTGGTTTTACTTTATTAAGACACATTCGACACGCCAGAGCACGCACACAAGCATATAGTTTATCTTTCTTACCCAACACAATACGAGAGGGAAATCAACTGTGTCCATAACAATACAAAATTCACCTGACGTACAATCCTTCAAAAACGCCCTAAATATAGTTAACAACAAATCCTCATCTCTTTTTTATTGCGGTTCACGAACTGGCCAAATCCTACACACACGTCTTCGACTCGATTGTAGCGGATTGAAGTACGACCTATACAGAAGGTCTCTAGTAAACTCCCCCCTTGTGTTCCTGTGCATCTCCAGAAACAATCAAACTTTATCTTAAGATGTCCACATTATACAAACCTCAGATCCCACTGCTTTGCCGATATAAGGTGCCCTATTACTAAAAATAATATGTTAAATGGCTTCGATCGATTCTCTTGTGCAAAAAACAAATTTCTGTTCCACGTTGTAGAGCGATATATCATAGCAACGAACCGTTTTGCGACATTCGTGTCATCGGCTCTCTACTGCTCTACAACAGACCGTGTACCAGTTTAACATATTAAATAACGTTTTTTTCTTGTTTTGATTTCATTTTTTATAATTCTCTTAAATATTGTCTACCCCTACCCTTTTCACATGTAAACTAAACACTTACAGTTCGACTAATGACCACTCTGTTTTCAATCGCAACTTCACACAAACGAAGAGGAATTAATATAACTGTCACATCGACCTTGTTTTCAAATCTTAAGTACATTCAATTTTGTTATCTGTATATTTCGAACAATGTTTACATGTGTACATGTTTACATGAAATGTTTGGTTGAAAAAAAGTTTAAACAAACATAGAGTCGTTGAAGTGGTTACCGCCACTATAGGTTAAGGTTTTACACTCTCAATAGCAAAGACAATAATATGTTCACATCACAATGACACTCTACCTTTTCATGCACGTGCTACATTTGTAATGTTTTAAAGCCACAGTGCAAAAGGTTTTATTTTAAAAGGTTGTTCAGATTTATAATAGACGCTTTACCGAAAATAAAAATTAAGAAATAAACGCATTGACCTCGATACAAGATAATGATTTGATACTAATTTATCGTATTCCATTATACAATCAATAACTAATGATGCTTCTCGAGTCAATCAAGTAAGTTCAATTGCAACCAAGCGTTCAGTAAATGGTATATTGAATGCGCATCAAACGCTTTCGAACAGAAATATAAATGAGCCCATCTCTGAGAAAACGGGGCTTAATACATGTGCGCTTAAGTGTCGATTTCCGCCTATACTGGATATTCGCTAAGAAGAGACTTCCTTTAAACGAAAACACACCATAAAAGCCAGAAGTGTTGTCCCTGATTAACCTTTGCGGACTGCACAGGCTTATCTTGGAGGACACTTTAAGCGCATTCATTAAGCCCCGTTTTTCATTAGCGGTGCTCGAATTTATTTTGTACACACGTACATGTTTTAGCTGAAATAAATTTCATTTTACTTCCGAAGATCTTATGCCATTTCAACATGTTTCGAACTATTTTGGTTGGAGGTGGATTGAATATTAGTCTACGATCGCAACATATAACATAATATATCTCTAGCGCTCTCATACTTTACACCCTTTAAATTGCAGATACGTTAGAGATAGCAGTGCTCTACCTAGCGGTGAATTCCCTCAACGTGTCTGTGTATACAGGCAACGGTACCGATTGGATTGACCTGCAAATGTGCTAACGGTCAAACTTCCGGTGTTCTCACATCCGCAGTGAGTAGACAGGTAACGGCTGATATAATTGAAACTTCTCTTACTGATTTGGTTATGATAATAATATTTTTTAGTAATCATTATTATAAAAATTTACCCAATCCATTTGTATACATGTACCTCAACGGTTTTCTCAAATGTAAAATGCTATGACACTAAGATTTTTAAAATGTTAAATGCCCATAGTTCAAATGTCGATTGTAAACCTACTGCAACTACAATTTATACCATTCCAGACAACGGCGTATGGTCTCCTTAGTCGTCCTGCTCGGCATGCGATGAGACTTGTGCCAATGAATCCAAGACTCGAACCAGAAACTACACGTACAAAACAGACCCTGTGAGAGGAAAGGATTGTTATGGACCTTACCATGAAAAAAACAACAGTTTTGCAAAACGCTACACGATACCCCCTAGTTATTCGACGCATCGTGGCTTTACATAAATTTGAGGGATACAAAGGTCAAACGTTTTTGTTTTACCCACTTCTATTCATTGTACATCGTTTACAAGTTGATCAAATTTGAATTTTTAATCAACATTATTTTCTAACAGATCAATGCGGTAATTAATACTTTTCAAATGGAATAAAACCAACGCCAACTTGCATCCTCGGAAAAAAAATGTTAAAGTATGCATCGACGCTCGTCATTATTATTGGTCAATACAATATAGTATTATTATTTCTATCAAAGAGTAACGAAAAATTTAATAACCACGATTATCATGAAAATTTCAAGAAATTAAGATTAATATGTGGATTTTGGGCACACTTTGAAAAAGCACTAATTGAATGATATGATCCGTTCAATTAGAAGTAAGTTTAACAATGAACCAACGTTATTTAAGGTATTCGTGTCTTTACCTTAAACGCGAAATAAATATAAATATATATTAAACTAACGAACATTCATGTAATCGTTCATGAAACCAACTAGAACGGGAAGTAATCTATGTAAATATAGATTTTGAATCCACTCATACTAGATCGCGAATTTCAATGGAAATATCCATACGGCATAATAAATATGATAAAAGATACTTCAAGTAAATTTTCAATCATACCACATAGGTCCGCGCCAGAAAAAAGTAAAAAACTTATTAGCCTTGTTCGATAATCCCAACCATCATGTTTAACATCCAGGGGCACCTCTCGATTACAAAATGGAAAAAGAACAACACCGCTTTCTGTTTTTATCATTTAATAACATGCCATTAATACAACCAAATCCCGGTTTACTAGTACATTCGTACTTGACTCTGCTTATTGGTCTATTTTACTCGTAAATTAATTGGTCAGAAAAAAATAGGTAATAAACAATTGAGCGTTGGCAACAGTGAATGAGTGAGAATCTTAAATATCTAGGTATACATTTTTTTCTTAAACTTTGATCAATCATGCAGAATACCATAATAATAGAAAATATGCGGAAAAAGAACAGCCAATCAAAATGTCGACATACAATTCAAAAATATTTAAATGAGTTTAGGTCATTAAGTGAAAAAAAAAAAATAAGAGAACGCAATCATGTTATCTTTCGTTTTCTGATCCCTAACAAAAAATCGAAAAGCTTGAACAACAGAGAAAAACGATGTAGCTTTGATAAAAAGTAGCTGATTAAAAAAAATCAGTATTAAAACCACTGTGTCTTAAACACAAATCGTTAAGTACCAAACTTGCAAAACGGACCGGATGAACTGCATTAACTGCAATTGTTGAGAAAGATAAGATGTGTCTAATTTGGAAATTTAGTCACGTTTGAGATCTCCTACCTGAGTTCTGACCCACAAGCCAATAAGATTTACAAACTTAAGCAGAGGGAAAGCGTCCACTTGCGAATATGTTTTTGGATAATTTAATAGGTAGAGTTTGTCCGCTATTTCATTTCATTTTATTTATTTTAAGACAGACAAAGAAAGTCTTTTTTTCCTATTTTACAGTTTCAATTAAACATGTATGTCGATTTTTTTATTTTATTTTTTTACAGGTCCTTTAACATGTTTAGTATTACTGTTGTCCTGTGCTGGACGTGAAGTGGCCTCTATATGTGTTTGCACACCCAGCCAAGAAGCGACACCAGTGTATGGAAAAACAGATTCGTTATCCGAAATAGTTGGTAATATCAGTGCGAACACGTGTTTGCATGGTGACTTGGTGAAGGGAAAGGAATGGCTGTTGCTGTCGGGCAGTTCGGTAAGAATGTTATGCTTACACGTTTACGTGTAACACGTATTAGCTGTTAGGAAGATAAGTTGAGGTTGTTGCGTTTAATGATAATTATGGGCCAGCTTTGCATTTATTGTGTAGAAATGCCTCTCTTGTTACAATTATGACTAGATTTAGAAATGCAAACAAATACTAATAATTTTATATTTATGTGTCTAAAGTGTTTAATTTACCTGTGTTGATCAAGGTGTTAAAAGTCATTTAATGGCATTTTAATTCTTTTTCGTAATTGTTATTTTAAAGAGATTTTCCCTCTTATAATTACAGGGCTATTTTATCCAAATAAAGAAACTGACAGCATGCCCAAATGACCGAGTAATAATTCAAGGTAAGTAACACTTCAGTACTCTTTAACATGTCAAAGTTCCTTCATCTATTTACGTACAAATCTATAGACAATCAAACATATTATTTTATCAACAAAAAGATTCGGGAAATTGTAATGAAAAAAAAAACAACCCACAACGCAGTTGATTATAACTTAGCTCCTTTTCAAGCTGTTTGCGAGGAGGGAAGTATCATTAACTGAACAAACGTCATATAATTTCATTGATTTGTAACAGTACGTATTGTAGTCAGTGCGTCTTATATATTTATTATCAGCAAACATAACGTTGGCGTCAAGGACAACCGAAACAAACCACCACATTGTGCATCAGCGTTTTCTGCTGGGTAATGTAATATTACGGTTCTCATACTCGCATCAGCGTTTTCTGCTGGGTAACGTAATATTACGGTTCTCATACTCGCATCAGCGTTTTCTGCTAGGTAACGTAATATTACGGTTCTCATACTCGCATCAGCGTTTTCTGCTAGGTAAC
>VMBQ01001257.1:206637-218881 GCA_007657795.1 Dreissena rostriformis
TTTTTGACCCAGTGACCTCAAAATCTATAGGGGTCATCTGCCAGTCATGATCAATCTACCTATGAAGTTTCATGATCCTAGGCCTAAGCGTTCTTGAGTTATCATAAAGTGTGAATGAAATGAGCTATTTTGACCCATGTATTTGACCTGTGCGACCTTGAAGGATGACCTTGACCTTGACCATTCACCACTCAAAACGTGCAGATCCATGAGATAGACATGCATGCCAAATATCAAGTTGGTATAATGAAAAGTGCAAAAATGTGAATGAAATGAGCAATTTTGACCCATGTATTTGACCTGTGCGACCTTAAAGGATGACCTTGACCTTGACCACTCAAAATGTGCAGATCCATGAGATAGACATGCATGCCAAATATCAATTAGATATGCGCAATATGGCAAAAGTTATAGCAAATGTTAAAATTGGCGCAAACCAACCAACAGACCAACTAACAGACCAACCAACCAACAGACAGGGCAAAAACAATATGTCCCCCAGTATATACTGGTGGACATAAAAATATATTATTGTATTATTGTTATTTCTAATATATTTGTTTTTTTTTATTGGTAATTATGTATCTGAAGCATTGATAAGTTGTTTTATATCATATCAATTTAACAAACAATTTCATTCCCATCCACTTCAAGATCCCAAAGTTCAACTGTATTAGTTTGAATGAAACTAAAGCCTAAGACTCAGTGAGGTACTATTGGGTCTTTTACCCAGGCAGAACCAGTACTTCTTACGAGAAGATAATACTCTCTGAGAACGTATCAAGCCCTAGACCTCCCGATTGCTTTGCAGACACCACTCTAAATATGCCACTGTGCCCTACTTGAGTCCAAGACTGGCCATATAAATCAATACCAATCCCCGCATGGCTGGCTGGAGTCAGTGCAATAAAACCAGGATTGATTGTCCTGTGCTGTGCCAACTGAGCAAGATGTCCTTATACAAACTAAAGGAATCCCATAACTTACCCTAATACACAATATAGAGAACTTCCTCCTACCTCTAGGCACCCTGGAGAAGTCCGTGATCAGACGGACGGTGGGGGAGGAGCCAAACACAGAGCCAATCTCTGAGGCAAACGTGTCCCCACAGCTACAGGACAGGGCTCCCAACACAGCCATGCAAAACCTGCAACATGGACCAAAGAGTGTGGCACTGAATAAATATGTGCTAACATGTATGGGTGTTAGGAATGTTTACAATTGCATGAATGGGGTGAATGATTGCAGCTAGTGTTTTTTTTAAACAAACAAAACAAACATAAACATAAAATATGCTTAAGCTAAAGTTTGCAATAGCAGTGACAAAAACCTCCAACATATCAAAGCATAAGAATGTCATGGGGGCACTGTACATTATGGTGGAAATACGGATGCCCCGTCAAAAATTGAGGAAATATAGGGGCACTGTAAAATATGAAGGAAATATGGGGGCATTGTAAAATATAGGAGAAATATGGGGGCCATGAAGCAAGTTGTAATAATCATATTAAATGAAAAAAATATAATTAAGAGTAACACATTTTTATTACACAATTTCATACCACAATTACCATAATTATTTATTTTCTCAAAACTACTTATTTTGGCCATATACATTTTATCTTACTGTTGATTTATTTAAACATTTGTTAAGGCCAAAGAGAATACGTCTGGTTCCGGTGACCCGACCGACCCTAATTTTTACCGCCGACCCTAAACTTTTTTTCCTGCTCCTAGTACACAAAAATTTATAACGAAAATAATGTTAAGGTGCGAAACTCATCAAGTTTGAAATTAACTGAGTACGAATTAGGTCGATACAGTTAACCAGTGTACCTGCAAGTGTATTTTGGCAATTACTGCAGCTAGCCATTCTTAAGATCAAAGCGATATCGACTATGACAGCAATACCTGCAGTTAAATGATGCAGACAACTCGTGACATACACGTTATTTCTACAGAAATCTTGGCCAGTTGCGTAGAACACTGATGATGGCAACCAGCTTAATCCTCATGGAAAGCGTGCAGTTCATGCATAATACTGTAAAAAACATTTATTCGACTCGTAAAGCGTTTTAACACATTATTGTTGAATTCATTACGCAACTTTTAAGGTTTCGTTGAAATCTCAAATGAGCAAAATTAAATGTGTAATCTGCAATCCACTCCCAAATGTTGATATTAACGCTTTTGTAATCCGAAACACACTTCAGAATGAAATGGTAATGCGATGGTGCCATATTCTTGCATCAAATAAGCAGTGTAAATTTATTTTGTGTTGCCCTTTGTCTCAATAAAAAGGGCGCGAAAATTATGCAGCATGTACAACGTCTCGTCATTCGCATGGAAAGTGTGAGTGTATTGAATGTTGTATAAACACGCACATATCAGGTCATCTGATTTACGCATGTTCAGTGGGAATATTTCATCAAATCTTTAAATAGTTACTTATGCCGAAATTCATTTGATACTTAAGAACAAATTGCAACGTTTGTGTTGTGAAATTGTATCGTCAATATTTACCAGAATTTGCTTATAAAAATGGAATATACAGGATTATCGGGTAATGAATAGAAACTGGAAAAGTAGTTAGTATGCAGTAATAGAGTCCGGTTGATACGGATGTATTGGGGAATCGTTCGAGTTGGGATTTTACTAAAGATGCGGGAAAGTTTTAAATCAACTAAAAAATATATCTTTATAAATATAAATGACTTTATAGCTGGGGGCTTTTCTTGAAGTCATAGCGCACCAAATGATATTTCGATGCTGTTTCTTAGAGTTATAACGCACCAGAGAACGTCAATTGACACGTTATTCAAATTGAAAAAAATATCAACATCAGGAGGGGACACCCCTCCTGAACCACCCCTAGCAGCCCCAGGGGGCCTGCACAAAATCCTGTGGAAAGCACTGGGTTATACTCGGTTTTTATCGCGTATTACTTAATCCAATATGGCCGTGTCCACATGCTTGTTAGCCGTGACTATTGAAAGCTGCTGACACCTTCAAAATGCTATAAAGAAGGTTGGGGCATATAAAATGAGTTAGACATATGAGGAACTGTTTGCCTCGTATCACCCACAACCATATTAACAGGCTTCAAACCCTTCACCTTACAGCTATGTTACATGGCAGGTTAGCATGCTGCAGAGGGTGACTTGAAGAGCCAAAGGGTCCATAAAAAGCTGTTAATATGTGACAATAGATACAGGAAAGTATATATGTGCATAATTACAACATCTAGCTAGATTAACACAACAATTAACAACAAATACAGCATAAAAGCAATGGTCTCTCACCAATAAAAANGATCACAATAGCTCACCATGAGCACGTTGTGCTCAGGTGAGCTAAAAACATTCACAATTTAAATTAGGAACCTAACATAGCCTTAATTACATTTGACCTGGTGACCTAGTTTTTAATATCTCAATGACCCAGATCCGGACCTGGCCTATATAGTGCAAAGATAAACATTCTGATAAAATTTCATCAAAATCGAGTCATTTACACTAAAACTTCAATTCAAAAGTTACAAAATACACAGATATCTGAAAGATTAAAGTGTGAGCTGCAATTGCAGACTGGCATCAATCTGTTATACAAAATTACTTAGGAAAGCTATTCTAATACTTGTTGATTTGTATGATGTTTTGGTAATTCAACCCGACTCTGATTGATGGCTGTCAGAAAATAGATTTTTTAAGTTGAAACCCTTGTTACTAATATTAAAATATCTTTTTGCCATTTTCGGTCTTACCACACTTTATTATACTATCCACACTTACCACACTTTACTATACTATCCAAACACCGTTCAAGCCCCTTATGGTCTGAATATAGCTTTAGTGCTTCATTTTGAATGCCACAACAATGGTCGGTTAAATTTATCCATGCCATGTGATTTCGCGACTGGCATTAATCTCTTATACAAAATTACTTAGGAAAGCTATTCTACCACACTCCGCAACAAAATTCTTACATGAGTACTGAAAATTGCAAATAATTTATGTTTAAACAACTCTGATAATTTACCAGGAAGGGCTGTAGTATCTTTTCCAGTCGATCAGTTTTTCATCACATCCAACATCAAGCAGGTAGAGGAAGGACAGGATGGCCGCGATTCCTCCATTACAGAAAACTTGTACCCAGTTACGCTGACCACCTTGAAAACAAGANGGGGAATATCAGAATAACACAAAGTTCAAAAGGACTTGTACCCTACCTCTAGATCAAGTAAGGCATGTTACATAGGACTTATAACCTCCTCTAGATCAAGTAAGGAGTGTTAAAAAAAAAGACTTGACAACTCCCTCTAGATTTAGTAAGGAGTATTAGAAATAACTTTTTAAATTTTATTTTAAGGAATTTGTTCGAGATTTGTCATTTACTTTAAAAACATGCCATCAAAGCCCTTAACTAGTTAGTCTAATATAAGTCTAATATTGGAACTAGAGTGCTGTTGTGAAATAATTACAAATTAATAAAATAGAGCCTTGATACATAACCCTCCACTAAAAATGCCCCGATAAAATTGATTAGTTGTTACCTTCCTTAAATTCCTCCTCCTGTCTCTTCTTGAGGTCACCTCTGAACTTGGTGACCTTTGACCCGGCTATGAAGAATGCAAGCAAGGCAGAAAAGAAACACAGGTTGCTGACCGCGAGGAAAAATGCTACCACACAACCTGAAATTTAAAGAATGTAGTCTGGTGATGATTCAGGTGTCTAACATCCAAACTGAAGTTATTGAGCAAAAACCGTTTTTATATTTAAAGTGGCCCTGACCCTATTGGTAAATGCATTGAAATTGGGATATTAATAAAGGATTAAATATAATATTAACAAACTGTCTTCAAATGTCAGACATGTCAAAAAATGTTTCCAGAGTCAAGCTAAGGTTTCAATGGTTCATGGTGCCCACCTGCTATAGCTCCTGACTGATCCAGACTTTTTCGATGCAAGCCCCAGCGTGCAATAAAGATTGGGGCCAACAGTGCAATGAGGAATCGCATTGGAGAAATGGCTTCAGCATCTGCAAATATAAGAAACATGACTTGCGGACACTGACGTATAACATACATGTAATTGCTGTTGGAGCTCAGCACAATTGACTTTGCTTTTGCCTGTTAACCCTTTGCATGCTGGGAAATTTGTCGTAGGCGGGCTTTAGTTGGGGAAAAGAGATTCATGACGTAATTGACAGAGGATCGTAAATCGGCTCTCACAATTTTCGGCGAAGTCGATATTGCTTTGATCGTTAGAATGGCAAGTTGTAGTTACTGAAAAAAATATACACTGATCGGGAAATTTTCTGGCGCCCCGCGGACTCTGATTTCGAAATCCAAGCGCCCCGGGGAAGGACCGTTAAATGGCCTGTGGAAAACCCTGATACCGTATCGGTGCATAACGGGAACAGGACTAATTTTAGCGCAGTGTGCAATAATCAACATCTTGTTAATTTTTAATTGCCGAATAAACATTGTTTTGTTTGGTAAGGACAGCGTTCGACACTAACGGGAGTCCGGGAGCCCGAGACTTCTGAAAATGAGACTTGGACTCCTTGTTTTTGTGTCAAGGAAGTCTGTCGGACTCCTTCAAAATCGTCTTTGAATTATATAAAAAAAATAATCTGCATAATTCGTTTCGCGAGATTAAAATGTCCGAACTTTTGCGCACCCGAAAAACATGTTACTGATCATTCTGCTTGAACGCATGGACCAAAAAAAAAACAATCCCAAATAAAAAAAAATGGTTCCCTGTCGCAGTGCGAGCGTGTAGTAATAGGGGNGGAATTTCGAAGAGATGTCTTTGAAACGAAAAGCCTGAATAAGCATAAAGTGTCATCCCCATATAGCCTGTGCGCCTTATTAAGATATTATGCAATGTTATTTATTGGGGTTTTGGGACTGCAATTCTTCTCCATTCCCCTGCTCAAAAGTTTTTTTTCGCCTTTCATGACCTTAGAATTCCCCTCTAAATGTGAGGTTTATTTTGGTAAATAAAATGAGTACAATGGACAAAGACTGTTAAAGTTTATGGCATTTTGGTTTATGTTCCCTGTTATTTTCATCCAACAAGTTTGAACGCAATATAATTTAGCATTCTTTTATTAATGTGTTCTTACATAGTACAACATAAAAATGTTTTCATGCTTATCAACAAAAATATAATTACACTTTGGTCTTAAAATTCAGCATCTTAAGAGGCCCTGCCACCTTTGCTTTGAAGATTTTTTTTACTGTTATATTGACTCCATTCCATTTCCACTGGAGACGAAGCAATACTTGCTTCAGAACTTTCATTTATGATTGAAGAACTTGTGGCGATTGTTTGTTTAATAATGCCAGTTTGAAAGAAACCAGGTTTTGTAAGGTGTTTTCTAATAAAAAAATAATAATTTAGAGTAGTACCTTGAATTATGGGACCTCTTGATGAAATGCCAAATCGTGAAACTCTTGTGAAAAATGTTAAGTGCTTGGTCAAAAATGATTATAACAAACGCAGGAATAAAACGGAGGTACACCACACAGAAAATGATGGATGATACCTAGCGTTCGGTATATTTATTGGTAACAACCAATCAGTTATATATACACAGGAGCTCAAATCATAGAATATATGCCTTATGAAAAATATAAATACCCCATCAGGTTATAAACTAACATTATGTACACATTACATGAGTGTTTTCACACAAAAATAAAGGCACACCACAAAATTAAGAACACATGGCATGTTCATAGCTTTGCACAGCTGGTTCTTAAAAATATATACGATTATAAAAATTATTAAAATAACCAACATAAACCCGTTTATTTTGGCTAACTATTGTCGTGACTGGGTACTAGTGTGGCAGTTAGTTGCAATAATTCAACTCTCAGCTTTTTTACCCAAAGGGTTGCTGAGAGTTGCAATGCGTTGTCTATTGTCCAAAAGTGCAAAATCTGATCACCAATGCAATTAGGGGCTAAGGAACACTGAAACTGCGAAAACTTATCAACGTTTACCTGTCTAAACTACAAACTCGTGCAAATAGTACCATTAAAGCAAAAAATAATTGCTTTTTATTTATTTTGTTTTTCTTTTTTACGCTCCATCAACCATATTGGAAACTGTTACTTAGTTGCGGACTAACTATTGGTTAGGCGCAGTACACCAATATTCTGCACATCGGGTTATGTGATGTAGCCTAAGTCGATAACGATGTCCAATATTCGATACAGAATACACCGTTTCAAATTTCAACATAAAAATATCAAAGAGAATAGTGTGTTGAAACATCTTCGCGCTTTTTAGTGTTCATGCAAAGGATAACGTCCGAGGGTTGCCATTCAGGTAAATTTAACATGTTTTTATAAGTTTATTCATTATTGTTCTTAGCTAAAGAAACTTCAGCGAACATTTTATATAGTATTGACAGACCTGAACGCTGAAGCGAACCCCATATCGAAAGTCAACCAGAGTCGTAACATATTTATGTCACGCTATAAATCAAAGACAGTTCATTTTCTTGGATACATTTCTACATATATTGGTGAATAAATATAAATAACTGCAATGGGGCATATTTTACGGTTCAAATATTTCAAATTCATCTTACAATAGATGAAAATAACTCTCATCAGCCTGAAATTCACAAGTTTTCATTTGGATACTTACGGATCGACCTTGACATTTTTTGCTGAAATTGTAAACATTACTTTCGTTTCCTGAAATCTATTACTTGTGATTAACAATTAACTTATGTCTGGTGGATTAAAAGACTGATTTCAAAGTAAATCAGGTAATTTTAAATAATTTTTACTTTGAGTTTGTATTTACACTACTATTTGTTTACAAAACAAGCAAGAATAATTTAAAATACCGGGCAATGTCATTCTGAATTAATAAAACACTTGAGCACATGGTATGATACTAACAGGAGATGTGTTTGTCAGAAACACAATGCCCCCTACTGCGCCGCTTTGAAACAAAATAATAATACAAAAAAAAATGTGACCTTTGACCTTGAAGGATGACCTTGACTGTTCATCACTTTTTTATGATATATTAAAGCAGAAAAAAATAAATTTCAAATGTTTAAGATAGTATTTTTCAAAAGAATATATCAATTAAATGTGAAAAATGTCAATCTTTCTGATCAAATGGTTGATTTTAGCCAATAACTGCATTTAAAAGCTGTTTTGGACCGGTCTTCAGGGGTGGACAATTTGTTTTTCAGCAACTTGCCCTGCAGGGCGAGTAGCTAAGAATGTTAACTTGCCCTGCTGAAATATGTACTTGCCCTGCAATTTGTTAAAAACAAGGGACAAAATTGTCACAAAACCAGGTTTTCAATTTGAAAAAAAAAAGTCTGATAAAGGGAAGCAACTATTAATGTGCATTGTTACTGATTGTCTTTAGTTTCCCCCCTTGTGTCAAATTCAATCAAATTCAATCTGTTTTCTCAAAGTGTGACCTTGACCTTGAAGATATCGACGTAATTCTTTCGCGCGACACACCGTCCAATGATGGTGAACAAATGTGCCAAATGATTTTAAAATATGACAATAAATGACATAGTTATGGCCCGGACAAGCTCATTTATGGCCATTTTTGACCTTTGAACTCAAAGTGTGACCTCGACCTTGGAGATATTGACGTAATTATTTCGCACGACACACCGTCCAATGATGGTGAACAAATGTGCCAAATGATTTTAAAGTCTGACAATGAACGACATAGTTATGGCCCGGACAAGCTTGTTCCGCCCGCCAGCCAGCCCGCCCACATCCACCAATCTAATAACCAGTTTTTTCCTTCGGAAAACCTGGTTAAAAATGCAATAAATCAGTAATTAATATGTTTTATTGTGATTTTCTATTGGTAATCATATAGAACTGTTACATGTAACTCATAAACTGCAATAAAGTCAATAAACTGTTTTAACAAACTTTTAACTTGCTTGTTTTTCATTTTGTCCCCATGGTCACAATCATTATGATTACACTTTAGGAGCATTGGAGAGTCCAATAGGCATTTTGTTAAACTCAAACAAGCCTCTGTGTGTACCAAAGGCAGTTTTCTCTTCGTCATTTTCGTCCATTAAAACTTGCCAATAGCCACTCCTTAAATCTAAAGCACTACAGTAGATTCCGCTTAATTGAATAGCCCATTTATCACGTCCAAATATTCAATTATCCGGAGTATTCAATTATACGGAATCAGTTATATTTCTATTGTTATGTATGTTTTTCTTTCTCAGAAAAATCTGTAAAAAACGCATCGTACCGAAGTATGAGCTTCCTAGAAATTTGTCCGTATTCCTTGTTTTATTGAATTCTCAAATGGGCATAATTAAATTTGTAATCCAAAACACTCTTCTCAATTTAATTTTTACTTAACATTGTCACATTCTTCAAATAAACTGCAAATGTACAGTGTGTTTTAATCCTTTCTCTCGAGAAAACCACGCGCAAATTATTCCCTACATGTACAACGTCAAATCAAACGCATGGCAAGCGTGCGTGTATTAAATTTCCGTTAAATGTTTTGTGGTAAATTTTAACAGAATGATATCGCAAATGATTTGGAATTGACATTTCCTAAAAATTAATTGCAAATCAAACACACTGTATCTTTATCGTTACGGTCCTTTACATAAGTCATTATTGAAACAGTTATTGTAATGCAGTGATTCATTTCTCCGTGCGTCCCGCATGCCAGACGCACGTTTTTTTCTGGGGACGCATCATTCTCAAACATGTGCGTCGTCTGGACGCATTGTTAAAAAACTCTGATTTTCAACATCATCATAGTTGTACAAACCAAGTTCGATTCGGGGAGATAAGCAAAACACATGACATCTCAACACCGTTTTGACTTGTAGAACAGAAGTCACATTTCTACATTCGGAATGTAGAAAATGTATTTTGATTGGTTTAAAAATATCAATTATCCAATCGGTTACGGAGTTTTATTAAAAGTTTGTTGGACGGTTAGTTGGCTGTCACGGATGGTAAACAAAGAAAATGCCACCCAAAAAGGTTTTAAAAATTGATCCACAACAATTTAAATTAACATCTTTCTTGAAAAACACCAGTTCCTCGGCCGTAGAACCCAACACTGACACTCCCAGCGTAGACTACAATGACAATTATGTTTCTAAAGAAATTTCTGAAAAGAAAAAAGATTGAACATTTCGGGCAAAGTGGCTCTGGCTCTACTATTGACTGTGCTATGTTCCTAGTGAGAAAAACGCGGAAGGCTACATGTTTTGTTCTGTGTGTACTGACCACAACAAGGTTACCAAAATTTTTTAAACGCTAGTTATCCAATTTATTAAAAACCTAGTCAGTCCAAATTGATAAAGATGTTAAAAGTTCTCTGTTTAAGATGTTATATGTTTCACTGTTTGTTATTAAAAGTAAAACAAATAAAGATTTTACTTGCTAAAAACCTATTTCTGTTTTTAGCTGTAAAATTGCATTTAAGAGCCCCTGGCTAAGGCGTATCATGTTAAGTAGATTATTTGTAAGGAATTTACAAAGACACAATCTGTTTGGACCCATTGTTTCAAAATATGTGAGTCCCAGGGACTCATTGATTGTAGATTTGAAAATGAATCACTGGTACTGTATACTGATGAAGCAGAAAATCCTGGCTGGATTAAGTGTTTGGTGTTGTGAAAACACGCTTAGCAGTTCTACTGACCTTTTGTGTAGACTGCGATGTTCCAACAAAAGAGATTAAAATGTGTGAAAGCGACTCTTTGCGAATAATGGAGCGTGTATGTCAAAATCGTAGATACCATGCCAATCATTGGAGATTTATGAGATTCTACGCTAGCTTATAGTGCGCAATCGATAATTGGCTTTTCAATACGCATATTTCCTATGAGATTAAGCAATGTTTTTACAATGGGAAGAGATGCAAATGGTTTGGTGTTTTCAATTTATATTCAATTAACTGGATTATTTGATTATCCGATATTCAATTAAGTGGAATCTACTGTATTAAAAGACAGTATATCGTTCTGTATAGGATTCATTCACGGAACATACGGTATCAGCACGTAACGGGAACAGGACTTATTTTAGCGCAGTGTGAAATAATCAACATCCCGTTAAATTTTAATCGCCGAATAAACATTGTTTTGTTTGGTGAGGATGTGTTAAAACTTTTTGGCCAGAAATGCCACTCCCCTGCAGGACAAGCGCTGCCGAAATATTCACTTGTCTGCAGTCGAATTCTACTAGTAATTACGAACGGGAGAGTGATTTGTACAGCCCTGGGTCTTTGTTAACTGTCAACATTTCGGGAATTCCTGGTTGACTTACCTCATGGGGTTGGTCCATAACTTAAAAGTCGCGCCAGTCAAAAATCATAAAAAGCGACTATGGTAGCCAGAACTATATTTTACTCAATTTGTCTCGAACGACGTCTGTTTAGCCGCTATTAGGGAAGCGCACAGATTCGCTGTGCTCAACTGCAATTGTGTTTATGAAGGGGTGTAATGGACTCCCATAGCCGCCACAGCAAAAATTATCAAAGTTTCTGGGATTCCGTTTATATCGACTAGTGCGGCAGTTTGAGTTCTGTCGCGAAATCACATGGCGTGGATAAATTCAACAGACAATTAGAGTGGCATTCGAAATAAAGCACAAAAGCTATTCTCGGACAACTCACCTTTATTAAATAAATGTAAAATTGACGAAAATTGCCAGCCAATGAGACTTATTGGCAAAATTACCAACAAAATAAAGACTACGTTCATCTTCTGCTCAACTTTCTATTTCGGGTCCCTGCGTCAATCGTGATAATCGTGATCTCCGTAATCCTTCGTCTGGAGACCCAGAGTGGCAGGTTAAACACCACTCTATCATGACTGCCACGACTATAACGCAGAGATATGTCTGGTTGTAAACATAGGTAGTAACTATAGAAGCTGCGAGGGTTTTTAATATTGGAACTTCTTAGCCAAATATACATTTAAATGCAAATAGTATTATAATATATGGTTGGCTACCCTGTGAATACAGCAGCAAAAACATCCCAACAGTGATTTTACCCATAGCTCCGAGATAACCCATGGGCATTTTTATGTTGTATTCCATATACTTTTTAAGTCTAACATTACAGTACATTAGAGTAAAACGATACCCTTAGTGAGTTGTTAATGATGGCAAATAAATTTAATGCTAAAAAAGCTACAGGCATTGATAAAATATCTGTCAAACTACTCAAATTAGGTTCGCAGT
>VMBQ01001258.1:6758-64093 GCA_007657795.1 Dreissena rostriformis
TATTATTAGTATTATTATTATTATTATTATTATTATTATTATTAGTATTAGTATTAATATTATTATTATTATTATTATTATTATTATTATTGATATTATTATTATTATTATTATTATTATTATTATTATTATTATTATTATAAAGATGACTACGACGGCGATGATGATGATGTCGATGTTTCACTCATTTCAGTGCTCGGTAACGCTAAAGATGATGTCAAGCCCTCTTGCGAGAGCGGCCCGTGTCAGAACGGAGCGATATGTGACGACCACGGTGCCAACGTGACCTGCCTCTGTCAGGGGGACTGGCGGGGACCCAACTGTGAGAGCCCTAAGTTGAATAGTCATCTACTTTGCCGTTTGCACTTGAGATCAGCGTCTGTTAGGCCTTAACAAGTAATTGTTGCACTTAGACGACCGACTCAATTGATTTATTTATTTTACTTAACGTTTTATTTTGTTGCAATTCCGCGTTGAGTTTTCTATCAATTTTGTTACAGTAAGGAAAAACAATAAACAAACATTAGCCTCATTCATATTTATACAACGCCAATATGAGTGCATTTCGGTCATCACTGCGTCGGTTCGCTGGTTTGAGAGATTGTCAAATATCAAAGATCCATTCATAAACATTGATTGATAGATTGTTGCGAAAATGTAGGCTGTCTGGCATGGAACATCCAGGTTAAATAAACGTGCGTGAAGTGACTTTCTAAAAAAGCATTTGCAGTTGTCCGGACGTCATTATATGCTTTGATGGTATTGGTCATAATGCGTCATCAGGCATAGGCGAATCCATTTAACGCATTTTGACAAATTGAGTTTATTGACGCATTTCTGTGAAAACGGTGTCTACTTGTTTCGCATTTAACGAAGTGCAAACGTATAGAAACTATGTGTACCAAATGTGTCGTGTTCTAAGAAAACTGGGCATAATGCTTGTGCGTAAATTGTCATCCCAGATTAGCCTGTGCAGTCCGCACAGGCTAATCAGTGACGACAATTTCCGTTTTTATGGAATTTTTCGTTTAAATGATGTCTCTTCTTAGCTTTAATCCATTTAAGCCGGAAAGTGTCGTCCCTGATTAGCCTGTGCGGACTGCACAGGCTTATCCGGGACGAAACTTTACGCACATGCATTTTGTCAAGTGTTCTCATAACGCGACACAAATGATTACCAAGTGCGCTGAACGGTAATCGTTAGGATGCGTTGGGTCTCGCAATTTATTTTTTTTCTTCTTTTTGATTGTTTGTTATTGCACAAAGTTACGAAGTTATTCTTAATGTTACTCACGCTAAAGAGGCGGCGCGAAACATTTCTCACTATGAAAAATTATAATCGTCTTCGAATTGAAATAATATATGTTCTATCCTAATTGCTGGGCAGGGGTATAGATACTTTTTATAGAATCATGTGCACTCGTGTTTCGCACTTGGGATGTAATTCCTATCCTCTTGACCTTGGGTTATTCGACAAAAAAGTATGATGAGAAAATATTATTTCTTACATTATTTGATATCTATACTGTTCACCTTATTGCACACCCGTAACGAAAAATAGTTAGTATAATTATTGAATTTCCCTGTGGTCGTTTGTCTGTATTTCCAAAGACATAATTTTGTCGGTCTTACTGCCACAACACCGCGGAGCCTATACCACGTGACTTTTTAAGATCTGTGTTGGGAGAATAAAGCGCGACCCAGATAACATTTTGAATGATGTCTTTTGAAATATTTCACCATTGTAATGGTATAAAGTGGAGAGCCCGCTCATTCGTGAGAGTTTTCTGTAGGTATCATGATTTTTTTTTAAACAAATACGTATTTTTTCAGTAAAGTGCAACCGCGCGTTTGTAAAATGAAGTCCCCACACTGATCCGACATTTCTCTAACCGTTCAAATGCGCGGTTGCACTTTACTGAAACAATACTTATTTGTTTAAAAAAAATCATGGTACCTATAGAAAACTCTCTCGAATAAGCGGGCTCTCCACTTTATACCATTAACAATGGTGAAATATTTCAAAAGACATCCTTAAAAATGTTATCTGGGTCGCGATTTATTCTCCCAACACAGATCTTAAAAAGTCACGTGGTATAGGCACCGTGAACACGTGTACACGCAAAACCGTCATAAGTGCACACATTTCATTATTATATAAAAGCTGTCCATTCGCAGATTTAAATATCCTGCGTTAAAGCCCCATGTACTCTCTAAATCAACGAATATTTCGTTAAATATTTCGTAAAATAAAGTTAAACCATAAACAATCAGTGTTCCTTATAGCAATAGCCACAATTTCAACGCTAGATGTGGTCTGGTAACGTAGATTTAACAAAATATAAAATGCTCGTTTTTTATATTTTTTTGTGGTACAATATATTACATTTTAATTTCCCGCGACGATATCTATTCATACGACACACGAACACTTAATTGGAACATGAACATGTGTTGACTATATTGTACCACAAACAAATAAATGAGAGCATTTTGTATCTTGTTAAATCAATGTTACCAGGCCACATCTATCGTTGAAATTTTGGCTATTGCTATAAGAAACACTGATTGTTTATGGCTTAACTTTATTTTTACGAAATATCTTACGAAATATTTGTATGTATAAGCCGATTATTACAATTCGCTACATGTTGAGACAGGCATCGTCGGGCTTTAGTCCGTAATACCGTGACAAGCTCTAGTTGTCATAAAACGGCGGTTTAACAATTTGTGTGTGATAAACACTAATACTTTATTAATGTTGAATTCATTTTCAACAATTCACATTTAATTCAAAGCTCTGCTATGGCACCAGTCTCTTTTGCCATGGCACACGTCCCGCTTGATAGTCGACCCAGTGCTTATATTTGTAATCATCTTCCCTCTTTGGTTGCTGTGTTGTGGTCCCTGATTTTTTTAGCCCTGGTATCCTTTAATGGCACCTCTTCAACCCTCATGGTTGACCAGTGTATCCTGCTTAGTGGGGTACCTCATCCTCATCAAGTTGTGCACAGTGCAACATGTCTTGAAAATAAGCCTGCTCGTAGATGGATTGTTTTTCATGTCAGAAATATCTACATGACAGAACTCATATTTATTTCTAGTTTGCTTTAACACCCTGGACTCGAGCGTATGTCGCAACAAGGAGGGTTTATTCCACAACTGTCTCGACTGTACCAAGTTTGTGATCTGTAGCCGAGGACGCGCGCTCTCAATGACATGCGCAGACGGCCTGATCTGGACCGGAAACAGATGCATGAGACCACGTGACACACGCGCACTCTGCATCAGCTAGAGATCTGACACTTCCGGACTTCCCGCGACAACCGTCTGTTTATTGACTGAGCCGAGGAGATGGCTACAACAAATCATGTGATTCTCGTAAAATTATAGAAGTTAAGACAACAAACTCATCAACCGACGCAGTGGTGGCCTGTTTAAAAACACATGTGTTTGTTGAACGAAATCGGGTTTCGTTAAATGTTAGACATAAGTATAGTGGTTGATTCATGTCATCATGTTCTGGCATTATACCACACATACATGTTCTTTGGGCGTGTTTCTGTCATTTAATTGTTTAAGGTAAGAACGCTAATACGACAAGTCGGTACTTCCAAAAAGACAACAAGACTGAGGAATAACGTTATGGGGCCCATTATTTGACGTGTTGGTGCCTCGGATTTTTTTTTCCGACCCAAACAAGCGATTCCGTATTTGTCGTCAGATTGTTTTGGCGTTTGGCGCCGTCTGCTAAATCAGCATGCGCTAAAACGAAAGGCCGACACATACCGTCTTCAGTGTTGTATCGGTGCGCGCATTTCTCGTCATGGCGTGTTGTCGTTTTGGCGCCCTGTAGACTTCAGAACGTCAGAACGGCAAATCAGAGGCACCAAGACGCCACATCAGGACCGCTATTACGATATAATAAGGGTCGTGTTATCGTTCTGGCGTATACAAATTTGTTACAATGTCACCCATTATTCTATTGGTGTGTTGCATCGGCCACGAACACGCCATTACGCCAGAACTATAAATATACATGCCGATACGATAAATCAGTTGTACGGATAAAACTGCGTGACTTAAATCACCACCATACAAATGTGACAAGTGCTTCAAGAACACTTATTTAGGAAAGTGTACAACTTGTAACTTCAAATCCATTACGTTGACAAGATGTCTGATTGATCTGTTCCTCTTTCAAAACCCTGGCCAGTTCTCACCTCAATCTGATAAGAGGGATTGGCACTGACATTCACTTGATTGGTTCAATTCTTGATTAACGCTCACAAATATACACTGATAATTGATTATATTTCGTCCGACTGTTTATATTTTAAAATTCTGTTTACAGGCATTTTGTACTTTACATGGTGTCATGTATAAACTGAACTGTGGGATATGTATTCGAAATGAGTGCATCGCCTGTTTGAAATAAAAGTTATATAAAATGAATGTGTACGGTATATTGGTATTGTTCTTAATTTCAGCCATGACTACATGTATCTGACTTTTGATTGGGGATTATACCCTTTTATAAAGAGAATCTATAATTACGCATTACGCCGGGTTGTGCGACTTTTTGCAACATTCAGACGTTCATGAAGTGTTTTCGAAATAAGTCGTAATTCAGATTAACTCGTGTTTTATAACACCAAAGCGCGAGTATATTTATTATTTAAATGTGATTGAAGCCCGTGTAACATAACTTATATTATCAACGTCCGCAACGAGAACTCCGTCAAACCACGGTAAGCTAATATAACATATAATGGAGGCATTGAGACGCTGCCCGCAGTCGAATACATTGTGTATAGACGTTGTTGTTTCGGGATTGATACTCCTTCGCGCTTGAGGCTGCAGTATGTGAAGACTAGTACATTCAATATGAAAGTTAATGTCTAAGTACTGTTTTTTTTTTGTTCGTTTTCCTGCCACCAATATAAATTTAATAAGATCGTTCACTCCATCGTCATGCGTCAGAAACATTAGTCCGTCTGAAGCGTCGTCAAATGGACGTACATTGCAACAGTATAAAATTTGTGTCGTGTTCTGAAAAAACTGGGCAAAATGCTTGTGCGTAAAGTGTCATCCCAGATTAGCCTGTGCAGTCCGCACAGGCTAATCTGGGACGACACTTTCCGCCTAAACTAGATTTTCGCTATGAAGAGACATCATTTAAACGAAAAATTCCATAAAAGCGGAAATTGTCGTCCCTGATTAGCCTGTGGGGACTGCACAGGCTAATCTGGGATGGCAATTTACGCACAAGCATTATGCCCAGTTTTCTCAGAACACGACACATTTGTTGAATTACAGTTTCTTCACACAGTTCGGTAAAAGTAAGTGTCATTGTTTTGTAGAATCCCTGGCGGTCGACGCTTTGTTGATGTGGATCGTCTTGCCAACCGTGTTCTATGTGTACCGACAAATCTAGACAACAGCTCAATATCACGTGCACTTCCAGCTGATCACCTGTACATCTCGGCTGATCACGTGCACTTCTCGGCTGATCACGTGCGCTTCTCGACAGAACACGTGCACTCAGGATTGATTTGTTCAGGTCAACGCGACCTACCATATATATTACCCGATCGAATCACGTTTTTGGATTTGTCAGAAATATTTTGTCATGTTTATTGATGTTCTTCGATAATGAAATGCTATTTTAGTTAAATAAATGTTATTGTTTTTGTATTTTATACCTCGATCAATGTTAACATACCAATGTAACAGATTTGTTACATAGCGCTGAGTGCGCTCATCCCGTCGCTATAATACTGCGCCTATCTTATGAATAATTATGTGATATTATTACTAATTACAATAATTACTAAAAATCCAACGACGATTGCCATTATTTAAGCAGGTCGAACGAGATATTACTTAATTAGTCGTTTAACTTCCAACTGAACTCAAATACAAGTTAAAACTGGCCTAAATATAGGGAAAGATATAAAGTTCAAATATATGACCGTGCGTGGATGTATACTTAGTACTATTTATAATTAATATTGTGTTATAAAAAACAACAACATTTAAAAAAAGTTAGTCATGAAACCGTGTATGACTTTAAGATATTCCAATATAACAATCCATACCGATAGTAATACTGTCATAATGTAGCAATAGTCAATTTTGATATGTAGTACGGTGTGCCATAATTGGACATTCGGGAGGTTATTAACGTTGCTGTTGCTAATTAAGTAAGGTAATAAAGTACATAACAATCACACAATTGCCGCGCTCTATGAAAACCGGCCTTAATACATGTGCGTCAAGTATTGTCCCTGATTAGCCTGTAGAGTCCACACAGGCTAATCAGGGACAAAACTTTCCGCTTGTATGGTATTTTCGTTTAAAGAAGTCTCTTCTAAACGAAATTCTAGTCTAGGCGGACAGTGTAAGAACACTTAACGCACATGCATTAAGCCCGGTTTCCCCGAGCGCGGCTCATATACTTTTGTACTTATTGAAACTAGTAAAATTAATGACATGGCATATTTTCTAGGCAAAGGCTGGTATGACATGAAAATCAAAATGAAATGTAGAAAACAAATTTAATATTGATCACATAATGCTCGATATATAAAGAACAAAATACAAATACACACAGTGCAGTACTAATAGTTTTTGTGTAAAACAATGAAGCGTTTAAAATACGAGTTTAATTACGCGTTAAATTGACATATAAGTAAGTACATATATATTGTTTATATTCTATGGCCAGCAATCGAAATCATACACGACAACTAATCACCCTAACTTAACGTTAAAGAACATAAAGCTAGCTTTCTGTTAAACTTATTTTGGATAAGAGCTTCAAACTAAACAACTGATCACACTTATATGTTTCGCGTTCTGAGAAAACTGGGCAAAATGCATGTGCGTAAAGTGTCGTCCCAGATTAGCCTGTGCAGTCCGCACAGGCTAATCAGGGACGACACTTTCCGCTTTTATGACATTTTTCGTTTAAATGAAGTCTCTTCTTAGCTAAAAATCCAGTTTAGGCGGAAAATGTCGTCCCGGATTAGCCTGTACGGACTGCACCGGCTAATCTGGGACGACACTTTACGCACATGCATTATGCCCAGTTTTCTCAGAACACGACACATATGTTATCATTGGTATTATAAATTGAGCATTGATATATTTATTTGGAAATTAGTTTTTTTTAAATCTACAGTTTTACTGTTATACTTACTTAAAGTTCCTACTGGGCAATTATTCATTTGTTAAGAAATACAAGATAAGATTTAACACACATATCTATAAAAACAGTAAAACGGCAGTTTTTGTACAAGATAACTTATATCCCACCCACCCCTTCGCATATGTACATGTACATATTCGACCAAGAATTTGGCAGAAAAAATAATAATCAAAGTTTGTTGCAAATGAGAACAAAACTCTGCATGAATGTCTTTCAAATGTATGCCCTCTATACGTGTTCACTTCGCCTGGACGGTTCCCTTTCTCTCGCGAGGTACAACCGTTATTTCGTGGGCCGGGGACCGACTCGCTGTTCCGAATGGGGACGGACTTTGTCGAAGCCATGGCGTATTTCTCCGGAAGCCGTATTGTCCATTGTAACCAATCACGGGCTTGATGCCTTGCATGAACTGCGCATGACCGTCGCACAGCTCGCTGGAATATCCTGTTTAAAAAAAAAATAAAAAAAAATAATAATAATAAGATAACAGTACAACGATGTTTGTTTGTAATTACTGGTATTTGGAAATAAAAACATGACCAAAAATGTCATTCTATAATACTTGTCACATAATCAAATGATCATAAATACCGGTAGAATCCATTAAGTTTCTAAGTATTAAGAAGTGTGTGATTTCGACCACAACGGAACAAAATGTGGTCGAGTGAACTAACCAAAGAATAATGATGTGTTCCGAATGTCAGAGGGCGTATGTGCAGCACCGGTCACGATTAATCCGCCTATGCGCCATGCTTTATGAGCAGTATATACATATTTAATGTTGCGTTAAAAAAAGCGGCTTTCTTACCAGCCCCAGCGTCGTTCCGTAGGTTCACGTATTGGTAGCCGGGACCCTTCTCCTCAAAGTAGTCCATCACGTGACCGTCAGTAGACGTGCCCGGATAGGTCTGAAAGTACAGAACGTGGAATAAAATACAGCGGCATAAAAGTTACCCCACACTGTGGCTCGATTGGTCATGGTCCCCGGAGTATGCTCGGGTATATTGTAGTATAATTAAGAGTACTCGGAGTACATAACATTGATCGCTTTGATTAGACTTAAATGGGTTTAACATTCTTGCATTCGATATATTTCCGTTCCATAAACAATATCGCCACGTATGTTAGAATACGACATGCCGACCTCTTTCAATTATATGGCCGAGCGGCTCGTTAATTAACATATTCAAGTTGTGCTTATATAAATAGTTTATCGCCAGGATGCCTGCACAAAGCCCGAGCGAGTTTTATCATTTAGCTTGAATTACATAGCATATATGGTTGTGTTGCGACGCTAACGGCCTGTGCATCCTGTATTCTATTTCTGACTAAATACGGATGATAATTGTGTACGTCTTGAACAGAGCGGAAACTATAAATTAGTTTTTAATATAAATTAGAAAATTATGGATACACGAGAAACATTCTCGACAACGAAATTGATATTCATCTATCGGGTGATCGCTCAAATGCGTGATTGGATNAAAAAAAAAAAAAAAAAACGGACAAAGTTAAATATTATGGTAATTAATAAATTAAACACATATTTTTTATGAATTTGATATGAGTGTCCTTCAATGGATACACGAGAAACACTGTCGACAACGAAATTGATATTCATCTATCGGGTGATCGCTCCAATGCGTGATTGCCAACGCTTGAATTCAGCGAAAGAATAATAAATAACCGATCAAACTTAAATATTACGTTAATTTATTAATTAAACACATATATTTTTATGAATGGTCTGGTAGTATCCATCAAACGGACTTGTTCACGTGTTTTGCAAAATGACAATTTAAAAAAGGTCGGTTTGTTCTTGAATAATCATCAATCAAAATCGAAAAGAAAATATAGCATTTGGAATGCTTTTCGAAAACGGATAATTTAGCAAAAACGTGTATTACAAATATAGCGTTTAAACAATCCCATAAATACAAAAGCCGACAAGGTGTACTGGTAGAGAGTAAGCTTTTTGGTTCCAGAGGTTCTGGGTTCAAAGACCTCTTGAAGGTACAGTTTTTTCTTTTTAAATCTTTTTCCGTGTGATTGTAATTATTTAAAACAAATTCCAAATATTATAGTTTTGTACGTAAATTTATTATAATACATTTTTCAAAAATACGAAAACCTGTTGTCAAGATCTTTCAACGAACCGAATGCTATTTGAGCCTCCACCATCAATGCAGATGGTTTTAACCCTTTGCATGCTGGGAAATTTGTCGTCTGCTAAAATGTCGTCTGCTGAATTTCTAAAATTAGCATTTTCTTCGATTTTTTTTTCAAAGAATACTATCAGAATAGCAAACAGTTTGGATCCTGATGAGACGCCATAGAACGTTCTATGGCGTCTCATCTGGATCCAAACTGTTTGCAAAGGCCTTCAAAATTGGGTTCCAGCACTGAAAGAGTTAATTACTGCACTTGAGTTTTGGCTGAGCACAACATTGAGAGCTTTTTTCTCATTAAACGAGACTGTTTGGTTCACACTAGGCACCGAATGTGTCACTATAAAGTGTCAACGCCACTGTCGTCACGTACACATCTTGACTGGGTTCTTTCACTGGTTTCGTTCGATTTTCGACCTATCAAGACCGCTTCACAAGAAAATGGCATAAATACTTTCATTACATGACGGTATCTCTAATTTCGAGGGGAAAACGCTTTTAACGATCCGTCGCAAAACACGAGAAAGCGCGCACTGAGACCAAATTATATCACCGACAAGGAAAGGATATTCAAATTTGATTTGAAATGTATTCCCGAATATGTCTTAATGATATTTTTATTGAAATTTATCTTAATGAATAGAAAAATACACACATAAAAAGGCAAAGCATTTAGTATAAAAATTTACCAACTTGTTTGCGATTGTCGGACTTGCAAAAAGCGTACAATTGCTTTTCGGCGATGTATGTCCGTTTTTATCAGTGAAAGACAAGATCCACTTTAAGAGGTGAATTTGTTATCAAACATTGGATTAAATTGTATTGCTCCAGATTTAGTAAAATCCCAAAACAGTAAGTCTCCACATTGAAATTAAATCGACCTTAATTTATCAACGAGTTTGCTAAGTAATTGGCTTGTGGTATCCAGTTTTGACAATTTTATAAAAAGCACTTTAATGTATGGTTTTGAAATTGTAGAGGAAGTTCAACGGATGCTCCCACGCCCCTAGATCCGTACACACGAACAATAAGCATGTGTGCTCGTGTTTGTGCAGTGTCAAACAGGGCATATGCAGTAAATGTATGAGTCTCGCTCTGTGAAAAGAGGGTTTAATGAATGTGCGTAAAGTGTCGTTCCAGATAAGCATTAGTAGTTTTATCAGGGACGGCACTTTCCGCCTAAACAGAATTTTCGCTAAGACGAGACTTCCTTTAAACGAAAAATACCATAAAAGCGGACAGTTTCGTCCCTGATTAGTCTGTGTGGATTGCACAGGCTAATCTGGGACGGCACTTTACGCACATGCATTAAGTCCCCGTTTCACAGAGCGCGGCTCATATTTACATGCGTTAATTGCTTTTTGAAATCAATAATCGAAACTGTATGTTTTGTATAGACAACGCCGAATCTCTTCACGGTAGTTAGCGAATAGTTCTTTTCGTTGTAATTTTCTCGTGCGCCGTAATAGGAAACTTGTTAATCAAGTTGAAATTCTCCCCGCGTTGATCGTTTAAATATTTGCATTTAATCAATCCAACATTCAGTACGTTCGAAATAAAATATATCGATTTTAATTAGATGGAATAATTTGACGAGCGCTGAGGGAAACCTTCGGAAATTGTTATGTATGTTGTTGTTCTTTGAAGAAAAAAAGTCTACTTCATGATGAATACATTATGAAATATCATGGGAACTTTCCCGTCGTTTTGCATAACAATGGCTGGAAACGCATGAAGACAACGCACTTCATCATAAGAGTAAATGAGTCGGAAAACGTTTGGAAACAAGATCAATTAGAAAATTTGAATCTTTATTACTGGCCTAGCTTTGCGTTCAGGTCGACGGAGTGTTGTATGATTGTGTACATGTATGCACACATAAGGAAAGCTTGCGTGCCGTTCGAATTAAGTCATGTGTAGGTTGTGTACATGTTTAATCATTAAAAAGCATAAACAACTAATACATACGTCAGTTTTATGTTAACTATGTACCTACTATCCATTCCTATATGCGTCATATTATCAAAAGTATCAAAGAACCCAAAACTATTTTTAAATAAACATGTCTATATTTCTTATAATCAAACGCGTATCAACCTTTGTTTAAACAGTATCAAAATACCAAGAGCTTTTCAGATTTGAAATGAAACCGGAATCATCTAATACAATATCCAGTACCCGACACAGTATACTTCATGCATGCATATCTAGTGTAGAACGGACGATGGCGACCAACGGGAAGTACTTTTTCGGATACTTCCGGTTTCTAAAATCGATCTATTGTTTGTTGTAGGCTGAGCACGTGGTTTTTACAACATTTCTAACCCAATACTTACACAATCTGAAAAACAAGAAATGTTTTATTGTATCATCGTACGAAATGATTTAAGAAATAAAACGATAACATTAAAAATTAACGCTAAACATGTTAGCAAGCCTCTGAATCTAGCGTTTTTAAGACGTTATTTAGGTCTTTGTTTCCTCAAGAACTAAAAAGAAACCGTGTTATTTCCATTAGACAATCTTTCATATTTCATAAAAGCTATGGGTTGACATTCGGTTTAAACCCAACAATCACGCATTTTGATCCTAAAGTGTGTTTTATCAGGTTCACAATAACAAAAACGCTCAAATTTCGACTTTTGTGTGTTATTTTAAATATTTTGATAGTTTTAACTGTAATATCAAATTTTAAGAAGATTGCTTTATAATACTATGAATGAATGCCTGAGTCATGACTTAAATCGCGTTTAAAATTTGATCAAAATTTAATTACAAATTTTATTCACATTTATGTAAGTGTCGAGATGGCAGTGTTGTTCTGCGTATGAAGTAGTGACCTATACGGATCATAGAAAGGTGCTGAAAACGTTTCTGCTTTGCAGCAAAGGTCATGAATAAAAGAGCAGACATGTGTACCATTATGGAACACATTCTTAAACAAGAACATTAAAAAGAAAAAAAATATTAAAGCATTTAAATAAAAACAGCGTCTTTTTTATCAATATGCACTCATCATCAAGATTTTATTATTTCAAAAGAGGAGTGGATTAACATTAATGCTGAAAAGCTTGTCAATTACGTTGTTTCACATAATTGAATCTATGAAAGAGTAAGAACGAGTAGACCGAAAAAAAACGTTGTGTAAGAGAAATTCGATTTTCATATCGCCTTATTTCAGCCTTTATTTATCAATATTTATTAGTTTATTGAAAAGGCATTAAAACTTCGTCTTTCAATTTCACGGTCTTGCTCGTTCGGTGTAACCTTTACAATATGTACATTAAAGCCATAAAAGGGAACGCAATACGCGAATACTAAAGACATATTATACCCGTTTATTAATTGTCTGTTAACAATACCATTAGCGTTCTATTGACTGACGGCGTAAANACCATGTAATGAATACATGAATACATAATGTTCTTGTTTTCTTCCATAACACATCTCTCACAGCAATTATTAGAAAAGTATCCATAACGTCAAAATGACGCGTAAGTTATACGTAAAACTAAAAATCAAATTCAACAGTTCCTAAAGACATCGGCCGAAATGTATATGCTAACTACAATCATCAGATGAGCCTCGTTCTTGGAAATATGGGCTTAATGCATGTGCGTCACGTGTCATCCCACAGTTGCCTGCGCAGTCTGCACAGGCTAATCTGGGACACCACTCTACGCCCAAGCTGGAGTTTTGCTTAGAAGAGACTTCATTTAAACCACAAATACCATTAAAGCGGAAAGTGACGTCCCCGATAAGCCTGTGTGGACATCACAGGTTAATCTGGGACGACATTTTACGCACATGCATTAAGCCCAGTTTTCCCAGAACGAGGCTCAAACACGTTGAAAAAGAACAAAAAGCGAACATAACAATCAGCCTTATACATAACGGTTGACTTAGTGATAATATATTTTAAATAACAATCTTCTAGATACGCTAATATCGTATAATTATATCCAGATATACACAACAAATAAGTCCGCAGACACGCTACACAACATGCACGTAAATGTTATGAAAGTACTAATGTTCTGTCAAATACTATCTAGTATCACTGATCAGAGAACCAATGTCCACAATAAAACGCAAACCAAATGGTTCGAGCAAAATCACAGGTTTAAATGTATGATCAAAATAAATTAAAATAAACATGCTGACGAATAATGGATGATTGGAAACGATCTTTCGAAAAATATAGTAAATTAAAAAACTTGAATGTAGAAAGTAGAAACGAGTTTTGAAGAAAAACAAAACAAAAGTGTACGAACCTGTCCCGTTTTCTTAAGTGTTTTGTTGACGCCCGCGAATTTGAAATAATTACCAACATGTGGATCTTTTTGTGCATTATAGGGAGGAATAACTGGCCCTAACTTGGGGTTTGCCTTAGAAAAATCAACGGATATACTACTGACGGCATTGCAATCAAGAATAAACCCGCGTTCCTCCCTCATGAACTCCTCAGGAGGAGGGGTGGGTGGGGTACGGTATAATTTGTTGTGTCGTTTGCCTCCGGCTGATTTCGTCTGTCGGTCCTCTGCCATCTTGGAAATGTTTTATAATCGTGTAAAAGGTTAGAATGGAGTCGCTCCTGGGGTCGGTCTCGGGGTGGATCGCACAGTCGGCACTCCGGGGGTCACACTTCCTGCTGGGGTCGGTCTAAAACACACACCAAAACAGTAAGTCCACGGTGAGTTTCTCTTTAAAAGTTCAAGTGTACACAGTTCCCCTAGGGCCAGTTAAAAATTATTTAATGTTCGTATAAATATGTTGATTTCAGTTTCACAGTCCCGAACAATGTTTATTCCATTTATCGCGCTCCAAAATCACTACAGCTGAGCCAAATTGATCATAACTGCTATAAGCCTATCGGCCTGAACTCCAAACCGATATGATATAGTGTTGCTAAGTGGAACAATGGATCTATGTATTTGAAAAGCTTTAACAAAACAGCGCTTCAACCGCATTGATAAGGTAAGTTTAAAACTGGCACTAAAAGATTATAGATATACACCTGAATATGCGTATTGGGGGCATTTCAATGCGCTGTAAATTCAATTGATTCATTATAGTTTATAATAGTTTAATCCGAGCCGTATTATGCGATTAAAAGGATTGTAAACGTACGTACATGTTTGGGTTGAAACAAAGATCAATGCGTAGACATGGGGATTTAAAATATTAAGTCGTTTAACATTCAATAAACACACTAGCATTCAAATAATCCTGGAACAAATTTGCGTATACCGGTGTCTCTAGCAACTGCTCATCGAAGATTAAGAGTAGATTTACATTGTATTATACAATTGTTTAACAAGTACAGTTATTATTATTTTAAATGGCGATTTTATTTTTAACCATCTTCAGTCATACAAGTGTGATTGTTTTAACAAATGTATTAAGAATTTTATTTGACTGTTATACAATTTATGACTAAACAATTTACTTAATGTTTACAACACAATAGGACCTGACAATTCTTGAACGCTCACCCGAGAAACTGTACCTTAGTGGTATCACACTCGAGACACCCTTGTTATGGGCTGCTTTGGACGACTGGGGCATAATTTGAACATGATATTGCTATGTTGTTATATACAACACATCTCACAAGTCCACATGTGTGTGGCCTATTTTGACCCCAGAGGCATAATTTGAACTAAATTAGAAGAGGACCACGTCTGAAAATAATTACCAAATATTACAGCAATTGTTCTTTTAAAGCTGTAACATTTTGAAGTTTAATAATTAAGTCTGCATAAACACGTAACCACCTGGGCATGGCCAGTTTTGACCACAGGGGCATGATTTAGACAAATTTGGTTGAGGACTACTGTACAATTTAATATAACAAATACCCAACTTCGGGGCCTTACCGTGTAAGCGGATACGGTTAATAAAGTTTTCGCTTTGGCCTGGGCAGAGACAATTTTGACCCCAGGGGCATGATTTTAATAGACGATGTAGAGGGCCACAACACGATGTTACATTACAAATACAAAACCTCTGGGCTTCAGAGGAGATTGTTTAACCCATTTATGCATAGTGGACTCTCCCATCCTTCTAAATTGGATCAATTTATTTCCAAAATTAGGGATGTCTAGTATATTTATTTCTATATTTAGAATATTTCGTACAGAAATTCCTTTAAGCAAACAGCGCAGACCCTGATGAGACGGCGCATCATGCGGCGTCTCATCTGGGTCCACGCTGTTTGCCAAGGCCTTTTTTCTAGACGCTAGGCATACATGGGTTAAGTTTTTACTATATACAATTTCATGTATACATAAAAGGAAGGGCGTGGCCGAATTTGACCCCAGGAGCTTGATTTAAAAAAAACTTGGTTGAGAACCACTATACGATGTTACATAACAAATACCAAACCTGTGAGCCTTGCGGTTTCAGAGAAGGAGATATTTTGAAGTTTTGTACTATATCCCTTTGCATGCTGGGAAATTTGTCGTCTGCTAAAATGTCGTCTGCTGAATTTTTAAAATCATCATTTTCTTTACTTTTTTTCAAAGAATACTATCAGAATAGCAAACAGTTTGGATCCTGATGAGACGCCACGTTCTGTGGCGTCTCATCTGGATCCAAACTGTTTGCAAATGCCTTTAAAATTCGGTTCCAGCGCTCAAAGGGATATACATGTAAAGAAAACAAGTGACCCACAGGGCAAGTCTAATTTGTATAAAAGGGGTATAATTTAAACAAGCTTTGTAGGGGACCACTAAGCGATGTTGCATGCCAAACATTAGATCTTTGAAGTTTTCATTTTTAAACCCGTTTTTCTTTTGCCTCGTGGCCTTATTAATCAAAAACAATCCGGAACCAATTTGAACAATTTTCAAAGAGGACAACAGGAACACTGCTATGAAGTTTCCACAAATTCTGCCCAGCGGGTCAGGAGAATATTAAGTTTGAAAATGGTGAGCTTAAAAGCTTGAAAAACGTTATGCGCTAACACAGAAATATGTTATAGAGAGAAACGTGAAATGTTTCTATGTAGGCATAGTGACGTATTTAGTTTTTATCTTTAAGAACATACATGTCTAGCCTGTAACTATATAAGAAGAGCTTAAGCCTTAAAGCACGTGGTAACGGACTTGTTTCGGTGGAAGTTTCGAATGGATTTCGCCAAATGATCAGTACGATACACACACACGCATGAAGTTTTATCATGTAAAATACCAATGACATCTGTGTAATTTGAATTAAAATCAAAATGTCTGTATTGGTGGTATTGGCAGAAATGTTTGCATTAACTGTTTTGTAATTGTTTATTAATTTTTCTACGGGTCTTAAACTCAAAAGTGGCCAATTGTTGTACAAGAGCCTTTAGAACTCACTGTCCGGTGAATTTATTATTAACTATAACACCTATATGTACTGCGTCATGGGAAAATGGGTCTTATGCAATCTGCGGTCATGGTAGCTCACGACCAGCCCGCTTATCCGCGCAATCTAGTAAGGAGCTTCCCTGTCCGCTGATTAGACAACCAAACCTAACGTTACTTGATAGCGGACAGCGAAACTCATAACCAGACTGCGTGACTGCGGAGGCTGGTCAGGAACAACCAGACTGCGTGACTGCGGAGGCTGGTCAGGAACTACACTGTCCGTAAATGGCATAAGACCCATTTTTGCATGGCGCGGCTCATATGTAGGTTCGCTATTGCTACAATTTGAAGCCAGACAGTGTCAATAAAGACCCTTAAATAGATCGATATAAACTCTAAGCTACCCGATAGATTAAATAGCTTTACTCAAGGGTTTAAAGAAGTTTAACGTTAAATCGGTTAGCTGTGTTTGTTCGTAATGTTATAAACCGGACTTGTTTAAACACTGATTACAATGTTTTCAATTCGTTTCGCACCTTTAAAAGACTATTCCAATCGGGTGCTAAAAGAAGCACAACATTGTGACTTCCAATAGAAAGGAGTAAGCACAACAAAGCTTGCATGCATTATATGTTAGATACAATTACGTTTATAGCAATTATTCAGTGTGATCTGGAATTACCGCCGAGCAGGAGACAGCAGAGCGTCTGATTGTTATGCCATACTTAAACCGGTTTAACATTAAAAATATCATAACAGATGATAGCAGGTCAACTAGCAGTTTATTCCTATTACACAATGTGAGCAGAAATGTACAGAGCCTTGCTCTGTGAAAAAGAGGTTTTATGCATGGGCGTAAAATGTCGTCCCAGATAAGCCTGTGCAGTCTGCACACTTTCAGGGACGACACTTTCCGCCTAAAACTGGATTTTTGTTAAGACGAGACTTGCCTTAAACGAAAAATATCATACAAGCGGAATGAGTCGTCCATGATTAGCCTGTGCGGACTGCACAGGCTTATCTGGGACGGCACTTTACGCACATGCATTGAACCCCTTTTCACTTTTATTAAATAAGAAATATTCATGACAGTTTTATTATTTGTTTGAGATCTCCCTAAAAAGCAACCAGAAAAAAACATGCATTGGCGATGAGTTACGTTTCTTTTTTCAGTACAACATGCAGAAATCGGGCATGCAAATTACATGCAGAGAACATGCACAGAACATGGTCTTGAGAACTAGTTTTTATATGTTACCATTTTCTTTAAAGGCATGAAATGTGTACGTTTGCGCAATGGTTTGTCGTCGCCTCCAATGATTGTACATTTTATTTTCCCTGAAAACCGCACGGAGAAAATTATTAACATACGCAAATACTATATCCAGGGGATGTAACTCAAACATCTGTGTTCGTGTCGGAGTAGGGATTATTCCCCTTAATTGGGGCAAAGTTAAATCAGATAAACGAGCTACGATGATGTCAAAAATATTTGTTATAACGACGATGTTCGTGTGAAAAAGGAGAATGACTATCACTGCAATTGGTAAATATTACAAAAAGGTATATGTTAACGTAACAATGACATTTGAACATTAAATTATAGTTTATAGATATTAAAACCAAAATGTAACACCCGTGAAAACTCCGTATGTACATTCGTGTGTCAGTATGGGTGGGTAGTAAGCGAGGACAATGCAATCGAGAGTTATATCATACATATAAACCTCGGTCTGTAAAAAGGGGGCTTAATGCGTGTGCTTTAAGTGTCGTCCCTAATTAGCCTGTGCAGTCCGCACTAGATAATCAGGGACGACTCTTTCCGCCTGTGTGATTTTTTTCGTTTTAAGAAAGTGTCTTCTTAGCAAAAATCTAGTTTAGGCGGAAAGTGTCGTCCCTGATTAGCCTGTGCGGATTGCACAGGCTAATCTGGGACGACATTTTACGCACATGCATTAAACCCCATGTTCACAGAGCGAGGCTCATCTAAACACGTGACTGATGCACGTGGCCAACACGTGTACTTACTGTTGCGAGCGCGTGACGCTGATGAGACGCTGCACGTCCTGACGTTGGAAGTACGCCTTGCAATGGCGGTCCGCCGAGGCGTCATACTGGGGGATGATGTCCTTGAACCGCGTCCGACGCGTTTCTGGAAAGATACTTTCTCATTTAGTTTAGTCTAAACCTATTTATTTTAGCTCGATTGCATAGAAAGCCTAAGGCTTATTTGAAACGCTCTCGAGTCCGTTTCCTGGGACTAGAACCAGTTCTTGGTGTCTTTGGGGAGTCCAAAAGAACGCTCCCACTGTATGGATCGAAGCCGTGACCTCTCGATCACTAGGCGAAAACCATATCCACTACGCCACGGCGATCTTTCCCATTTACACCACACAAAGGAATGATACATTTGAGTCGCGCTCTGAGAAAAGGGGGTTTAATGCATGTGCGTTACGTGTCGTCCCATGGACGACACTCTCCGGCTTAACTGTATTTTTGTTCAGAAGTTTCTTCCTTTTAACGAAAAATGCAATATAAGCGAAAAGGTTCGTCTCTGATTAGCCTGTGCGCACCGCACAGGCTAATCTGGGACGACACTTTAAGCTCATGCATTAAACCCCCTTTTTCAGAGCGCGGCTCATTTAATGAAACGGTATGAATTTGTATTACATTGGGTGGCTTCATGCGATACGAACATAAGTTCGGTATAGCATCGAGCGTGGCTGTACAAGACTGATAAACTAATGACGACACAATTTTCGTCTTATTTCGTTTCTGCATCGGAATAAAAGTCAGTTTCATCAAGAGCAATTAACCTGCTAGGTTTGAGTATTAATGATATTTGGTATATAAAAGGAAATGAAACGATGAGCTTAAACCCTTGATACGTATTCCAACTTCACATAAGACAACAGCAATGATCGTTTTAATTGTAAATGTATTTAGAAAAGTTTGCCACGTTCTTTCATTAGAAACACAAGCGACCTCACGTTAATGACGTCAATCACTACTTTAGTACCTGTAACAATTGCGTCGTTGGTGAACTTTTCCTCTCTAGCCCGGATCTCTTTTACGCCGGGGGTGCGCGGCACGCGGTGGCGCTGCGACAGCTTGTTGATATTCTTCTCTTCCTCCAGCATCTTACGCGTCTTCATCTCCTGAAACAGGCAACGTGTGTGTCAGAGACAATGTTTGTGAGTGCGGTCGTATGAGAGATGGAACTTCACCCTATGAAATCCGGAGGCGCATATCTATATATGGGCCGCGCTCTGTGAAAAAGGAGTTTAATGCATGTGCGGAAAGTGTCGTCCCAGAGTAGCCTGTGCATTCCGCATAGGCTAATCAGGGACGATATTTTCCGCCTAAACGGGATTTTCGTCAAGAAGAGTCTTCCTTTAAACGAAAAATACAATAAAAGTGGAAAGTGTCGTCCCTGATTAGACTGTGCGGACTGCACATGCTAATCAGGGACGACACTTTACGCACACGCAGTAAACCCCCTTTTCACAGAGAGCGGCTCATATATGGTCGTTTGGGAAATTTAATGTTCATATGAGAGATCGAGCTTGACCTGAAAAGGTCGCGTGTGATATTGTACGTGGTCGTATGCGGGATTGAACTGTATCTCCGTTACCCGGAGGAACATATGTGGTCATATGGGGGATTGAACGTGACCTGCGGGTTTCCTGTAAGTGAGATCGTATGGTTGTATTTGAGTGTATGTAATATTATATATTATCATACATGAGNGTATAGCAAACATTTTCCTGAGCATTACATTGGAATCACAACAGATGAAAAATGTATACGTAATATAGCTCATGTGTATGCGCATGCATACGCTATACGTCAACCAATAATAAGCTAAGCGCACATTTTTGCAAACGGCGACAAATCGTACGTGGGTACCTTAAACACCTCCAAGCGGTTACCTCCCTTTTAGACGGTTAACTAATGCCGCTTTACATCTAAACACATGACAAGTTTCCATGTTGTTATTATTTTAACGAGCATTTAAGGAATTTGCAACATATTAACTTATCGCTTGTGGTCAAAATGCACAAGAAAATATAGGAAAAAAAAACATCCATTGGTTTGTAATGACGACAGGGGTTTAAATGTTTGGAACCAGTCAAATATCAACGGTGGTTGAGAATTCCTGTGCGTATTAAGCAGGTTTGTTAGTTTAAACCTATCTCGATTCCATCGAACTATTTGGGTTATAACGAAGACATTATTGAGAACATTTTCTGGGAAGAACAAGTCCTACGAACGCTTTCCACGTGTGGAATGAACCGTAGACCTACCGCTCGCAAGGTTGACACCTTTATCATGGCGACCTTTATCTAAATCATGAATTAATTAACATAAATACGCGTAATACATTTCGCTATTGTGTGGACAGAAAAGTTAAAAATTCCAGTCAATACATGCAAAACAGTCGATAATACAACATTATTATCCACACACACACACACACACACACACATACAAATACATACATATAAATATGATATAAAGGAACATGTATTAAGATTTTTAAATAAAGACAAAACGCAATTATCACATCGGGTTACGTTGATCGCATTTCAAGAGTATGAGGATCCGTTATTTGGTCGACACTACATAAATGGTGTATTGTAAAACATTAATTTACACCTATCTTATCACATAATTTAACATGACATGCACAACAATGAACATTGTATCTCTGAATAAACACTATACTTTGTTTCTGACGTTATCGTCCTAATGGTGTAACTTTAACGAAATGTAAATACACATTTCACAATTATTGTTGATCCACAGTTTAATTACAATAAATAATTAAACAAAACTAAATATAATGCGGAGTTGAAAATCAGCACGATTAGTACGACCTCATCAAAATGAAGACTACGAAGACGGCAGTTCACCATAACATGAGATAGAAGACGGTGACAGTTTTGAACATGACAATGATGATGGTGATGATGCTGCATCTGCTGCTGCTGCTGCTGCTGATGATGATGATGATGAGGAGGAGGAGGAGGAGGAGGAGGGCGATGAGAATAGGGGTGAACAAGAAGATAATGATACCTATCACGAGGGGGACGCTGATGATAAAGATCACGTTATTGTTGACGGTGATGATGTTAGTGGTGGGTTATGGTGATAGCCGAGATGATGAAGATGGAGAGGATGATGATGGTGATAGTAGTGATGGAGGTGGTGATGGCGGTGGGGCTGGCGGCGGCGGCGGTGGAGACGACGACGACGACGACGGTATTGTTGTTGGTGACGATGATGATGATGATGATGAGGGGGAGGAGGAGGAGGAAGTTGATAATAGCATTGATGATTGTACTGGTAAATATGGTGGTGACAATAAAATGACATTGATGCTGATGAGGATGATGCTGAAACTAACGACAATGATCATAATGATGATAATAGTGATGAGGAGAAATGTTTGCAGACATCACTGTTCTACCAGTACGAAGATACGCGTGAGACAACGTAGTGAGTCCCGGCTTACTCTGTTCTTGTATGGGGCGCCTACAAACTTCGTGTGACTGCTGGGGGTCATAGACACCGGGGTCATACCGGGCGTCTTCCGGAGACCGGCGTCCGTCTGTGTGCCCCGCGGGGTGGAGGCCACGGGCGCTCCTGCCTCCTGCGCGGCAACCTGCAGACCACCGGAAGTACCAGTACTTTAATCGTTACACATTAAATTTCAAAAACGTTTTGTTATGGTTTGAATCAAAATGTATAGATCAATTATGATAAATATTACGCAAATGTGCGGCCATTCATTATTAGGAGATTGATTCAGATCAATTATAATGTAATTCCAAGATTGAAGTAAAATTAACATCGTGAAATGTACTAGAAGCTTCTTTTTTTTACATACTTTTGAAAAAAACATATATAAATATTTATATTTTTAATGTACAAGCTATTGTTCCATTAAATTTTAACACGTTTTCAACAAATTTCTGTGATTTTTTTTTTTTTTTAATAGAACACTTTTATTACAACTTTTTTTACATTAAATGGCGGCCTACCTCCATTTTGATCCTCAGCCGCTTTTACTCGCTGGATAACGAGTCGCCAAAATGATGTAAGTAAATATATGTCCGTTCTTTTCTACACACACACACGACTGTCCTTGTTCACGTTTGACCGTTGTTGTTAATTTTTATGAGGGATTTTCGCAAGATATTTTCATTCATTTCTTAATAAATATTTCATAAACATCCGAATATTAGTACAGTTTCATGTACGTCGAAAATCCTCATTCTAGCAACGGGAAAGCAGATTAGTAGCGATTTAAGCACTAGATTTCTTCACCAATACACAAATACTCAACTTTCGTCAATTAAGAGATCCCACGTTAGTTAGAGAGACTCAGTTATTCCTTTATAGTGGTCGCGCAGTTTTAATCCTAGTTTAGGATTATAGGCATTAGTGCCTATTAAATCAGAGCAACATTGTTCAGGCGTTCAAAGTTCATCGTTTAGTGTTGATTTTTTAAAGTTCCTATTTAAGTGTGTGTATTATTAAGTTCACATTGCATTATTTATATCATTAGACCCTTGTTCACGAATAATCATCACGTAAGTCAACAACTGCTACATGCGCTGCTTATGGTCTTCTTTATACGTCACGTCGGAAGTCTGTTTGTATTAAACAATTTATCGAACAATGAGGCCAAATAAAAAAATAGGTCCGTTTCCGGTCGCCCGACCGTGTCTCCAGAATCGGCGCCGACCCTCAACTTTTTATTGGGGTCGNAATGATGACAAAGCACATGGGCAGAACGTACGAGCTTGTCGAAATTACCTGCCAGTACGTTCAGAAAAGACAAGAAACTCTTGTCAAATTATCATAAGCCCCATGCTAAGTTTTCCATACCTCAGACCCGAACATGCCATCGACGTATACACTTGAACAGGCGACATATATAATCATAGATCTATGTTCAACATTTTCGTACATTACATATTCATTCTTACTAATTATATCTGACTTGTTATTTTATTATCATTTATACGACGAGACCCGTGAAAGCTGGTGATTTTTGTCTACAATTTATAACGCCCTATTCACTTAAAAAGTTAAAATATAAGTCAAACAGCCATGTTAACATGGCGGTTGTTTGTGGCTTAATATGTATAACAACATGTTTAAATATCAAGAGCTTTGTTTTAACAAATCCCATAAAGATCAGCTTATATCCAAATGCCATGGCAGAAAGTTAATTAAATTGGCAACTTTCGCTTTAGGGCGACTCTCTCTCAGAAACGTGTTGCAGAGAGTTCACTGCTTAAAAAAAGAAATAGACAAGATGTGTTTGTGAAACACTATCTCCCCCCATATATTTGACCTTTGACCTTGAAGGATGACCTTGACATTTCACCACTCAAAATGTGAAGCTCCATGAGATACACATGCATGCAAAATATCAAGTTGCTATCTTAAATATTGCAAAAGTCATGGCCAATGTTAAAGTTTGACGCAAACAAACAAACCAAATAATTAACACACCAACAAACAGACAGGGCAAAAACAATATGTCCCCCAGTATAGACTGGGGGACATAAACAACTACCGGTATTTATTTCTACATATTGCCAAGTTCCTCGAGTCATAGATTAGAACGATCTTTTTGAACAAATGTTCACATGAAAGAGCTTAATCAGTCGTTCAACAGTCAAATACAATTAGATGCGAGTGCTTTTTAATCATCGAAATGACGTAAAGCCTCAATATGTATACACCGGAAATTACGTTTTTGATTGACAACATGATACGTTCCTCATCTGTTATCTGTTATTTATTATCCGGACACCTGAACATCATACTAACAAGAAAAATTGCATAACATGCGTAGCTGGAAAAAAAATCCAAGTATGTTATCAGGAGATATATCTGTCGAATTGATGAAAACAATATATCACAAATCATGAAAGCATAACTGCGCTTAGTAATGATGACGAAGATGGCCATGACAATGACGCCGACAGTGACGAAGATTATGATTATATTCATGATATCAAGTATTCTGAAGGTGAGGATGACGACGACGAAATTGACGACGACGATGACGATGCTCCTGCCGCTCCTGATGATGATGGTGATAATTAAAACGATGATGACGTCGGCGATGACAATGATTAAATCAATGCAAAGGATGAACACGAAAAGTTAAAGAGAAGAGATGATGCGAATGATGGACAAAATAAATATTGAAGTAAAACAGTGCCAACTATACCCAAGCGATGAATAAAACCAATAAAAAATAAATAAAAAATAATTACAACTTATCATGAAGATAATTGCACTACCTTGGACAGCCAGTCCAGAGCCTCGCTTTGAGTCTTACTGCGGTCAAGGCCATTGGCACGGTACCATTCGGAGGCAACGTCCACTTTCCCGCGTAAATCTTTCCCGTACAAGGATGTCATCTGCTTGATGTTATAGTCCTGCGTACACTCCTTATTCTTTTCCGGAACTTCCCACTGTGACCAAATGGCGGACTTGCGAAACGGAAGTTTATCAGGTGAAGTTGAGCGTAAATACGAGCGTTCACGTCGCGGTGACGTCGAACGATCCCTCGTAGGGGAATACGATTTATACGGCGAACCATTTCCGTGAAGGCGCGGACTACTTTTCGTCTGCTTGCGCAGAATGTGTTCAATTTCATTATCGCTAGGTGATTGCGCGCCGTTTCGATGTATCCGATCTTGGAAGCTGCTAGTTCTTAATATGTCCCCGTTAGTTCTATCGCGGTTTGTATTCGCTCGTTTCACTTCTACATTCATCACAAAGTCCGTCATTTTTTCGGTACAGTGAAATTCTGTCTGTCGCAATTAATCGGTTCTTTGTCGGACACCGGCTTACAATCGTTAAGAGTGTATTTATTGTTATTGTCCTATCATCGTCTCTCATGTGTATTTCAGCTCACATTTTTCAAACGAAATATTAAGCGCATATCTTACAGGGTACAGACGACTTAGTCTTTAATCGGATAAATTATGATCTGCTTTAAATCCGAGCGCGATTACAATGTTCAACTTTTCAGTTACCTCCCTTCACATAAAGAATGCCATGCTATATTCAAAATATTCACCAATCTCCATGCAGAGTTGTCGTTCCATGCTCTCAATGTAAAGTAACCGTCGTGCAAGAGATTGGCTATTTACGCGACAAAGGCTTGTCACAGTTCGATTGCGCAGCTCGTTGATAACTGTTAAAAGTCAAGTCCGGTTTGTTGTCTTTAACCGATAAGGTGTTTGGTTCAGTTGTCAATCATGAAGTACATTGTGAAGTCAACGATATCTCTGCTCTTCAAACGTGTAAAATACTTTAAACAAACAACACTCGCTTCTCGTCGAATTGGTCGCAATTTTGTTTTCGAAATGATAACTCGGTCAATGTTTGAACAAATGTTTCGTTTTAATATAAATAACATCATAGCGAAAACATTGAAACCAGAATTTAAGTCTATGTTTGGCCACAAATGCCTTGCACGATTCTCTAGTAGTTTATGGGAATGCCACAAAAACATTCCATTTGGGATATCAGTCAATGAGTCCTTATCCTTAACATCACAACATTACTAACAACTATGAAAGTAAGATAACCTTAAACTTATCTTGTACAAAAAGACATTATCTTAAGGCTAATGAAATGTTACAGCAATGTTAATAGTTTTTTACCGAGTATATTAAGACTATAATTGAGATAAGAAAATATCAACATATAAATGCAACATATATATACACTAATAAACGACAGTTTTCCAAAATGATGTTTTATATACATTCATAATTTGTAATACTCTGTATGCAAAAGCATGAGCTTGTATTCGAATGTAAGGATTCCGATATTAACAGATAATCCGCGTCATGCGAAAATGTATCTTATGTCATATGCGGTCTGGACAAGAGCTACATGAACAGACAGCGCAAATATGTCGTGTTCTTAGAAAACTGGGCAAAATGCTTGTGCGTAAAGTGTCATCCCAGATTAGGCTGTGCAGTCCGCACAGGCTAATCCGGGACGACACTTTCCGCCTAAACTGCATTTCCGCTAAGAAGAGACATCATTTAAACGAAAAATTCCATAAAAGCGGAAATTGTCGTCCCTGATTAGCCTGTGCGGACTGCACAGGCTAATCTGGGATGACAATTTACGCACAAGAATTTTGCTCAGTTTTCTTAGAACACGCCACAAATGTTCGGGCTGGTATGGAGCTACGCTGGCCTCACATGGCATAAGATCCATTTTCGCATGACGCGGCTCAAACAGAACTTCGGTTGAATTTCAAGACTGATTATGTTATTTTATTGGTTCATGTTGCGAAAAACATGTTTCCAAATTCCGAAATAAATTTGGTGAAATCCAAATCCCCAATATTCTATTTCTATAGGTGTAGAAAACATTACTATTATTCATATCGCATTCAGACGCAGAGGACAAAAGCAATGCGGGATGAGTCGGCGCAATGAGCTATCCTTTGCGCACTCTAGAAACGCGTTTATGAAAACCTGGGCCCGTATTCGCCAAACAATTTTTAGACTTAAGTCTAAGAATAAAGAAAATTCTTTAAATTGGAATATTAATTAATTGCTTTTATTTTTACTCAAACTTGGTATTAACCACCTCTATCTACACCATTCTTCATGTAGAACGTTCTTTTAAATAAAAATTATCACCAGTGAAAGCCTGTATATATTCAAACGATGGACGTATTTTTATTGGTTCTTGGTCTATTCTTCATTCTTAAGTCTAAGAATGGGTTAGTGAATACGGGCCCAGGCTTTCAAAGTAATCATTTGTGTCCAGCAATTTGCACATTTGGAGACCTTAATGGCATGAGAGTTGTGCAAGCGACCTGTTTTATCGTATATTCCACAAAGATTCAAACACTTTATAGAGTTATTCAAGTTCATATATGCAATCCGAGAAAAATGTGTCATAAAGGTTGCAAATCCTTCATTAATCTGATAATCATTAACTTTTTATTAAATTCAATTCTCACAGCATTGACGCATGTCAGTGATCATTGTACCAGAGACAAAAGTCTTGATAAATTGTCATACTCATAAATCTAAGACAAACAGTTGATGCTTTATTGATTGACATAGATGCCACTTCATAGCGGCCTGCAAACAATCCCAATAGACTTGATATTGATACATCGTGATATTATTGGTTGGATGATCTGTAGTGGATACAACATAAGCCATGGATGGATTTGTAGGGCTTACTTGAACTGGCAGATGGTGGTGACATGCCTTTTGAAGGTACATGACTGTGTCCCAAACAAAGAATGTCATCACTGTGAGTAGATTTGCGTCAAGTTTCAATTGTTGTCCCTGTATATTTTCGCTGTTGTATTACAATACGCATGCATCAGTATCAATCTAAATTGTTTCTTTTTTAAATCTTTCTAAATTCGTACCATCGAAAAGTCAATTGATAAATCGACTAATGCGTTTCTGTAAATGTCAAAGTATTGTGAGATTAAAAAAAACAACAGTTACCCACATATAAATGAAACAAGTAATGTGCAATTAATACAAATATATTTTTAGCGATTATATATGAATGACCAATAATTATTATAAAGGAACATAGTCATGCCCCTGTGCATATTGGTACTATTTGGTCAAATGTGTCGTGTTCTGAGAAAACTGGGCATAATGCTTGTGTGTAAATTGTCATCCCAGATTAGCCTGTGCACTCCAATGGAATTTTTCGTTTTAAATGATGTCTCTTCTTAGCGAAAATCCAGTTAAGGCGGAAAGTGTCGTCCCTGATCAGCCTGTGCGGACTGCACAGGCTAATCTGGGACGACACTTTACGCACATGCATTATGCCCAGTTTTCTCAGAACACGACACAAATAACCAGTGTGCTCGATATGGAATTTTGAGATTGCCTATATATGAAGGCGTCTTTGTTTAATGACATAATAAAGAACTTTTATTGACTGCCTCACGTGGAACTCCCAACTGGAAAACACTCAGATCAGAAGCGACATTAACACCTTGACATTATAAGCACCTAAAATGCGTTCCAAGTACCGTGTCAGGCGCTTGTTTATACGATTTTACATCATCCGGATCCCCCAAGTACATGCTCTTGAAGGGCCCTTGATCAGCCGTTATTTGTTTCAAATATACCGTTTAGCGCGTTTTAAATCGTATACGAAGAATGGTCACCCGCAAATAGTAATGAAATACAAGCGTTGATTATGACTGAACAAACATAATTCGCTTTCAGATATGCCGATACTTTGACATGATGAAGAGGATTGTTGAAGCATCTTGTATTATAATATTTCATTACAGTTCGGCCACTTCAGAGATAACTCCTTCAAATCCGCGTAAATCATAATGGAGTTTATTGCCTGGACAAATAGACAAATTCTCATAAAGATAGCATAATTCACACTTACGTCTGTGCTATCGTTGGAACATATATATAGGCCAATTTGTCAAAGCTCCACATTTCTACCACCATAATTCCCAGTGCACTTAGCAATATAACCATGCAATACAAGCGATTCCTTATAACTTTCCATTCTCGGTCCTGCATTATGTAATATGGTATCCGTGTATATTGATGCATACAAATCAAGCAGAAGGTTTCATTGAGCTTAGTACAATAAGACCCGTGTATATTTATATTAATGTGAATAATTCTCAATGTGAAAAACGTAATCTCTTGTTTGTAACCCGGTTAAACAATTTTCAACAAAACTTTGAATGTAATAAACAAACCTTTTCGTCTGTTGACATAATTGTCTTCACCAATGGACACTGGAAATATGCCTGGGCGTATTTATCTTTCGTCGCTGAATATACGGGTATAATCGGCTTCTTTCTCGAGTACGAATACACATTGGTACGAACTGCGTCGTTCACGAAGTCCATCTCCAAGGACTTGCATTGTTTGTAACTAGGCAACGGCTTCACGGTTTCCTGGACAACGTCCTTGTGCCACAGTGGGCTCTTGTACACGAGCCATTCGTTCTGCTGTAAAAAGGAAATACAGGCTTATTTTATATATTCTTATTTAATTAAAAGTTTCTATATCAACAAACAAGTACGCAAGATGTTTAATTAAAAGAAAGCCATTCGGTAGTTACAGGTTATGTTGAATTTAGATCCATATAATACACTAATCATATATAACAATTACTTGGTGAGGTACATAAACAAAGAAAACGACAAAAAAAGTCAAAGCTTTTATTTTTTTGGCTAAAAATGATGTTGTTTTATGTCTGAATAAAGGTTTAGCATTTCAGTCGATTGCCATTAAATAACGAATATCGCAAGTTTTTATGATTGAAGCTTGATGGGTTTATACCAGGTGCATTTAACCCACAGCGGTGGAAAAGCGCAAGAGTTCGTTACTTGCAACTTTGATCCTAAATTGTGATTCCAAATACATATGTTCCACACTTAAACCATAAATTTCAATAAACAAAAATGAAAACGAAAAAGAAGTCGTAAAACGTGGGAAGATCCGTTGTACGTTTCTTGAGGATTAACAAGTCAAAAAATGCCTCCCTCCGCGATGCGAAGAAATCTTTGAAAAGCGCTTATTCCGGACATAATTTATGGCAATGCTCGAGTTTTAAAGTACTCTCTAAACCGTATATAACGACGAAAACCCATTGAAATTGAGTGCGGGAGGATTTTCGCATCACTTGACGCACCGTTTTGAAGGCATGGCATAGGCGATTAATTCGATGAGATCTCTGGGTTTGTTTGTTTGTCTGTTCTTCAAAATGATCGAGACATAATAATTATTGTAGAACTATTGCCTACACTTGAGATAAAATTTTGATGGTCTTTTTTTTTAAAAACATAATATTTAATAACTTATAATAGCAAAGCGGTGTTTGTCATTTACAAATGTCATTTAACCCTTTGCATGCTGGGAAATTTGTCGTCTGCTGAAATGTCGTCCGCTGAATTTCTTAAATTAGCATTTTCTTCGATTTTTTTTCAAAGAATACTATCAGAAAAGCAAACAGTTTGGATCCTGATGAGACGCCACGTTCTGTGGCGTCTCATCTGGATCGAAACTGTTTGCAAAGGCCTTCAAAATTCGGTTCCAGCACTGAAAGAGTTAACAACACACATGCGATGCATTCGCTTACTGGTATTAACCGGTGTGATCTCCATTTCCTACACATTATATGAATCTACTTGCTGGGTCTTATGTCATAATTCATGGCTTATTTTGACTTTTCTTATTGTGTCTTTAAACCCATTTATGCCAAGTGGACTCTCCCATCCTTCTAAATTGGATCAATTTATTTCCAAAATTAGAGATGTCTGGTATATTTATTTCTATTTTTAGAATATTTCTCACAAAAATACCTTTAAGCAAACAGCGTAGACCCTGATTAGACGCCGCATTATGCGGCGTCTCATCTGGGTCTACGCTGTTTGCCTAGGCCTTTTTTGTAGACGTTAGGCATAAATGGGTTAAACACGTTTTTATAAATGTAGTGTAAACATTAGCGAAAAAACTGACATAATAAATACCAGACGTTTATTTGTAATACCTTTTACATGTCGGAGTTTACAAAACGCAGAGATTACCGGCTTTACAATTGGTGCAGTTTCTGAGTCTATTGTAAGCGCACATGTCAGCATGCATTTAGTACTTATTTAATAAGTAAAGTATCAGCAAGGGGATTGGCCCATGCAATAAGGACATCAGGAATCGTTGACAGACAACTTTAGCGGAAGTTTTCGAAATGATAAACATTTCAAAATAAAAATGCATATATCAGATCATAGTACATACATGTGTATTATTGTTGTGGCCGTGTAGCGGTTGATGTTGTTATGTTGACGATGATGAGGATGTAGTGACGGTGGCGTTGTTAATGGTAAAGGTTGTTGTTGTTATGTTGACGATGATGAGGATGTAGTGACGGTGGCGTTGTTAATGGTAAAGTCGTTAAAGTTAGTGAACATTATTTATGTGAGAACAACGTTTGATCTTTAGTTTAAACTACAAACATTCAGATCGGCCTTTCGCACGCATGTTTCTTTTTGTCGTGCATTTTCTTCCATTATTTGTGTAGCAAATGCTATAATCCGTCGGCACAAAATAGAGATTAAAGTGAAGATAACATGAAAGATGATCGCTGTATATATTTTACATTTTTGGTTCACGAACTGTTCCATCTATGTTGACAGACATTTTAGTTAACAAAGAACATTGTTTTGTTGTTAAAATTACATTCTGTGTGATTCTGGTTATGTGTTTTGGTCAATGGGGTAACCGTAATGCCGCACGTAAATATGTAAGAGGTCGTAATTGTCATGGTTACGGATCGTATTGGTCAAGGTCAATGCACTTTGCAGCGCTTGAAGTTGTACGTGTATACATGTATATAAAGAACAATACCTAGAGCAATATATGTCGCAGGTATGTGTACAAAATATGTCCCTACAATTTTGTTTCTTTTTTATCATTATATAACTTTATAAGCTTCACAGGACTTATAACAAATACTTGAATAATGGTTGGAACAAACACAATTGTTATATCTTATTAAGAAAAAGGCAAACCTACCTTAGCTGTCAATGCCATCCCTATGCCTTTATATTTTCTTTTTGGTGACTTTTTCTGTGTCTTTTCCGGTTTCATTTAAATCATACTAATATTCGTAGCAAGCATGTGCTAAAATCTCCCAACGTATACAACTCCGAATCCTGTGCGTGTTTTCCAGTGCACAGATTTAAGAAATACTAGTGTCCTCAATGATGTAATAGCCTTGTCGAATCCTCTAATACTGCTGGTAACTTTTCCGTACACGAGCAATTAGCTATAAGCACAAACATCCATTAAATGCAATCATTAGACGTTACATATGTCTCTCCTTTACGGGGCGGATGTAATCCCTCCCTCTGCTATCTATATGGCTTTAATGTATTGAATGTAAATCTCTAAAATCCACCGTATCAATTATAGCGCAAGAAGCATGAACTGCACTGGATCGAGAGAAGAAGAGTTCGTACTTACACTGATCACTTCTTTCCGGTGATTAGTTTTCAATTGTTAGTTGCATCGTTTATTGTCATCATAAGAAATACGTTCAGTCATATTGATTTATGTTTCATTGTCATAAATCCCCTCACTTTTTTCGTGTTTGAAATCTTTATTCTAATGTGGACATAAAATTATTAGTTTAAAAAAGGGTAATAAAATTATATTGCACTTGTAAGAACACAAATGTCACTTACGTTATTTCAGTTTAATACTTTAATTTATACACATAATTCGTATGAATAAAGACGATCAAATACGATGCACTTCCGGCATCAAAACTTTCGCAAAGTTAATCCACGATTCTTTATTAACGACACAACAAGAATGCAATCTCAATGAAAACTGCACTTGTCAATAGGCAATCGTCGAATTGAAAAACAATTTATAGTAACCGATACGCCATGATTGTGTTTGATTTGGATGACTGTTGTTCACAGGTTGCGCTGACAAAGGGAACTGCCAGTGCCTGTGTAGTTTACAGTTTCCCCGTGCCCTCGCAGACATGCCATTCATTAGTTGCGTTTCACTTATCTCGCGGCGATAAAAACAATATACAATGCAGATACTATTTTCCGCGGGTTTTTATTGTATTTCTTTTGTTGATTTTATTTTTTGTGTTTGTGGAATGATTAGCAACGCATTGTGTGTTATTGGGTTACCAAATGTAACTATTCTGGAAAGCTCAGGGACTTACTATGAAAATAATGTACAATATCAGTACAATCTCGTTTCCACTCTTGAAAGTATTCGTCGATAACTCTTTGTTTGAAACAAAAGATAAAAAAATGAGCCTAATTGATTTGTGAGTTATTAGACCACACATAATTAATTGTGGCGTGTTCTGAGAAAACTGGGCAAAATGCTTGTGCGTAAAGTGTCATCCCAGATTAGCCTGTGCAGTCCGCACAGACTAATCCGGGATGACACTTTCCGCCTAAAACTAGATTTTCGCTAAGAAGAGACATCATGTAAACGAAAAATTCCATAAAAGCGGAAAGTGTCGTCCCTGATTAGCCTGTGCGGACTGTTTCCCAAAATATCGTTTCGCGTCATGCGACGCTTTATCTGTTGGACAGTCCCTTTAAACAACAAAAACATATATTTGAAACCGGGCATTAAAGGGGCCGTCCAACAGATTTTGGCATGTATTGAAGCTTGTCATTAAATGCTTTATATTGATTAATTTAAACATTTGAACCAAAAATCTCCAGCAAAAAAAACAAACAATAATACAATTTAAAAAAGGAAAAAAAGTAACCATCAACAGGGCTCGAACCACTGACCCCTGGATTCCTAAAGTCCTGGAGTAAAAAGCTACCTGTTTAGACCACTCGACCTTCCACACTCATGTTTGAAGCGGACGTTTTTTTTTAGCTATATAAGCAATCCTCGTAGTTTCCCCAAAAAATCGTTTCGCGTCGTGCGACGCTTTATCTGTTGGACAATAGGGCATGAGATACTGAAAGACACCGTTAAAAAACATGTTATACTTCATGCCGCCGTTTCTTGTATGTGCAGAGAAACCGAAGTTGTTTCGATTATCATCCGTTTTTAAAGGCACCGTGAAACTGCACATTGTAACAGTATTTTAGCAATAATTTAAGGATTTAAACCTGACATTAAAACGCGTTCCTTTTTTCCAGATTTGGTTAAGAGCTACGCAAGTTAGTAAACCCGTATACCCATCGCTTCACATAACCAAACATGTATTGCTACACATAGCCCACATGTATAGTAGTTTGACGCCTCATTTTAAAACGAAAGTAGAAAGTGGGCGTGTAGAAATTGTAAACAACAATAAGGTTTCGTTTTAAGTGCACAATATGAGTTCTGCGGCTACAGCGACGGTTAGGTGAGTGAATATTTACATATGTTATACATCTAATTGCTTGTAAGAATGTGTGTGCTTGCAATACAGAAGACAATTCGACGGTCACCTGAGTATTGTTTAGAGTTTCGTTGATCAATTGATTACAATCGAGTCAGAAGACTGAGAAAAATTCTGATTTCTGAACTGTGTATCCTTACAGTGTGTACTTACGAACAGCTGCCATCATAAAGTAGTGTATAATAGTGTCAGGTGTGGTACGTTTATTTGTTAGCGTTTTTTTTATTCAGATCGAATGGAGGACAGAAATTTAGGGGACGGGTGAACTACCCTAAATAAATAATTATAATATACAATTTATCTCTGGATTTTCATTTCAAAATTTAAAAGGGATGCAACCCTTTTCAATAGACGCGAATCGTGACTGTCGAAATGGTACACCATATACTCCACTTAACTATATACCACCGTTGTTATATCTGAAATATGAAAGACATACAGCAGTAGTTGGGTTTTTAAATAGCACATTGATTATGGGAACAATGGCAGGCTATTTAGACATATTATAATTTTCCTCGTCCGGTTTGCTGTCCGGTTAACTCAGTGGATAGTACACGCGCTTCTCACCTAGGCGACCCGGTTTCGATCCCAGTCCCCGGCCCTCGTTAGTCTGGTTGGTTGTCACCATACTGGACAGATCGGGTTTCCTACGGGTACTCTGGTAACCCCTCCAAACTGCCCAAGAGAACACCAAAATGGACAATATTCCATTAAAAAAACAAATAGCTGGAAAATTCAGCTAAAATTCAAAATTCGTCCCAACTTTCGCGAGTCTAGTAAGTAAAAAAGGTAGGATTGTTGGCACGGAAGGACCTCAATGTGGGCTCCACGCAAGACTATCGTAACTCAATATATATTATATAGTGAGTTACGATAGTCTTGCGTGGAGCCCACGTCATAAAACATTGAAATACTACACATATGCTCCTCTTCCGGTTGTCTATGGCAAAATTAGTTGGATACTTAACTTGCATCAAAGATATTCACGTTTAGACGCCTATGGCCACAGTAGTTGGATATGTATAAGGAACCATTGGTCACTACAGTACTAGTGATCGGCTATTTACAAAGCATCATCTGTTTTCACCTCTGGTTGACGATGGCCACATCGGTGGCTATTTAAAGGGAATCATAGTTGGCATCGCCTTGTAGTCTGTCTAATGCGTCGCGTGCTGAGAAAACTGGACAAAATGCATGTGCGTAAAGTGTCATCCCAGATTAGCCTGTGCAGTCCGCTAATCAGGCTAATCAGGGACGACACTTTCCGCCTAAACTGGGTTTTCGCCAAGAAGAGACATCATTTAAACGAAAAATTCCATAAAAGCGGAAATTGTCGTCCCTGATTAGCCTGTGCGGACTGCACAGGCTAATCTGGGATGACACTTAACGCACATGCATTTTGCCCAGTTTTCTCAGAACGCGACACAATTTAGCGATAGGTGTCTTAAGAAACATATTATTTTTTCACATCAAATCGCGTACTGCCAAAGTGATTGTAGAACAACGTTGATATATAAGTAGCCAAAAACAAGATGTGGCCATCGACGATCAACCACGGAGTATTGTTATGCCACAGAAACAGCCAAAAGATATATACCCAGACGTAGAAAACACTAGTGCTAGTGTAATAGCAAGCCATTGCGACTTTGGCCGCCACGTGTATGAAAACAGACTTCCCTATTTTAATAAAGAACATAGATCCTGTCTTGTTTATCAATATCTGTTTTGCGTGCAGGTCCGTCAAGAACACAGAGACAGGGATTGACCTGTCGGTGACGTCATACTCGGAGACGAAGGCAATGGTTGGCAGTAACTACCTGTACCAGATCATGGTCGTCACGAACCTTCCTTGCTTCAAGTCTCCCAAGCAAAAGGACACGGATAACGTCCAGTTTACAGTAAGTGTTGAGTAAAACAATGTTGGGTACACATTTTGTTTCGGTAGAACCTTTACTATGTAGTTTACGTTAGGTGACACACAAAGGAAATTAACAATCGGACACAAACCTGTGAACAAATATTATTTAATTACTATGCTATCTGTTTAAATAATATGCAAGTCCGATTAAGGCGTCAATACATTATTTACTTAAAGACTGTCATTTGGTTTGCATTAGTCTTCGACAACTAAACATCAACTGTAGGTTGGGTATATTGCTTCAAGGCTTCACATATTAATACCCTGCTTATTGCAGTATAGGTAATGCCTAATGTGTATCAGGTGATGAAGAAAAGTCAAGAATTCGAGGAACTGCATACGAAGCTCAACACCAAGTTCAGTGGCACGGTGTTGCCAACGCTACCAAAGAAGGTACTGATGATGAGCGATTCCATTGCTAAGGAACGCCGGAATATTCTGGACCACTTTGTGAAGTTTCTCGCCTCCACACCGAAGATTTGCTCAGATCCCCTGGTGCTGGCATTCCTTGGTTGGTTCGCAGGATATATTATGTTCTTTTCTTTAATAAATAACCTTCATCTGTTTGTGTACAAGTAAAGCCCTTATAAAAAAGAGCATTTTGTATTGTGTTAAATCTATGTTACCAGACACCTTCTAGCGTTAAAATTTTGGCTATTGCTATAAGAAACACTGATTTGTAGTGGTTCAACTTTATTTCATGAAACAATTTACGAAATGTTCGTTGATTTCGAGTATTATAGGGCTTTAAGGCTATGTGTAACATTTTGCTACGGATAAGACTTTTTTTAATAACGATTAAGTTTAAACCATAAGGACATGGTTCTAAAGCTATTTCTTACTTATGTAAAACCATTATTTTATTTTCAATTACGTGTACAAACAATTTGAAAATTATAGATGATATTTGTAGGTTTGGGTCCATTATCGAAATTGTTCACGAGCAATCAGAGAAAAGAATGATGTTAGAATGGTGTAAATATGTGTTTCTTTGATACCGAGTGGATAAAACTTGATAATCTATTAGATAATATGAATTTCCGCTGTTCGTTTTCCCTTTTAAAAGTGTTAGGAGACTTTCGTGGAATAATAACTTTTAAACGTAAAAAAATTGGCGACATTTCACTTTGAAACAGTGAAAAATATCGATAATTATCATTGTTATATTTCATTGTTTGAAACATTTAATTAACAGGCTAAAATGACTGATATTTTCCAATAAATCAAATGAAAGCATTAAATAAATGGTCTTAAATGTCAGAAAATTAGATGATCTACGTCTCTGATAATGTTTACTTATAACTCATTTAAGGCGCAATGTGTGCATGTTTGGGATAATCTTTATAATCCAGGAGCCAGCAGTTCCAGAATAAAAACCCTGACGGTATCGGATAGGGAGGTGGAGGGAGGGGAAGCAACTGTTGATACGACTAATGTAATTGGAGAGGAGGAGACAACCGATGAAGCCCCGTCAGTTATTTATCTTGATATAGACCTTTAATAGCCTGCGCGTTTAATAAACACAAAGAAATGATGTATATGAGCCTCGCTCTGAGAAAACGGGTCTTAATGACTGTGCGTAATGTTTCGTCCCAGATTAGCCCGTGCAGTCCCAACAGGCAAATCAGGGACGACCCTTTCAGCTTAAACTGGATTTTCGATAAGAAGAGACTTCCTTTAAAAGAAAAAATCAGTTAGAGCGGAAAGAGTCGTCTCAGATCAGCCTGTGCGGACTTCATAGGCTAATCTGGGACGACACTTAACGCACATGCATTAAACCCTTCAAATGCATTAAGCCCCGATTTCACACAGCGCGACTGATGTGAATTGTTTATATCTGTGTTTTATTTTTGCATTTTTCGTTTGTTTTGTTTTTGTTAATTTCTTGTGAAAATATGCCGTCTGCGTGTGCCTCATATGGCTGCGTGTGCCTCATATGGCTGCGTGTGCCTCATATGGCGTATTGGATTAAAATATACACCTACCATATAAAGCATTATCACACCAAAGTCAAACTAATATCCTCTATTAATCCTACATTTAAGTGATCTATTCGACTCTGGCGAAGGTACAGGTGATGTGGAAGAGGAGGAGGAGGAAGAGGAGGAGGATTTGTTCGGAACAAAGGAGCTCTCTTTCAAAACTCATGGTAATTTAACAATAGTTGTATAATACAAATACACTTATATAGCACAAACATTATTTGACAATTTCAATTGCGCTGTACACAGTTCTATACTTTAAACAGCTCATTTGTCATACAAAACGCAAAACAAATGCGTTTGCATTTGAAGTCTTGGACGAGCATTCCACCACTTGGGTCCAATCACTGCTGTTGATCTATGAGCCTTCTTTGTTCAAGTTCTTGGTATGTTGAAACTTGTATCATCAATTGATGTAATACTATCCCTTTGAGCGCTGGAACCGGATTTTGAAGGCCTTTGCAAACAGTTTGGATCCAGATGAGACGCCACAGAACGTGGCGTCTCATCAGGATCCAAACTGTTCGCTATTCTGATAGTATTCTTTGAAAAAAAATGAAGAAAATGCTGATTTTAGAAATTCAGCAGACGACATTTTAGCAGACGACAAATATCCCAGCATGCAAAGGGTTATGTCATTTATAAGATTACTCTTTCAAAAAAGATAGAATATTTGTATGTGTTATTTATATCATAACTGGATGATTTACTTTGTATTCCATAAAGTGAGCACCAAAATATTTGAAGACCCCGACCTTGAAGGGGCTCTACATGAAGGTGAACATGAGGAACTCTTTATCACTGGGGCCAAGTCCGAGGGTGCTGTTACCATGGTTACACGGTCAGAAGATCAGGGAGAGACAGCGGAACTCTTTGGGTGTGTTACAATAAGCTACAAATGTAGTTATGTAATGCTGAAGATTTTGTTGATGATTGTTTTTTTTTTTTAATTTTGTTTGCTAATTTTGTTAAAATTGATTAATTTACCAAATAATTAAAGTGTGTATATTTTATTCTCCAATATTGTTTTTAAAGTGAGCATTTTTTATATATTAAAGATCAACTCATTATTAAGAATTGTTCATTTATTGGGTTTGAAAATGGCACTACACATTATAATGATGATGATGTCAATGATAATGGCTGTGATGATGTTATGTATGGAAGGAATGAAAAACTGTCAAATTTTAAAGGTAGGTGTGACGATTATCACAGAATTAATATAATGATACAATCTTCTGTAATGAAGTTGCAATCGTTGGTTATATGGATATTGGTGATTGCACTTACTTAAATGGCTCATGACCATAAAATGGTGGTGTTTTAAGGTCTGATGATGACGATGACATAGACGAGATCATGAACATGAAACTGACCAGTGATGATAAGAATGGTGAAGCTGAAGCAGAGACTACACCTGACCCTGACACAGTTGAGCCTTCCCATGAACATGAACCTGACCTCTTTGCAAGTGCAGAAGCTGTTGCTAGCACTGAAGGTTTGTGCAGTGTAATATGTAGTTAGTATGAAGCGTGAATGATACCATGCAAGTTAGTCTTGTTTATGTCCAATATCAAAGTTTTATTTTGCAAATCAATGTAATTTTGTTATGTAGTGGAAATTATATAAGCAATAATTTAAATGGATATATTTTGTATTATAGTTTCTTCAAAACCAAAACCAGCACTAAAACAAAAGCCAATGATTCCTGCAAAAAGGATAGGCAAAGACCAATCCAGTGACGTAACCATTACAACCACTCAAAACCTTTCTACCAAAACAGACCCGTCGAAGCCAAAGCCACAGATGAAACCAAAGCCTGCCATTGGAAAAAAACCTGTGACAAGTACGAAGCCCGATTTGGCTGAAAAACCAGGTTTACCGCAAAAGCCTGCTTTGAGGTCAAAATCTTCAAAGTCTGAGTCAGAGCCTGTGGGGGACAATTCACAGGACACTGTTGCCATAGAGACTCTTACAGAAGATTCAATAATGAAATATATTGAGGCAAATGCCACCACTGACGACGACTTGGATTTGTTTTCCTAGATAGCAATATTGAAAGGGGCAGTTTAAGTGTTTGTGCTTACATTGTGACGGTTGTGTAGTTGTGATTCCTAATGTTGATCATGATGAGTTTTCAAAATCATGGATTTCATTAATTATTATTATCCATTCAGTTGTCAAAATGCGTACTGATAGAACATGCGATTATGAAGACGAGTTTGATCACCACTGGATGCGTTCCTTCGATCTCCCCCAAAGACAACAAGTACTGGTTCTAGTCCCAGGAAACAGACTTGAGAGCATTTCAATAAGCCTAACCCTTTGAGCGCTGGAACCGGATTTTGAAGGCCTTTGCAAACAGTTTGGATCCAGATGAGACGCCACAGAACGTGGCGTCTCATCAGGATCCAAACTGTTTGCTATTCTGATAGTATTCTTTGAAAAAAAATCGAAGAAAATGCTAATTTTATAAATTAAGAAGACAACATTTTAGCAGACGACAAATTTCCCAGCATGCAAAGGGTTAAGGCTTTGGATGCAATCAAGCTAAAATAAATAGGTTTAAACTAAAAGAATGCTGAAAATGCATAATTCAGGGCATTTTTTCTCCTTTTTACATTGCATTATAATAACATTGCAATTATTTTACATGTATAAAGGTTCACTACAGTATTTTTAAATAAAAATTATATAAATATATTGTTAAGAATTTGAATAATATTCATATGTTGATTTGGCTATAAGAATTGATCTGGAAGAAAAATAATATATCATCAAGTCATGTTAACTCTGTGTCAATCAGTATGTGCTACTTCACAGGTGTTATCTAGGAAGATTTTAGTATTGTTTAATTGAAGCTACACAAGTTAAACATGTTGATGATTAAAACATGTATGAAGAAATTAATAGAAATAATGTCAAATATAAAACTTGGATGCAACCGAGTGGCTTCATAAAAATGTTAACTTGATTTCTTCAGTCTCACTAGGTGCTGCAGAAAAACAACTTATTTACGAAAATGTTTGATTTAACCCTTTGAGCGCTGGAACCGAATTTTAAAGGCCTTTGCAAACAGTTTGAATCCAGATGAGACGCCACAAAATGTGGCGTCTCATCAGGATCCAAACTGTTTGCTATTCTGATAGTATTCTTTGAAAAAAAATCGAAGAAAATGCTAATTTTAGAAATTCAGCAGACGACATTTTAGCAGACGACAAATTTCCCAGCATGCAAAGGGTTAAACCAAATTTACATCTTGGGCTAACTGGCAGACAGACAGATGGATTTTTTTTTAAAATTTTATTAAGCTGTCCTTATGGGTCATAAAATAAACAAGTTTAACATAGTTCAAGCTTTAATGGACAACACCTTCAAATGTGTATGCATGCACAAATCCCATTCTGTAATTTACAACAAAGACGTAAGAGGTAAGATGGGGAAAATGTCCGTTAATATACATGTAACAAATCATTTTGGTATTGTAAAGAATCAAAATGAATTAACAAGAACTAAAGATATCTTATTTGAATTATAACTATGCCAAGACAGCCAAAAATACATACATGATATATGGTTTTATATCAGTTCAACAGGAAGTTGTTATATCAGTCCATGTTTGGAGATACGTCATATGACTCGGAATGAACTTTAAAGTGATAATTTTTATTAAAATAAAATCAGTTTCAACAAAACAAACAATTTGATACCAAGATGTAATATATTTTAGAGACAAAAAGCAACAAAGACAGCAAAAAACATATTTTACATTATGAACACGTCAAATGTTGAAAATCATATTTATTCCCACACAAAAATGCAGCTTTGTAGCGAATTTTTCATCATTTATTTTAAAATGGGGACGTCCAGGTATGAGAAACAGAAAACAGGTTACTGTCTGATCTTTTTGTACTATATCAGGCTCGGAAAGAATAAAATAACTGCTCGGCAAGCCTTGCCTGATATATTACAATAAGATCTGGCAGTTACCTGTTATTCTCTATATATTACTCCAATTTTAACAAACCTGTTCCACAACATAATAAATATCAATATCTGTTGTGTGTTTTTTCACGACAATAAAGATAAAAAGAATTTCGAATTTTTTTCCAACAGCATTTTAAAATATCTAGGAAGGCGAACTATCACACTTCATGCTTTTTATTTTACTTTAACATCCTATACTAATTCATAACAATAGATTGGAACTCAGTTGGTAGTGGTAATATACAGGCATTTAACAATAACAAACAACTGTTAAATAGGTTTATGATAATTTGCAGAAATAAACATACATTTAAATATTAATAAAGTACATATAAATGCCATTTAATTAAAGATGTACAAAGATGTATAGGTATTTAAAATCTGATTGGCTGAAATTCTTATCCATTGTAATTGCTTTTATTTCTTAAAGCTAGTATTTAACACTATGTTAACCAAACAAAGAATATTTTAAATAACTTTATAAACACAACACAAATATTATACATGTACTTATCTTGATTGACTACCTGTTTATCACAATTTTTTTTACAAAACACAACTAAAAACAATTTCAGTAAAAAGTCAGTACATTTTTTAACATTCCAATAGTGGAAAAAAAGACAAAATCCCATACTTCTGCTAAAAGCCTAAATTTCTTTCTTCAAAAATCAAATTAACATTAAGGTCAGTCAACTGTGAAAGTTTGAACGTGATCCACCCGGTAATTCAAGAGGAGTTCAAAACACAAGTTTTGGGACGTACCTTTGAACGCACGCACAAGTGCAATGCTTAACGCCTCCCACTCAGTGAGGGCATAAAAAGATCCTGCTCTCTGACAGTTATTATATTTTAACATCTAACTAGAAATGTGCCAAAGACACTGATGCCCGCACAACACATGTTTGGACAGTCAAATCCACTATTTATTCGGTAGACAAAAAGACAAAGGGCCATAATTCACCAAAAACTGGTCAAAGTCAAACTTGATTGCTTAACCTTTTGAGCGCTGGAACCGGATTTTGAAGGCCTTTGCAAACAGTTTGGATCCAGATGAGACGCCACAGAACGTGGCGTCTCATCAGGATCCAAACTGTTTGCTATTCTGAAAGTGGTCTTAGAATTTTTTTTGAAGAAAATGCTAATTTAAGAAATTCAGCAGACGACATTTTAGCAGAAGACAAATTTCCCAGCATGCAAAGGGTTAAAGAACATCTGCACATTAAGGTCATTCAACTGTGAATGTTAGAGTAAGATTCAACCAGAAGTTAAAGAGAATTTAAAAACACAAAATATAGGGTCTATAATGGTAAAACAAACAGAAGGCCATAATTCTGCTAAAACTCGTCGCATTAAGATTCCATTCTTTAAAATCAACTACACATTCAGTTCATTCCACTGTGAAAGTTTGAGCAAGATCCACCGAGTATTTAAAGAGAAGTTGAAAACACAAAACTTTTGGACTATAATATTCTATAGTGAAAAAACAGACAAAAGGCCAAAACTTGTTGCAACTAAAATTCCTTTATTTTGGATTATCTTCACGTTAAGGTCATTCAACTGTGAAAGTTTGAGTGAGTTAAAGAGGAGTTCAAAACACAAGCTATTTGATTTACATATGGATGGACAAGTGCAATGCTTAAAGCCTCCCACTCTGTGAAAACCTAAGAATAATCAAATCTTTTTTGATTTACAGCAGCCTTAGGAACATTTCAGTGAAATTCTTATGAAATCCAACCAGTGGTTTCTGGCAAGGTTTTCAAAGTGAGCCATATGATTATAATACAAGTGTTTCATTGTAAACTAAACATGAACCAGGGCTTTTTTCTTAATTAGGGGAAAGGGCCTGGCCTTCCATTCTTTAGGAAAACATATCAACAAAACTGAGAAAGTCAGGGGAGACAAATTTGATGAAGGTTTTCATTTTTTTTTACGACCAATCAGATCAATATTTGAAAAAAGGCATAATAAAAAGTACCAAAAAATCTGCATTTGTGTTTTATGGGCCAATCAAGTCCAAGGGTAAATTTATCCTGTTGATTATACCACCTGAGGTTAGTATGCAATGATTTTGTTTGGCAGTAAACAAAAAAGGTCAGACAAATGCGAGTTGATTATTCAAAAAAAATAAATAACTGTCACTTATATCTAATTGTCAGAAAGTAGTGTGTACATGTTGCATTTAATCTAAATTTAATATCACTTTTAGAATGTAATTATAATAAATAAAGAACAGTGACTGATGAGGGCAAATTGTGTGACATGATTTATACATGTTCAATAGGAATAGCTCCTTCTCTATCGGACATTAACTCTTTCAGTGCTGGAACCAAATTTTGAAGGCCTTAGCAAACAGTTTGGATCCAGATGAGACACCACAGAACATGGCATCTCATCAGGATCCAAACTGTTTGCTATTCTGATAGTATTCTTTGAAAAAAAATCAAAGAAAATGTTAATTTTAGAAATTCAGCAGACAACATTTTAGCAGACGACAAATTTCCCAGCATGCAAAGGGTTAAAAAGAGGCAAATCCCACAATTTAGTGTTCAGTGTCACATGCAAAGTGCAACTGTGTATTTTCCTTGGAAAAATGGCAAATGTTTATGTCTATGAAATTCTTTAACAAATTTATTCTCAATATTTGCCAGCATTGCTTGTTAAAATGTAAGTAAATAGTGTTTATTCAATAATGTTCATTATGGAGGGCGGTGAAATATTGTTTTTAGTTTGTAAAGCCACGAGGTCAAATGACATGGTAATTGTAATTAAATGCCCAGATTTTGACATTATGGCATGTATGATTTGAACCGCCTTATAAGTCAAGACTTTTATTTAAAAAATAAATTAAGAATCAAATCCCAACTTATGACTGATAATTAACTGTAAATAAAAAGCTATATACAGTCTACGCTAGTTATCTCAATGATAGCAGGATCAAGAAAAAAAATTGAGATAACGAGAGTTCGAGATATCCGATTAGGCGTTAACAAAAAAAAAAATTAGACGAAAATTTACCTCTTTTTTAACATCTAAATACCTGCTAAGTGGTCTAACTAAAGCCGTCACCGTGTGGCATAATACTCACAACAGCGTAACAATTACTGTATGAGATTCAATGCGCGTTTTTTACGATTCTCTGATGTTAAAAAATACTGAACTGTACATGTACATTTTGTAGTTTGAAATGCAAAGTTTAATCGATTATTAGTACAGGATTAAATAAAAATGAAAAGCCATTCTGAGTCTTATCTTTATTATCTTTATTAGCATTCCGACCAATTGTCATGCAACAACAGAGCAGCACATAGCATTTTGGAATGTTGTTTGTAAAAACAATTAGTCTTTCGGCCTTCAGCAGGCTGTGTGTTAATTGCAGTTAATTGTAGTTAAAGTGACATCCTTTACTCAAGTGTAAATGGCTTACGACATTAAACACGTGTGGTCATTGATGCAGTTAACGGATCAATTATCTACCGCACAGTATCGGAAGCAGCCGGGCGAAACGGGACGGTGAAGTATCAAAGAAAATGTGTTCTCACCTTTGCCGACACTGGGACAGTTATTCGCACTTCGAGATAAACCACAGTAAATACATGTAAAATCGGGACTCGGGACAAATTTTTATATCGAGATATCGAATTATTTTACATAACGAAAATCGAGATATGCGATGTTTATTAATATAGATAAAGAAGGAAAAAAGTTGGGACATTGAGCTTACTTCTAAATATCGAGAAAATCAAGATATCCGATGTCGAGATAATGAGAGTAGACTGTTTGTTAATAAAATATTTTACATTACCAAAAAACTACCTCCATTAACCAGTTTATAATACAATATACTGTATATATGTATTGACTATTTCCAACTACTGTATATATGTATTGACTATTTCCAATATATACATGTATTTATTTACATTTTCTAACAAAACCAACATTTATGATAAAATAAAAATCATTTCAAATAATAATAACGAATAAATACCTTTATAATAAATTTGCCTTCTCAACAATACTGAAAGCTTTGTTTTAAAAGGATATCGAATGCATCCAAACGGGAAAAAATAAAATTATATGAATAAAAAAAGAATACTTATCAAATATCAATCATAAGGGAATAAAGGATGAACAATCATTAAAACTCTACATTCCATGTATCTATTCCATTTACTAGTCTATATGATCATGATGTCTAACAGGTCTCACCCTCGAACTCAAGGCTAACAAGAACAGAAAAGTAATCCCCGCCAGTGTGAGGGTTGACGTGACGTTGAACAGCTGTCTATAACTAAACCTCAAGTACCAAACTGACGCTAGCAAGAGGCCAAATATCGGGATCATAAACAGGCCTATGTCGACCCCATGTTCTTCCACGTGGGTGTTCTGGTGTTCGTTCTGGCGTTGCTGAGTAACCAGGCAGTGGACAACGCTGTTGTCATTGATGTTGCAGCTTTCGAGTGTTGACGAGTCGTCCCGAAGGTCTCGACCATTGAAGATGAAACGAACCAACTTCAACTCATCCAGCTCGGCAGCAAAGTGTCGCCTGGGAATCGGATATCAGGGAAATCAATCTGATATTAATGTTCACGTCTAATAACCAATTAAATATTTTAGATGTTGAAACTTGGGATAAAATGACCTGTGACTATCTAAATATAAATCTAAACAAGAGCCATGTAAGCATGGCCATCCCCGCAGAAATGTGGTTGCTTGTATGAGAACATTTGTTTTAGAGAGTAGAATAATATTTGTAAAACATGGCGCCTGTGTCATCTATTTATATTTCAAGGATAAATTAGTTATATAGTGTTGGAGTTATGCTGTAGCGAATAAAATATATGGAAATGAAAGAAAGGGAGGTAATTAAAATTGGTCACTGCACTTCTCCTAGTTGCCATCTGTTTATATTCTAAGTTTAAAGTAAATCCATTGCATAGATTTGGAGTTATGCTCTGGACAAAGTTTCGGACGGACGGACAGACGGACAAACGGACGGAGACTATTACTATATCCCCTCCGAAATTTGGGCAGGGATTAAAATACTAAAATCAAATGTCCTAGTCAGTGAATCAGCCAAAAGCTATTAGATAGCCAGACACTTCTGAAACAACATTACAAGGTGTAAACAACATTTGGGGGCCAACAGAAACAATTTCTTACAAGATTTGTTAATTTATAATTGTATCAATAATAATATTGCCAACACAGTTTTCATTGGAAAGACTTTTACCATATAAATTAACCTTAACATAAAATCATTAGTAACAAATATAACAGAAATGTGTTTTTGAAACACTATGTCCCCTTTTGAGCGATTTTGACCCATATATTTGACCTTTGACCTTGAAGGATGACCTTGACCTTTCACCACTCAAAATTTGCAGCTCCATGAGATACACATGCATGCCAAGTATGAAGTTGCTATGTTCAAGATTGCAAAAGTTATGGCCAAATGTTAAAGTTTGTGCACACCAACAAAGCAACAAACCAACAGACAGGGCAAAAACAATATGTCCCCCAGTATAGACTGGGGGACATAAAAATAATAAAATACTTTCTTACAAATTTATGTGCCGCGGTCTATGAAAACCAGGCTGAATGCGTGTGCATAAAGTGTTGTCAATAATTAGACTGTCTTCGTTCTTAATCTGGGAGGACACTTTGTTCTTGACTGGATTTTCATTTACAAGAGACTTCCTTTACACAAAAAATTCCATTAAGGCAAAAGTGTTGTCCCTGATTAGCCTGTGCGGACTGCAAAGTCTTATCTAGGACGATACTTTAGGCACATGCAATAAGCCCGGTTTCCCAAGAACGCAGTTCATTTATACTTTACCTTCTGAAGTTCCCAATGGTCTCAGTATGCTGGGCCGTGACAAGTCTCTGAGTATCGTTGAGGAATTTAATTCGCACCCTGATCTCACCAGGCAGTCTATCTGCATCGCTAGGTTCAGACTGATCTACATTTCCTGATTCAGAGCCAACATTCTGCTGGGCAGTGCTACTGTCATTCGGCAATGTTTCAATGGGCTGTGAAAGTAAGTTGGAGGCTAATTGTGTTAACGATTTCCTTGAAACCGAAGAAGTTATATTGTCAGACGTGCCTGCAGGTGGCGTGGAACTTTCTACAGATTCGTTGCTAGACAGAGTCTCATTGTTTGATGCAGTTTGTACAGATTTCCCAGACAAGAAGTTCAGCCGGCGTTCTCTCAGTTCATCAGCAGACAAATTACTTAAAGCACCTTCACTTTCAGAATGTTCCACATTTGAGATACCAGCATCGTTTGAATCCCTGTGGGTTTCATCGGAACTTTCTAGGCTTCCTTGGGCTACAGCACCATCTACAGATGAACCCTCTTCAGTCAAGGCCTCAGGGGCTGTGGCCTCATCGAGGCCCGCAGTTACTTCAGGCTGCAGGTTACCAGCATCTGAGCTTTCAGAAGCTTCCTCTGTAACTTCCACAGGCTGGGATGGGGCTGGTAGATCCTGGTTGACACGAACATGATGCCTTCTCAGCTGAACTATGATAACACGGATGAAGGGAATTTCTCTGATACCTATTAGTATGCGAAAATGTAGATATGATGTTCATTATAACAGCAAATATACTGTCAATAACCAATGCATATAATTTGTTTCAAATTGTGTAGCTCTGTTCATAAACAACTGAAATCATTTAGTTTAAGCTTCAGAGAAAACCAGTTAATTTGTGTGCTCATAACTTTTTCATTGGCTTTTAAAAGTTAAAGTTAGTGACAAAATGCAGTTACATTAAAGAATCATCATACCTGTAGAAATCCAGGCAACAAGAATTATTCCAAGTATCAAGGTAATGATGAAGGCTATGGTCACTTCATCCCCAACACCTTCAATCCAGGACATTGTGAGCAGAGAATAAGAGCTGGTATCTGAAAGAGTATTTATATTCTTGGCATGCAGTATGTTCAATTAAATTATACATGCGCACATGAGTGTTGCTGTAAAATTACCCATTTGAAGGGTATTGGTGTNTTTAGACGCTTGCCTTATTTTGACGGGTACACACCACTTACAGTTTTGAACTGCAATTTCTATACGGAGCAAATTTTATCACGATGGAGAATTCTCTCACCCAAAATAATAAAATCTTGTATATTATTTCATAACAACGTTTATTATTTTTGAATGAGAAAAAAAAAACACGTGCAATCTAACGATACAATCATTCATCCGTGACGATCGGACGCTTTAGCTGGTAGTTAATGCGAACTATTTTTTGTGAGACTTATTACGCACTGAGCGTAATAATATCGTCTTTTTCCGGAAATATTAACAAAATATTAACAAAAAATTAAGGTGAGCAATTAACGTAGATTTAAGTAAATAGTAGTTAATGCGAACTATTTTTGTGTGAGACTTATTACGCACTGAGCGGGTGAATGGTGAATGGGTAGGAAGCATATGCTATTTGCCAAAATGCGCGGTTGCGCTTCTGAATATTCATATGAGTCATACATACATTTCTTTTTTTTAAATTAATTTTATGTTTTCCTGGTGTAAGAACCCACCTTAAATGATAAAATTGAAATAAATTTATAATTTTATTGCGTTTCACCATTTCAACGTGCAAAAAGACGAACTATACATACCCCACTCGTTACGGATGAATACTTGTATCGTGAGCTTGCTCAGAATGTAGTCAAATGATCCCCTTTTAACTTTTAAATCAAAATCTTAACTCATAACTGAGATATTCAAATTTGAAAAGTGTTGCGTTAAAAAAAGTCGTCAAGTGTATATAGTATATAGTAAAATGCTTGTATCGATGTATAGATCAGTCTTCAGTATTTTCCAGCGTTTTCTATGAGAAAGAAAGTCCTTTTCCGAAATTTAGTAATTTCATTTTATTCTTCAACTTAAATATAGCGTTACGCCTTTATACGGACTTAATATGAATTATTTTCATAAACAAAAGCGCGGTATTGTCCGGGAAACGCGTCGTTTATTGCCACTTCCGAGAGACTATTTGACGCATGCTACATGTAGATATATACACGTACAAATAGTGATTGTTGTCGTTTGTAGTGCACTTTAGCTTGTTACAGTAGTAACACTCCCTCATAACGCAAATAGTGCCTATTCTAAAACCTTATTTATAAGTGATAGTGCCAACGCATGGTTTCACTGTGATCGTTAAATCCAAAGAGAAAAAAAAACATGAATGTAGCCAAACTCATCAGCTTTCCGTGATTCTGTATCAAATTGGTTAATTAGGCTTAGTCAACATCTCTAGACAAACGCAACGGGTACCCAAGGATCTGAATCAGTCTTAACCCCTGTAAACGCCTCAGTTGTTTATCCCACCTTTAACCAGTTCCGATGGAGTAAATTGTCAAACTAGAAATCCGAAAGCGAGCTCCACAACCAATTAGCTTATAAACCAAGGGTTGAAAAAGAAAAAAAAAATCTGTTGTGCCGACATCATCTGTTTTACCGAAAAATGACTGAAACCTGACAACTTATGTATACTAGAGAAGCATTGGTTACCATGTGGACAGAACTAACCGAGTGATAAGCAATGCTAGTAATATTGAGCCATTCTTATTTACACCAAGAAATACTTAGCCTGGCACATTCACGCTGCAATGCAAACATTTCAATCATTGGCATTACAAACATAATAATACATGTGTCTGTTTCCTCACTCTACATGCCACACGAAAACAACGCACCTTCCCTTCAAGAATCATGGGCATGCGTGGTTAAAATCAAACAAAGCAACAATCTTTGTATACCGGGAAACTTCATGTATAAGACATGGATTGGTTGACTGAAACATCCACATTTTCACCTAAATTCAAAGAGATTTTGACAGATTGAGTACATGCATATTGTCAACCATTATCCCTAACACAATAGTCAAGGTACAATCAGACAAAATTTTCTCGACATGTTAATTCCTTACAAAAACACCGGCCGTTGTCCACGACACAAAAACGCTGACATACGGCCAAAGTCTTCCACGAGCTCAAGATTAAAAGAGGACGACAAAATACAAACACATTGCTACATTAAATCATTAAGAAGGCAGTTTGGATTTTATTCTTGATATACATATCACTTTCGTTTTACCACGGGTAACATACGCAATAATCAAACAGATCCTAAACGGCACAGACGTAAACTGAAAAAAAATCCAACAAACAGCCAGTTCTTACGACGACAAATTCAAACAACTTAAGGCATCCACACAACAACAGCTCAGAATGCCTTCTGGTCAAATCGAGAGTCTGTGGTATTTTTAGTGACGACACATACTTTCAAAATAACATGAAAATATTTTACATTTTTTGTTTAACACAAACAGACGGAAAAATTGACAGACGAACCCAGACCGACTCACATATTAAAAAAACAACAACATTTGAATCGGTCTTTTCAAAACATTCGCCAATTAGCTTCCGAAAATTTGTCAAACGTGTATTGACAGCATCGAATCACCCCAGATGACTGCATTATCAATGGCTGTTGAATGAGTCGACATTGCACTAACAGGACTAAACCCTGACAAAGCTTAAGCTCCAAATTAAATCTCGCTAATGTAACCTCAAGAACTTCAGAAGAAGATAGCACCTATACTCACTATTAAATTCTACAAATCGCTAGAAACAGGCATTCTCCTAAAATATTTGACATACGCCGCCATACATCAGGATATTAGAAATGTTCGGGGTTTGTGTTGTTGTTGTTGTTTCAGGGGTTTAAGTGATTCCGCGCCTGATGCCATCACTGCCTTACACACACACACACAAAAACACAACAATTTCTTAATACAAAAATAAAAAAAAAACATCACCAAATCTCATTTTTTTCCGCAGGTACGACTCTTGAACGAACTACCTGCTGCAATTCAGATTTAACAAATAGCACAATGTTTCAAAAATGTGTTAAACAAGTTTTTGTAATAGTTTGATAACCTTTATAAATATTTATTAAATATTTTAATCATTTCTTAAATAAATATTTCTCTTGCTGACATGCGTATCGCTTATTTATTGAGAATTGGCTTAAGGCAGCATATGCCGGTGGTCGAAGACTGGGTGCGACAACTCATCTTGTTATCGCACTTGTATACATATCCCAGATTCATCTTTAAGTAAATACAAGACTAGCATCACCCCAGAAAACCCGATACCTTGCGAGTAGCGTAATACCATTGGAGCAGCATTGTGTATTTCTGCATGAGCTTACATAGGGTAAGTAAATTCGAAAAAAATAAAAAAATTAAAGTCCAATTTGAAACAACTGTGTATTAACATTGATAACAAAGGTATTGGCCTACATGTGGAAAAAAATCCTGACGAATTTTCTTTAAAAATGAGCGAAATGTGGCTCCCTGAAGTTGAAGATCGGGAAAAATAGGCCATTTTCATGCATTTAGAGGAGAAAAACTGCTTTAATTTGCAAGCCACTACAATAATTAAAGGATTTATACAAACTTACATATATCTGCCATACCCACTCAGCAGGGTTTCTCCAGAAAACTATTTCTTGTGGAGTTATTTGCGTTTTTAATGACCATGTTGGGAAAACATGGATACCAAATGGAGAAGACTAGGAAACCTTATGTGAGCAGCGACTTTATAATTCTTTTTCGTGACAAAAAAACCTTNAAAAAAAATCCAACAAACAGCCAGTTCTTACGACGACAAATTCAAACAACTTAAGGCATCCACACAACAACAGCTCAGAATGCCTTCTGGTCAAATCGAGAGTCTGTGGTATTTTTAGTGACGACACATACTTTCAAAATAACATGAAAATATTTTACATTTTTTGTTTAACACAAACAGACGGAAAAATTGACAGACGAACCCAGACCGACTCACATATTAAAAAAACAACAACATTTGAATCGGTCTTTTCAAAACATTCGCCAATTAGCTTCCGAAAATTTGTCAAACGTGTATTGACAGCATCGAATCACCCCAGATGACTGCATTATCAATGGCTGTTGAATGAGTCGACATTGCACTAACAGGACTAAACCCTGACAAAGCTTAAGCTCCAAATTAAATCTCGCTAATGTAACCTCAAGAACTTCAGAAGAAGATAGCACCTATACTCACTATTAAATTCTACAAATCGCTAGAAACAGGCATTCTCCTAAAATATTTGACATACGCCGCCATACATCAGGATATTAGGAATGTTCGGGGTTTGTGTTGTTGTTGTTGTTTCAGGGGTTTAAGTGATTCCGCGCCTGATGCCATCACTGCCTTACACACACACACACAAACACAACAATTTCTTAATACAAAAAAAAAAACAACAAAAAAAAAAAACATCACCAAAACTCATTTTTTCCGCAGGTACGACTCTTGAACGAACTACCTGCTGCAATTCAGAATTAACAAATAGCACAATGTTTCAAAAATGTGTTAAACAAGTTTTTGTAATAGTTTGATAACCTTTATAAATATTTATTAAATATTTTTATCATTTCTTAAATAAATATTTCTCTTGCTGACATGCGTATCGCTTATTTATTGAGAATTGGCTTAAGGCAGCATATGCCGGTGGTCGAAGACTGGGTGCGACAACTCATCTTGTTATCGCAATTGTATAGATATGCCAGATTCATCTTTAAGAAAATACAAGACTAGCATAGTCTGAAAAAACAACGCAAGACATATTTATTGCATTTTGAACATGTTCAAAGACATCGCCGCAGCTCGGCGTTTTAACGGCGCGCTGGAGAGAGCGCCGTGAGCTCGGTCGAAGTCGCGAGGTGGCCGCGCGATGAAGACGCTTTGCGAACGCTGTAGATGTGAGAGGAGTTTGTACATCGAGTATACGACGGGAGCGCACTCCGAGCATGCGATGTGCGCGCTGTAACAATTTCTTCAGCGCCGTTAGAATGCTGTAGGGGCGCTTTGATGACGCTGTAAAACGCGACGAGGACGCCGTAAGAACGTATATGCAGGACGCTGTGTGAGTGTCATGGATATTTTTTTTTACATAGTACGCGGCGAGCACGCATCGCTTTGACAGATTTTTAAAACGCCGCGCAAGCGCTTTAGCGCTTAGGGAATGCCTTTCTGTGTGACTGGGCTTTAAACCACGGGACAGAAAGGTTGTGACCGATACTGTAGGGTGTGGAAAAACACGTGCATAAATGAACGTCTGGTTGACTTAGACTTTCAGAATTACGAAACGGACAGTTGTTTTGCATTTATTTGATAAAAAAGTTCGTATTTATAAAATAATAGCTTTAATTACTACATATTAGATAGAATTGAACATAATTAGTTTGCATTTTACGCTAAAAATGCTACTTTCGTCTTAATTTACACTGATTTTTAACTGGACTAATTTCCGGATAGTGAGATAAGGACGTTATGGGTTTTATTTATGTATTTTATTGTTTACACTATGGTATCTTATGTAAAACACGAACATTCTTGAATAATTTATTTAAGACTATATAGAAATGATTGCATGTTGTTATTAAAGTGAATAGTTCATGCTACAGATCAGTCAACATTGATTTTGAAAGGGAAAGTAAAAGTGCTATGTATTTTATTACTTCAGAAAACACAGCATCATTAATTCTTATTTGAATTTTTCATTAAAAGTAGTTTTTCACTAAGGGGTGTCTTTTTTAATTGCTGAATCACACAGTTACTTAAGTGATTGTTGATTCCAGACAATAGCCTTACATTGCAACAGTCTTCTTTTTATGCCCCCGTTAGGGTGGCATATAGCAGTTGAACTGTCAGTCTGTCTGTCCGTTCGTTCGTTCGTCCTAAAACTTTAACGTTGGCCATAACGTTTGCAATATTGAAGATAGCAACTTGATATTTGGCATGCATGTGTATCTCATGGAGCTGCACATTTTGAGTGGTGAAAGGTCAAGGTCATCCTTTAAGGTCAAAGGTAAAAAAATACAATCCAAGGGAAGTAATAAGCTTTAAAAGGAAGATAATTTCTAAACCTGCCAAATGATATATTGAAATTTTATTTCAAAGCGGCGTAATAGGGGGCATTGTGTTTCTTACAAACACATCTCTTGTTGTTTTTCAATTAGTTTTCATCCCACCTGTAACATTTCCTTGAAATTACAACCCAGATTAAAGTTAATTTGGAGAAATAATTTTATTTGTTTAAGTTTTTATAATTAAATGATTCATGTGCCAGTATTTTATTAAGAGAAAGTAAATTTTATTTTGTAATGTATTTATTTCCTAGCCAGTATACCCTTTGTATCACTTAGATAGTTCTAACTTCTATGCGAAGTGGTAAAAATTGTTCATTTAATGTCCAACAAATGGATAACTCTTTTCACTAAAATCTCAAAGATTTCATACAAGCAATTTATTTACAAGCAAAAACGCAGTAATGGTGTAGGTTTTCTACATTTGCGCTAAGGAAAAAAACTTATATAGTAGCCAATTTCAGAACTGATTTGGGCAAGGAGGGTGTAATCTGTATATTCCAGGGCTCACGTTAGGGGGCGACTTAGTCGCTTTCTCACGCCAAACGTCGCCTCAAATTTAAGAAATTGTTGATAAAAAGCGACTTCCAGTCTCCCTCTCACCGGTGTTTGTTAACAAATTGTCACTTGGACGTCCGATTAATCCGCATGTATACTGTTTTCTAATACACGAGACGTACAAATCACAACAGTAAATCGGGTCATTCACTTCACAAACTCCGCTTTTAATCGCCATATGGGGTAATTACTAATAGATAATCCACTGATAAGAGATAGCGTGACGGGCGTATCGAATCACATTACACAGTAATGTTCGCTGACACAGATGTACCACGAGAAATTCTCAGGTAACTTTCCAGTCGCCAAACTGTGAAGTTCGGCGTCCAATCGGTAACAAGAATGCGTATGAGGGCGGGGTAACTAGTGACCATTATTTTGATTGACGCGGTCATGAAGTAAGCGTTTATCGCAGATCGATTAACAGGGAATCACAGTTTTACCACTTACGTAATATACAACGGTATTTAAACAGTACATTAGAGACGGTGTCGGGCATCATTATCACACCTTTTTACCGTAAACAATTACTGTAACTGTTACTTATGAAAAGTTAAATGCAAATGGTGAGCAATCAATTACGTATGGCGAGTAAGTTGTGAAAACAATACCCGTTAAATTGTTTATGTGGTAACAATTTAATTTCAGTACAAGTATATTTCATCACGCCCATTTATAGAACTGAATTACACCATTCTTCTACAGCCATGTGATAATATTTGCTACTACAAATCTCAGCGTACACCAATCACTATACATGTATGCCATGAAAAACACGTGTTTTAATAAGAGCGCGAAATTGTTGCTGACGTCTGTCAAACTACACGCATGAAAAGCGTGGAAAGCGTGCGTGTTAAAAAAGACAATGTGCTGTAACTAAATATAGACGCGCAACTCAGTACATGCAGTATTTTAGAATGAAAAATTTAGATCGGCATTAATGCACACAATGAGAAAATATTGACTCATTGAAACTAAAGAAAAAATACGTCAATTTACTAATTATAAATTAAAGTCACTCGTATACTGGACTATGGGTCAATGGATAGAGTTGTAACATGTGTGTATCCAGCGATGAACACATACGGTGGCGATTACTGAAACATTCATTGAAATAAAAATGGGACTTCCAACTGTTTATGTCTGGGACGTCCAAAATTTAAGGCTTGGAAGTCAGGACTTCCAACTTTTTAAAGCTATTGGAAGCGCTGTATGAGTTGTAAACA